>CM030870.1:550000-755000 GCA_018105865.1 Metaphire vulgaris | reverse complement strand
TATTAAAAAATGTCGAAATTTCATTAATTGTCAATGTCGATTAACTGAAAATAACTGAAATAACTGAAAATAAATAACTGTAACTGAAACTATAACTGAAAAATGACATTAACTATAACTATAACTGAAAAATAATTTCAATAACTGTAACTGAAACTGAAACTGAAAAATAATCAATAACTGAAACAACACTGAGTAACAGTAAATAACAGAAAATAATTAATCCAGTTGGTGGGCAGAAAATTCCCTCAGTGCCTTGCCTGTTAGCCACGGGGCCACAGAATGCGACCCCCACCCCATACAAAGGAGGGGTTGGAATAATTGTCGGCACGAAATTGTATTACACATTACATTACACAAACTGTATTGTATTACACATTACAGTACATTACATTACACAAACGGTATTGTATTTGACCATTCGGTGATAAATCATAATAATTCGAGTCTAAACCTCGGGGGCGGTTCCACGTTGGGGATGACTGGGGATGCATCCCCCGCCAACCTCTTTTTTGCCTGTCAGCGTTTTCAGGGTTTACCCGGGTCCGAGCCACTACATGTCGACGGGCGCCGGCGCCCAGTTTGAGTTTTTTTGCGCTTTTCGGCCTTTTTCGGGATTTATAGCAGGGTTTACCTCATCCGGGCCCCCTACAAGTCGCCATCTTCCTATAAATTCATTGCATCATTTGCATCCCCACCAACTTCCTAGAAATACATTGCACCCCACCCCCATCAAAATTTCTTGGAACCGCCAGTGCTACCCCCACCCCGCCCATTCTGAAATCCTGGCTACGCCAGCGAGCACGCTTCGCCACCTACTACTCCCCACTCTCTCTCACCCACCCCCATGCACCTCCAATGTGATCCGATCGGTTCCTGAGCGTGCGGCGACAGTCACTCACCGCTGGAACAGTTTCCGACGACGCCCGTCCAACGTTGACCGCGGCACTTGAGATGCCACGTCTGCTGCGTGGAGTGACACCCGACAGTCACTTCGTCGTCATCCCGGATCATCCAGGCGTCATTCGTCGACCGCAGATCCGCACAACCGACGGCTGCACCGACGCACCGACACACGAACACAGCAATTCAACAGTCATGCGTGTTAATAAATGACGTAGGCCTCCTTAGTGTAATAATTAGCATAATATGCGAACAATCTGGTTACATCTTTACGAGGCTTCCCTTAAAACCTATATAGCCTTAAAAGCCTCTATAATTTAATCGACTCATTTTGGAATATTTCAATTATATCATCATATCCCAGTAGTAGTAGTAGTAGTAGTAGTAGTAGTAGTAGTAGTAGTAGTAGTAGTAGTAGTAGTAGCAGTAGTAGTAGCTGCTGCTAGTAATGATAATAGTAACCCAGTCGCATTCCACTGAACTTTAACATACTATTACTACTACTACTAATGATGATACTAATACTAGTCTCCTTCCACTAAACTTTAACATACTACTACTACTACTACTACTACTACTACTACTACTAATAATAATAATAATAATAATAATAATAATAATAATAATAATAATAATAATAATTAATAACAATAATAATAATAATAATACCGCATAACTAATAATAATAATAATAATAATAATAATAATAATAGCATTACGTTTACCAATGGGCTTGGGGTTCAACAACCCCCACCCTAACCCCGAAGCCTGAAGCTACCTAATGAATTCAAGCCCAAATGGAGAGATAGATAGCAAAGACGGGAGGAATCTTGGTCTTCAGCCCCCAACTAAAAATCCTGCCCATGGCTGCCATGCCTACGTCCTCCCTATATATATATATATATATATATATATATATATATATATATATATAGAGAGAGAGAGAGAGAGAGAGAGAGAGAGAGAGAGACAGACAGACAGACAGACAGACAGACAGACAGAGACAGACAGACAGACAGACAGACAGATTAATTAAATTCGCATTCTACCATTTCCAGTATGTTCGTCGATGCCAAGTCTTGCTCTTATCTGGTCATGGATGCATGAGACTGTCATGCGCCTGACACTGTCACTGGTGTCATTTGATGACCGAAAGCGCCTCAAGATACGAAAATGCCTCGGATTGACAGAATACCCAGAAATTCCCCGATTCACCGAGACGTCAAGCGTCGTCGTCACGGCAACGGCCATGGCAACGGCCGCGCATGCGCACTGCTGCTGAGCGCGCGGCGTCGTTCTTGTTTCTTCCGGAAGTGTTTCTTTTTGATATTCTGATATTTTTGGCATCCATGCTGTCGCTTAATACACCGGAAGAGGTGGCAATTACCCGGCATGCATGGGCTCTGGCGCCCGGAAGTCAGCGGCAAATGGCGCTTTTGTCTCGGAGCGCCCTCTGCCCCTTGTCTTCCCACCCCACTCCCACACAGAGCTTGCTCTCCGTTTAATCCGGGGTCGATACATTGTGCTGCGGATCATGTATACAGTATATCTATGCCGACGTGCCTTTATTGAAATCTATGGTCTTTCTTTCTTTCTCTCTTTCTTTCTTTCTTTTTTTCTTTTTTCTCTCTTTCTTTCTTTCTTTCTTTCTTTCTTTCTTTCTTTCTTTCTTTCTTTCTTTCTTTCTTTCTTTCTTTCTTTCTTTCTTTCTTTCTAACAGGGGGGTATCTAACGGGGTCGAAGGGGAGGGGTATGCGGTCATTCGCCCCCGTTATCGTTCATCTCCTCCGAAATTATAGTTGAGCCAAAGGAGAAGGAGGAGGAGGGGACGGGAAGGGGAGAAGGAAATTAGAGGATTTTGGGATGAGAACCAGAAAACTGGATGGGATTAAACACAGAATATAGGATTAGGGAAAATATGCAAAAAGGAAAATAATACAGTCGCCAGAACCAGCAGCCATGACTCGACTCACAACACGGATTTATGTATAATATATATATATAGATAAAAAAAACATAGCCTATATCGTGGAAGTTAATACTCGCTGAAGGTAGTCTATCCGTGGCAAAGACAATTTGCCGCCATCTTTGTCAAGTTTTAGACAATCGTTGCCATGGTTACCGTAGAAATTACCATAAAACTTCGGCTTCTGTTAAAACAGACGACTTTAAGGTTCGTCTTTTTGAGACCCGGGTTTTTTTTATTAGGGGTTATGCGGTAATGTGATCGCACTTAACAAAATGGCGGAACGATTATTGCTTCACGTAGTGCTTGGGCCTCTTGGGCCTATTAAGGTCCCTAGGCTATGATAACGGAGTTCGTCTAAATTGAGATTTCAATATAATAGAAGACTGGTCAGCTATTCTCCGCATCTGACTGGACTGTGTCATGGCCATTTGAATAGAAACCAGTAATTCAATTCCACTTGTAATCGGTAATATGGTAATGTAGCATTTGTATAGCGCCTCTATGTCTACTCAAAAGCGAGCGGCACGATTTAAGTCGTCGCAATAATACCTTCGAATCTCAGTAGAAATTCCAATTGGTCTTCGTTCTTTGATTCCAACGCAGAAACAAAGACCTCGAGAACGCTTCCCTTCGACTGCAGCACCTCCCTCTCCCTCTCCTCTCCCTCCACCTCCTCCTCCTTCTCCTCCCCCTCGTCTCTCCTCCTCCTCCTCCTCCTCCAGACGGTGACGTTCCTCCCGCCCGCCCTGTCGACGACGACCGCCCTCGGCGCCAAAGGGACCCTCCGCCGCCGCCGCCGCCGCTGCCCTTCGTCGCCGGGAGGGTCGATCGAAGGGTCGTCGTGGTCGTCGTCGTCGTCGTCGGGAAGAAGTCGACCACCGTGACGTCTATTCTCTGACCTGGGACGGCCTCGACGACCCACGGCTGGGTCCTCGACCCGCAGCCGTGTTTCGACACCGGCGGAACGGCCAACGGAAGGGAGGCGGCGGCCAGATGCACGGAACAGGAGCGATCGTCTCCGGCCACTGATCTCACAAACACACACGCACACACACACAACACGATTACAGTTGAACTTAGTTATAACGCACTCAGTGCGTCTGTTATATCAAATACCGTCAAATATGCGGTGGCGCATAACACGGGACCGCACTGTACATTGCGGCACTTTGGAACCGAGTAATGGCATCACAGTAGCTGCTTATTCTTAGGCGCTTAGTCTATCTGAATAGAGCTACGGGAAAAGGCTAGAATAGATAAGAATAGATAAGAATAGAATAGATAAGAATAGAATAGAATAGAATAGAATAGAATAGAATAGAATAGAATAGAATAGAATAGAATAGAATAGAATAGAATAGAATAGAATAGAATAGAATAGAATAGAATAGAATAGAATAGAATAGAATAGAATAGAATAGAATAGAATAGAATAGAATAGAATAGAATAGAATAGAATAGAATAGAATAGAATAGAATAGAATAGAATAGAATAGAATAGAATAGAATAGAATAGAATAGAATAGAATAGAACAGAACAGAACAGAACAGAACAGAACAGAACAGAATAGAATAGAATAGAATAGAATAGAATAGAATAGAATAGAATAGAATAGAATAGAATAGAATAGAATATTGAATACGTTCAATGCGTATAGTACCTTTCTGACATCCGTAGCTGGCGTCGAGGTACATCTTCAGTTCCTTGTTGCACTGTTTCCTGGCGTTGAAGTCGACGTCCGGAATGGGAACGGAGCACCGCTGTCTCCCGGAGCACTTCCTGTCGGCCGCATCGAGGACATCGGCGGAGCAGCCGAGGTACCCGAGGCTCTCTTCGACGCACCGTCCCAACTGCATTCGCCCGTAGAGGGCGCTCCGCATTACGATCACCTCCCCCACCGCACAGCTCGGCTGGAACGTCTCGAACTCACAGTAGACCCTGGAGGAGGAGGAGGAGGACGACGACGACGACGCACCTGGAAACATTCACACTCTCCAGTCAATGACCGATCATTCGATACAGTGGCGGAGCCAAGGGGTGGAGCTGGGGTTAAACCCCCTTGGCTGCCGAAAACAACATATTTCTAATGAGTTTCTATGCATTTTTAATTTTTACGCGACTTTGGAGGGTCAAACCCTCCCTTATAGAATGCTATAGAATTACTAGAAAGAGGCTCGCTTCGCTCGCGTCGCTTCGCTCGCAGTGCAATAATACTAATCCAATACCTATACCTAATACCCAATCATTGAATGATTTCTTTTTATAATAATTTGTCGTTAAAATCACGCAACTTTTCCATTTGTGACGCTGTGTATTTTTGTCAAATGTACGTTAAAACCAAAACCAATAGCAAAGCCCTCTGATGCTGCAATGACTCGACTAAACCGGTTCTACGAACAATTGAAATCGTCTTCGAACATCGTCCACCAACGCATCGCGACGATTCACCAATAGTCAACCAATCATATAACAGACATACAGATAACGATCTTATATATAGATGACCTTTTATGTTTGTCAAGATTTTTCCGAAGTTGGTCACGGTCAAAACCAAAAACCAAACCCTCCCCCTTACGGAAATCCTGGCTACGCCACTGATTCAATATATACCTATATATACACCTATATATACACCTGTGTATATATATATATAACCTATAAATATAAGCTATATATATAATGTAGACCCTATCATTAACAAATGTTATAGGCCTATGTAGCAGAGAGATGTGTTTAAAAATTTTAATATTATATTTACTGTAGTTCAGTATGTTTTACTTTGCATTAACCCTTTTGCCACAGCGATTTGTGTAACCAATAGGTTATGAAACCGGAATAGCGGTTTCACTGGTCCATAGAGTTAACGATCAATGTACTCCATGCTATTACAGTATAGTAATAATCCGTCACTCTATTATTGAGGATGTCAGATGTTCAACTTATTTTTACATTTCCTTGTGCTTATGTTTTCTAGTTGAAACTACTACTACTTCTTCTCCTAAAAATTCGAAGATCAGTGGAAAGGGGAGGGGCTATAATGACCCCCAGCCAAAATGTTTCAACCTCCAGTGTGATGGGAGAGGGCGTGATGGGTTAAAACAAAAGTGGGACTCGACCAGAGGGGGCCGTAACCCCAGAACACCCAAAAATCGAAAAGTCTACTTGGGTGGGGAAGGAGTTGACCACTTCCCAGAATTCCTTTACATCGTCCTTTGTCGACCGATTAATAATGTTCTGCTGCGTCGTTTTCTCGATGTTAGATCTGTTCCTGTGGTCGCTCGGTTGTACGGTAGTTTGACTTGAGTCAATGTCACGTGATGTGTGTGACGTAGTCAATCGCACAGCTTCGTCATTTTCATGCCATCTTACGCGATGGAGTCAGTCTCGGTCACGTGGGATCTCTCCCGCGAGTCACGTGGGTTCTCTCCTCAGTAACGACAAACGATGCTGTACAGGAATTCTGGGAAAGGGTCGACTCTCGCCCTCTCCCTCCCCCCCCCACTGGAAATCACCGCCCCGAGTCACGTGACGCATTTCCGTTCATTTTCCTCCCATCACGCTGACTTAGTCCCCCCATCCCACCTCCTGCCCCGTCCAAATTTCCCTAATCCTGTTCCTCAGATTTCATGATATGGAAAACCACGTGACATCCGATTATGACAACGCAAATTGGCGCCACACAAATCAGTCAATAAGCCAGCGACGTTAGCCTATGTCTTCTCTCAGTATATCCATTACACGACTCGACTAAGCCTAGAAGCATCTGTCTGTCTGTCTGTCTGTCTGTCTGTCTGTCTGTCTGTCTGTCTGTCTGTCTGTCTGTCTGTCTGTCTGTCTGTCTGTCTGTCTGTCTGTCTGTCTGTCTGTCTGTCTGTCTGTCTGTCTGTCTGTCTGTCTGTCTGTCTCTGTCTGTCTGTCTGTCTGTCTGTCTGTCTGTCTGTCTGTGTCTGTCTGTCTGTCTTCTGTCTGAGTCTCTGTTGAGAATCGTCTGTCTGTCTGTCAATGTCGTTAGAAGTGCAGAGACTCTTCAACTGTCTGTTTTCTGTCCGTCGCCCCTTCATTTGTTCTTACTGGAAAGACAATGTTTTAGAAGCGCAGAGACTCTTCAACCATGTTTTCCTCCGTCGCCCCTTGTTTGTTCTTACTGGAAAGACTGTCCATCCACCTCATCCATCACACCGGTCATCCATCCATCCACCCATCCATCCATCCACCCATCCATCCATCCATCCATCCACCCATCCATCCACCCATCCATCCATCCATCCATCCATCCACCCATCCATCCACCCATCCATCCATCCATCCATGCGTCCGTCCGTCCGTCCATCATAATATGATCCGTAATGATCCGTTTACGTGGGGGGCGGTGGCTTACTTGACTCTCTCGACGACCCCCCTCCGACCTCCTTCGAATCGACCGGAGCTTGTTGGCGCCAGAAAGCGAAAACGAGGGCGACGAGAAACGATGACGTCATCATTGAAGCTCCGTAGTCATGGAAACCCCGCGGGAAACCCCTCAACGAATTCTGACGGTTCTTTGCGCGTGCGTGCGTCAGTTTGGTTTCTGCAAACAATAATCCAAAGACATGTGAAGTTTCTTCGCATGTCACGTGACATGCCTCTGTGTGTGTGTGTCACGTGACTTCTTTCGGCGAATTTCCCTTTCGAGAGTGGACGTGATCTCGAATTCAAAATATCAGGGTTATTTTTAGGATTGTTGATTTGGGGGGGGGGGGGTTGTCGGGAAAACCTGGGGTATGTGTGGTTATTTTCTAGGTTTGTATAGTATTGTGAATTTGAGGGGGTGTCGGGAAAATCTGAGGCTGTGGAAGTTTGGAAATCTCTACCGAAAAAGTCTGACATGCAAAAAAAGGTCATCCGACGATAAAAGTGAGGGGTGTCCTTCTCCATTTGAGGGGTGTCCAGGGCTAATTAATATGCCTTTTATATGCATACCATTGTCACATTACCAAATTTTGGGGCGTCGACCTCAATTTGGGGGTTGGGGGGTTGGAGAGGTGTTAGGGGGTGTAAAAATATCCCTGGAAAAGATTAATCCCTGCAAGAAAAGAAAACCATCCGCTGAGATGAAATGTCGCAGCAAAGATGTTCACCGCAGATTTTTCAATTATTACTCGGAGAACTCTGATTTCCGAGCTCCTGCTGTTTGGCCAACAGGGTTATTTCTAGGATTATCATTTTGGTGGTGGTGGTGGTGGGGGGGGGGGGTTATCGGTTAATTTCGGTGGTCCCCTGCCAAAAAAAGTCTGACAAGCATAAAAAAGGTCATCCCATAGCTGAGATTGGGAGAGGTTGTGGGTGTCGGTCTCAAATTGGGTGTGTTAGGGATGTAAAAATATCCCTGTTGGCCAATATTACTGTTCTCGACCTGCTATTAGGGGTCAGTCCAATTGAAACTGACTTATACCCGAGAACTCGCAATCAGTCATTTGCGTAGCCACGGGAGAGGGAGGGAAGTGGGCCTGGCCTCCTATCCTTGCTGAGAAATTGGGGGGGGGGGGTGGTAGTATGATCGAAGGCAATACGTGAATGTGAGAAGAATTCCCTGGTGACGCCTTTATTTGCCCATCGGAGACTTTTTACCCGATAGTCTCCAAGTGCTCCTCCCCTATTTTCGGAATCCTCGCTACGCCACTGTAATCAACATACGACGCGAACACAGCATCTGTACCAAGGTCAATGTAAACGACTGATCGTGTTATTATTACAGTATACATGTATATTATATAGCAACAGCTTAGTGCCGATGTGGCATAACATTCAACATACAGTATCAACGCAGTATGTAAATGAATCTTTGTCTGTCTGCCTGTCTGTCTGTCTGTCTGTCTGTCTGTCTGTCTGTCTGTCTGTCTGTCTGTCTGTCTGTCTGTCTGTCTGTCTGTCTGTCTGTCTGTCTGTCTGTCTGTCTGTCTGTCTGTCTGTCTGTCTCTCTCTCTCTCTCTCTCTCTGTCTCTCTGTCTCTGTCTCTCTGTCTCTCTCTTTCACTCTGTCTCTCCGTTTATCTGCCTCTGTCTGTCTCTCTCTGTCCCTCTTTCCGTTTATCTGTCTGTCTGGCTGTCTGTTTGTCTGTCTCTTTCACTCTGTCTGTCTGTCTGTCTGTCTGTCTCTCTCTCTCTCTCTCTCTCTCTCTCTATCTGTCTATCAGTCTCTGTCTATGTCTCTCTGTCCCTCTTTCCGCTTATCTGTATGCATGTCTGTCTGTCTCTCATTCTTTCTTTCTATTTGTCTATCTGTCTATCTCTCCCTTTTCTTTTGTCTATCTGTCTGTCTATCTGTTGTCCCTCTTTCTCTTTGCCTGTCTGTCTGTCTATCTGTTCGTCCTTTTTCTCTTTGTCTATCTGTCTGTCTATCTGTCGCTCAGTTTGGCATCGGGAATGCGATATTAAACATTGAGGAGACTTCGTCTTTTCGAAGGCTCAATGGATCCCATGCATCGCCTAACAATCTAAGTCCCTAGGAGTCAAAGAGAGCGCTACATAATAACGTCACTCCCCGCCCGAAATTAGAAAACTGAGGTGCAAGTAGCCACCTCTCACCCACCCCCGCTCCCCCACTAGTTTTTGAAATATATCAATAACCAATAACTGTCAGTCAGTAAGCAAGCGATATTGTATAAATCATAGATGTTGCAAACGTAAAATCTAAAATAAAAAATAAATAATAAAAAAATAAAAAACGTACAAAACGCGTTTTTCTGATAATATAAAAAACGTAAAAAACGTTGAAAAAGTTCATTTACTTTTTAGCCAACACAAAAATTAACATGTTAATTTTCCACTGTGGTGGCGTAATTAATTTATAAACGAAGAAAAGCAAGACAACGAGAAACACTCAGTTTGGACCTAATCAGGAAACGCGATTTATAAGGCTATTTATTTATTTATTGTGACAATTTGTTAATTGCTCTTTGAATAAATATTAGTAACATTGTCCTGGCGCTAAATTAATTAGCTCCTCTAAAAACCATAGACAGTCAAGACACGAAGCGATCATCGTAGGTTTAACGTAAACGCCTTCAAAGCTGGTTAAACTCTCATTCAAAGGAATTCTAAGCAATTGCCGATAATATTTTTAAATACACCGCACCTTTTCGTATAAATTTCGTACAATTTACAAAAAAAGAGAATTCAACTCAATGTGGTTCGTTTTTTTACATTTCAATGTTGCCGCGTTTTGGCGCTAAACTTCGCCTAATTGAAATTGTGTAACGCCTTGATTAACATTTGAAGATGTTGATTCACCGCTTGTCTGACCTATGACCTAGAAATAATGGAAATGCCATAGTGATTTTCGGCTGTCGCTGGGGTGAACGTCAAATCTAAAGATCGACTCCACTGGCTCCAAAATTGTCTACAAGCGCTGTTTTTCTTTACACGATCCAATTATCTAAAACTTGTACGAAGATCGACTGTGATCGAGAGGAATCGGTTCTCAAATCCAGTCGGAGAGTACAGTTGTTGGTCCCTCCCCGTCTAAGACCCCTAAGCAAAAATCCCCCTAGCCGGGCTCAATTCCCCCAAAATTACAAATTTACAAATTCTCCATGTTAATTTGCTCCTTTGTAATTTAGTATTATAATCAGCTTTTTATCCTTTGTGTTAAAAGCATCAGACAACGGTCTGTGTTATTTTGAATCAATATCAGTCTCGGTTCAGTTCAGATTAGTAGCAAAATATTCCCCCCACCCCCTATTTTTTCCGGGCGCAGCTGCGCCCGCCTTAAATAGGGATAGAAGCCCCTGCCCCTAAGTTTGGAGAAAGATCATTTGCGCGGGGGAATCCCGCCCTGTGGAACTCTCTTCCAGACAATGTGACTGGAGCAGTCTCAGCTGGACTTTTCATTAGAAATTTGAAGACACATTTATTTAATATTGGATATGAACTGTGTTTAGCGCTCTTGTTGTAGGCCTTAGCCTTGCGTACTGCGCTATTTAAATTGTCAATAAAATTGCAAAAAACCGTTGAAAAACGCAATGAAATAAAAAACGTAAAAACGCGTTTTTTTGGCGAGAAGAAAGTAGAAAAACGTTTGCAACATCTATGGTATAAATATACAGTAACTGTCGCCGTGTGATACGCGTGGTTTGCCGCAAATGGCCGGACAAAGGACATGTTCCTATGTCGTTGTATTGTGTCAGTTGTTGAATTAGACTTAGAGTTATAAAGTACCCGGTGCGTGGCATGTACCATCGGTACCATGCACAGTACCATCGTACCAGCTCCATCTCTAACAACGAATAATGTTAATGACCTTATCCATAATTCACGGGTGTTAATTTCTTAGATCATGTCAATAGCGCGGATCAGCACAAAGGAAACTCCCGCTGTATTACTGAACTGATGTCCCCATAATATAGATGGCGCTTTTACGGTTTATCGTGTTTTGGCGTTTGATTGGTTCCTTGGCCAATCAATCTTCATCCATTATTTAACCATGCTCCATTACGAGCGACCATTAAGTCAGTCCGCTGCGTTTATCGCTTCTGTCTTCCATGTATATGCGACGCTGAGCAAAGAGATATATGCGCTATGAAAAAGGATATGCTGTCGTCTCCATGTCCTTTATCACTTTGCGGTTAAAATTGTCCTTTTGTTTTACACCAGGGGTGACAGACGATTAATACGGATCGTGGTCTGAATTTTCCCCTGTCACTCCCTCCCTCTCTTCCTCCCCCGTGGGGTTATAAAATTTTGGAAAATTGCGCTAGAAATTAAACTAATAGTCGCACGGTTACAACTGGCGAACGGCCTCAGTTGTCGAAATCGGTGGAAATTTTACATTGGAAAAAGGTATTTGATGTCGATGGCTAGTTGGCATATACGTATACATTGCGGTACTTTATAACCATATGTACACGTCATAACCGAGTTCGTTATATCGAAGTTCTACTGTAGCTATGTTCAAACTGTGTGATCCAATTAGGTCATTATATCCAAAGTAGCATCACTCAAATTCTGGATCACCAGAATTTTTAAAATAAAAGTATTGTCTCCGGATTTAACTGGACAGCCTTTAGCCAGGGTTATTTCTAGGATTGTCAATTTGGGGAGGGGGTGTCGGTAAATTCTGGGGTCCCCTGCCAAAGAAGCCTGACAAGCAAAGAAGGTCATCTCATAGCTGAGATTGTGGGGTCGGTCTCAAATTGGGGGAGGTGTTGGGGGTGTTAGGATGGTGTAAAAGTATCCAGTCGAACACAGCACCGGACGACTTAAGAGGATTTGTCGCCATTTAGAAAGACCGATGGCAGTGGAAGCGCAGCGTTGCAATAGTCCAACCCGACTGCAGCTCATAGTATACGAACCTCGAATTAGCCGGATTAATTTTGCGCTTTCCAGGAGGATCAAAGAAGTCGGTCGCCGTTGACAACGAACGGCGGTCGCCAATGGCAACGGCGACGGAGATCTGACGTCGTTAGCGCCGGCGTCGTCTGCCCCCAGTCCTGATAATTGCAGGGCGAAAGCAAGACAGAGACAGACAGACAGACAGACAGACAGACAGACAGGAGAGAGAGATAACGAGAGTGGCAGAGACAGAAAGACAGAGGCAGAGACGTGGAGAGAGATAACGAGAGTGAGACAGAGACATAAAGACAGAGGCAGAGACAGAAACGGAGACAGACAGTGAGGCAGATAGAGACAGACAAACAGAGCGACAGAGTGAGAGACAGAGGCAGATACAAATACAGAGAGAAAGAGAGAGAGAGACAGAGATAGAGACAGAGGCAGATACAAATACAGAGAGAGAAAGAGAGACAGGGACAGAGACAGAGGCCGATACAAATAAATACAGAGAGAGAGAGAGAGAGAGAGAGAGAGAGAGAGAGAGAGAGAGAGAGAAAGAGAGAGAGAGAGAGAGAGAGAGAGAGAGAGAGAGAGAGAGACAGAGACAGAGACAGAGACAGGGACAGAGGCAGATACAAATACAGAGAGAGAGAAAGAGAGAGAGAGAGAGAGAGAGAGAGAGAGAGAGAGAGAGAGAGAGAGAGAGAGAGAGATGGCGCTACATAACGCAGACTGTAAAAGACTTCTATACTAATTAGACGTCGTTTCTTTCGGTGCCAACAGAGAGTCTGGCTTAGAAGACATCTTTGGGAGTTTAATTCAACGGAATATTCGGCGGATGTTTTATTAGAATGGTCGCTCTTCTCAGGAAACGAGCTATCCGGCCCCTTCTTCCCCTCCCTCTTTCGCCGCTCTAGATTTTCACGTATTCTGCTTTAAAAGTCCAACCGTTTCAACGCTCTTTAACGCTCTCACAGACGCGAATTCTTAGAACAGAATTATTTCGGGCGATAAGTTTCCTTCGATTTATTTCACATTTTAAACTTTTTTCGCTCCGTCCATAAATTTGTTTATATTTCAACGTATCTCTAGAAATCCTTTGATTCAAATCCAGAATTTATCCCGCAGAAAGCTCTCTCCGGTGTCAAGACTCAAGACTATTTCACCACAGCGTGATTTAAAGTGGCTTAGGAGGCATTACTGCCTGTGTGGAAGCCACTCGGGGACAGTGTTTAATCTAGGCCGTTTCCGGGAGGGAAAATTGGCCTTTCCCCCTCCCGAAAATTTCAAATACAAGATTTAAATTCCCCTTCCCCCGGAAATGTTGGCATACTACATGTACTAACAGCAGCCCCCTAGCAGAATTCCCCACGGCTTTGTCAGTTTCCCCCCCCCCCCGGAGTCCAGGAGTCTAGATTAAACACTGCTTGGGGACTAACGCAGTGGCGGCTCCACCGGGGGGCCAGAGGGGCCCGTGCCCCCCTATTGAGAGCCTGGCCCCCCAGTGGTCCCCCAGTTGGGACCCTATACTTAATGCTACATACATTAAACAACAAATGGTTAGCCCCCCATGATTAGAAGTTGCCCCCCCAACGGCCCCCCCACTTGCCAAATCCTAGAGCCGCCACTGGACTAACGGGGTTATGACCCGCCCCGTCAGCCTACCGCTCCAGCACATAACCCACTCTGCCATCTTCCGCCTCAAAGTATCGCTTGTTTTTCTCGAGTTCTTTCTCGTTTATCTGTCGATATCCTCTTTGGTTTTATTTGCGATCATAACAGATACTTACTTACCAAACGCTGCCTTTGCTCCTTCTTCGTTTACCAGGAACACGTTTTACGGCAGAAGACGGCGTTTCGATGCTTCGATGGACCGAACGACGGACGACGAAACGCTCTGTGTATGGACAAATCTTCTTCTAATTAAGACAAATGGAGTCCACGTCCCGCAAATACATTCGCCCCCCCCCCCCGCGTCCGTCGAGAGGGGGAGGGAATGGGGGCGTCTCGCTCTCTCCCTCGTACAGCGAATTCACCCGCTTCTAAGAGCACACGACGATAGGCGTCGCTGCTGCTGCTGCTGCTGCTGCTGCTGCTGCTGCTGCTGCTGCTGCTGCTGCGCTCTGACTGTCCAATTGGTGGTTCCTGAACCAGTCGCTGTGCGGCGCTCAATACGCAGTGTTCCGAATAATTGCGGTCACACGAGAGTCGAGTTTGAGGAGTTCGAAGCGGACGGTGAATTATTGGCGGTGGGTTTTTTCCGGGAACACTCTGTACAGCGTGTACCACGTGATGTCAACGACGCTGGGTCTATGCGCTGGGTGTGGCGACGATCGGGTGGCGACCTCTGGCGAGTGTCAGAGAGTGGTAGACAGACAATTCGCTAGGTGGCCTGACGTCTTATCGAATCCCAGAATGGGAGATGGCGATTCCGCTTTGGAGAGACTGTCGACTGATGCAAAAGTCCATTAATAGAAATTCTAGAATGGTGCAAAAGTTCTTTAGTCAGTCAGTTAATAAGCACAGGCATACTTTTTCCCGCACATGATTCTTCACTTCACTGCGACTGCCAGGACTGTCACTTCCCTACCTGAATCTACAATCCTGGCCACCACGGACTACGGATTAGGGGTCGTCCATAAATTACGTCACGCCGTTAGAGGGTCCGGCCATTTGTTACGAAGTGTGGCGACGGAGGGGGTTCCGTAAATGTGACGTCACGCAAAAAAATAATTAGGTCGTGACCTTTGACCTTTCATTGCTTGTCAGGGATATTTTGGAGAGGAAACAACTACAATTTTGGAGAGGAAAAATTGTTACGTCATATTTTAGCGGGTCTGACTTTTGTTATGACGCTTTACGATAGGGGACGGGGGGAGTAAAAAAAGCCAAAATCGCGTAACGTCATTTATGGACGACCCCTTGTCAAGACTTTTCGGAAGGCGAAAAGGGGGGTCGGCCCGTTGTGACGTCATATTTTAGGGGGTCTGTCGTTTTGTTAAGTCGCGTTACGTGAGGGTCAAAAAAGTGCCAAAATCGCATGACGTAATTTATGGACGACCCCTTGCGCAGATTGAGCGCTCGTGAATAATCCGGTGCGCTGCGCCAAGCTTTCGGGCAGCGCTATAGAAATTTCGTCTTACTTACTTACTTACTTACTTACTTACTTACTTACTTACTTACTTAATGTGCGTTAGCAGCCACGTAAAGTGACGTAATAATGCCTTTAGATTTTTCTAGAAAGATGATAGAATTAGACTTTGAGCTGTGGTGAACATCTAGAGACTTAAATTATGATGTATTATTGAGTATTGAGTGCCCAAGGGTCTTCTTTAAGTCTTCTTCTTTAAGTTCTCTGCCCGGAAGCAGGTCCTGGTTCCCATTGGCGCCATCTTTCTCTGTCAGCAGCTTGGGTCTTTAATCCTTTGTATCCGCCTTTTGTCATCATCCAGTGCAGTAGTGATGTACATGGTCTTCCTCTGTTTATTTTACCCCCAATGTGCCCTTCCAGTATTGTTTTGAACAACGATTCTCCTCTTAAAATGTGGCCCATCCAGTTCCTTTGCCTTTGTTTTATTGTTTGTAGGCTATTATTGTCTTTTTCTCTTTCACGATATCTAGGACTTCTTTATTGGATATAGGAAGCATACTCTCTGTAATAGGTCATAGACGAAATTCTCAGTCAAACAATTTGGAAACATGGAACAAGTTCTATTCATATCTATATTATGCAGAAAATGATCATAATACTGCTTCTGAATTAGCGCTAAAAATACAATGGATACGATATCAGCATAGTTAGGCCTATAGGCCTATATCCTTAGATTGTGGTACAGAATTAGCATGCTGAGTATTTTCAGATTCAGAAATAACTTAAAAGATTGCACGTGGACCATAGACCTAGGGGGCGATCATGGGGGTGTCAAGACACCCCCAGTTTTCAACTAAGAGGGTGTCCAATAACAGCTGGACATCTCATATAAACGCTGTAATTTTAGCATAAAAGTAGATGTGCATAACGTTTGGAAGAATGGAGTGTAGTTTAGTGTCAAAAAGTTGCAAGATATTCCATTATGTATGCAAATGAATCCCCTACAGGAAATAGCGTGCAGAGGGGGGTCGGTTGGGCGGTGGCCTCGGGCGCCGACCAGACGGCAGGGGTGTAGACAGGAATTTGATTTGGGGAGGTTTTGATGTGATTGGGGGTGTATAAATCTTTAAATAAACTTGTAAAATCTTAACAGACACATTAAAATTTTAAGGTAGTATGAATTTTTGGTGTGTATATATATACACCGATATACCCCCTTCGTCGCTACGCCCCTGCCAGGCGGGGGCGCCAAAATTGACTCGGCAGTCGGCAACCTTTTTTGCTCGTCAAACATTTTTTGACCGACCTGACCCCGGGCGCCCGCCAGGGGCGTAGCGACGGGGGGTATATCGGTATATATATGCCCCCAAAATCAGTCTACCTTAAAGTTTTTATGTGATTTACATGTGGTATATGTGGTTTATATGGTTTATGTGGTTTGTAGTTAAGATTTATACCCACCCAAAATATTTCTACCCTCCCAAATCAAATTCCTGGCTACGCCCTTGGCGCCCGCCTCTGAAAATATCTCATCACGTCTAAGAAAAATTAGGGAAAGCAGAAGAGGCTGGCCGCTTTAGCAGCTCCACATTAAGACGTAACTATAACAATGTTAATCTGTGGAATATATGCATGGATGGAAGGCACGTAGCCAAGTGTACAGTATAGTGTATGTACTGCACAATAAATAGCAATAACTTAAATTATGTATTATAATCTTCAAGAGGCCTCCCAAGAGGCAATGCGCGTCAAACAACGCAATGGCGGCAGCAGCGTTGAACCGTGCGAATGAATGTAGCGGAGGCACTGGAAGTGTGCGGTTGGGGTTGGGGAAGGGAGGTGTGCGAAGCCAGCGGCCGAGGCTGCAGCGGATGAGTGGTTAGACTTCGGCTGAGGCAACAGACTTGAGTTATTCAATATGGCGGCGGTGGCAGTGGCGTAGGCAGAAATGAGGATGGAAGCGGTCGCCTGTTGCGATTTTCTTCTCTTCCGTCGCGTCATCCGCCGATCGACGACTCTAACGACCGGGTAAGCGACCGATCGGGGATCCAGGCGGGCGGGCGGGCGGCCGGGGTGACGCCGGGCCCACCGAGCGAGAGAGACGGATGTGCTAACGAAGCCCTCTCCCCTCCCCTCCCCTCTCCTCCTCTGGTGTGCGGTTGACCGTACCATGTCTGGCGATCTTGATTTATGTAGCGCCAGTCTATGGGGACGACGACGATGTTGTGACATTACTCGTAATCTCAGTGTCTCTGTTGGACGTCACTTGTTCTTTGGTGGAGTCAACGTTTCCCGGTGTGTGTGTGTGTGTGTGTGTGTGTGTGCGTGTGTGTGTGTGTGTGTGCTTACATGGGGTTGATCTGATCTGATCTGTGCATGACTGTGTCATGTACGCAAAGTGTTGAGCGTGACAGTCACGTGCATCCCTGTACACCTTGTCATCGCTGTCACTGCCCTCAGATTACTTGCAGTTTGGCCGAGATCAGTTCTCGAATATTTATGAGCGTTGCATCAAATCGTTCAGGTTTGAAAATTCAAACGAATGTTTTTGGGAATTCAGATTCTTGTTTCCCATTTGTAACCGTTCCGCTTTCGACAACGTACGTGCTTCTGGTTTGGAAAGTAAATGGTACTTTGATTTTAATTCACACGATTTCTCATACGGTTGCCTCTTGACGTTTACATAGCATTTCAATGCTGCCACTGCTCCTTTTACTGAAATCAGTGTTTATGGCGTTTTTGTTGCCACTGCTCGTTTTAAGTGAAAATGGTGTTTCATAGCCATTTTGAGCACATGTTAGAGTAAAGTTTGTTAAATGAATTTCTTGAAACTGTCAGCTCGGAACACATAGACATATGCTGGATTCATATATATATATTAGGGATGTGCGGGTATACCCGTACCCGCGGGTATACCCTACCCGTACCCGTACCCGCGGGTACGGGTAGGGTAGGGTACACATTTTACGGGTACGGATCGGGTACGGGTATAGCGGCTACGGGTACGGGTATACCCGTTTTACCCGAAAAGTTATATTTCCATTTCTCACTACTATAGCAAATTAGCAATGCAGTAATAGAAAAATAATATTGAGTAAAGTGTATTAGTGTAACTTGTACATCGCGTTCAGTTTGTCAGACAGCATGCATTTTACTTATTGAAAACATAAAGGAAATACAGATGACGTAATCTGACATCATCAGTAATAAATCTATAATGGCGTCCTCTGACTCCTCCAAGGACTCTTCGACCGAGAAAGTTCTTCTGGTAAAGTTTTGTGGTTTAACTTGAGCTCTAATGCCTGCACATAGATAAATGATATCTACTAAATATTTTAAACAAGCCCATTCATGCGTGCTTAGGTTAGCTGACTGATTATCCTGATTCCTAAGTACTAGATCTGTCCTAATCTAAACATGCGTGCTATTTACAATGAATAGTTATCCCAATTTCTTAGCCCCGATTTCACTGTTGCCTCTCTATAGTCTCTAGGAACGGATACGGGTTCACGGGTCCATGTACAGGTCCTTGTAGTACTTGTACCCGTAAACGCACCCGCGGGTACGGGTCCAAAATTCCAAATCCACAAAACCTCCAAATTCCAACCACAGTCGGTTACGGGTACGGGTACGGGTATGGGTACACAGCTTACGGGTACGGGTCGGGTAGGGTATAGCGCTAGCGAATGCAGGGTAGGGTAGGGTAAAAAAAGTTTTTCCCACGGCACGGGTAGGGTATGCATTTTGCTGTACCAGCACATCTCTAATATATATACATATATATATATATATATATATATATATATATATATATATATATGTGTGTGTGTGTGTGTGTGTGTGTGTGTGTGTGTGTGTGTGTGTGTGTGTGTGAGTTCATGTGGTGTCGATGTGTAAAAGCTAGTGCTGTGCACCCTTTCACTGCAATTCTTGCAGATATCACTTAATTCTGGCCACTCGTTTAAATAGCTACTGGTAATATCAAGTTTTGTAACTGTTAATAAACTTTCTTTTCAATATTTGTTTCCTTCTACTGTATATACCTTGTTTCTAAAATTACAAGTGGCAACATAGGCAACATACCGAAGATGCTACATAACGTCAAGAGGCAACGATATGAGAAATCGAATCGGGTGAATTAAAATTGAAGTAGCAAGTAAGTAAATTGTATTGGTCAGAGCATAATCTCTGATCTTGGGGTCTGGCACCCAAGATTTCTCTTATCCTTGACTGTGCCAAAGCTTTTGTAAATAAATGATTGGAGTGAAAATGTTTTCAGATAAATGAATGGAGCCACTAAGGTTTCTGTGTGCTCTAGAAATTCATGAGATTTACCGGTAACTTACTTACCGGTACTTACTGTGTGGGTACATGTTGACATTTGAGTTTCTGGGAAGCAGTGATGACTGATGATGATGCTAAAAGTGAATCAGATATAAAAACAAATTAGAAATGACTAAGACAGCCTTTGTCTATCTACGGCACACACTAACAAGCAGACATTTATCAGTAAAAACAAGGATACGGGTTCTGGAATGTTACTGTATGTTTAGCTAGTTATGTTGTATGGAGCCGAGACTTGGATGATCTTTGGAGTCGTGAAGAAAAGACTTTGAGGCTACTGAAATGCGGTTCTTAAGAAAAATGTTGAAAACACACGAATTAGTACTGGAGATGGCAGACACAAAAAAGGAAATATATATTGCTGTCTACCATATGGAAAAGATAAGTTAAAGGCAGAATATGAAGAGGAAGACACAGTATATGACTGTGGTAAAGGAGTTAATGCAGAATTAGAAATCTAGACTCAAGACTACAAACAACCAAGGAAATTACTAATCACAGAAGTGAAAATGACCACGGGACACGGTCAATTTTTATAGCGCCCGAAACGAAACGAGGCCCCAGAATGCCGGTCTGCATATCTTCAGCATGCATAGCAAGGAGTGTGAGTAAAAGCCAGCCTCACCCCCACCCACCCCAGTGGACACGTTTTGGCCTGAAGAGAGAGAGAGAGAGGCACAGATGGAGTCTTTGGCATGACTTTGATCAGATACTCGCCCGCCATGTATTTGACCTCAAGCTGTGTTGAATGGCATATTTACTACTCACAACTCCGACCCCACGGCATTGTTTGTCATCCATACATACATACATTGTGTCTGAATGCTAATGGCTGGTGTTGTATGCATGGAACTCTTCTGGAAATTAGGAATGACAATTTGATTGTCTGTTTTGACAGATGGTGTGAAATTATTGGCATATAAAAAATTTTGAATTTTTTTGCGTCTGTCTGCAAGCACCTATTCGTTTACCTGCATACTGCTCTATCAATTCATCCACTCACTCATTCACTCATTCATTCATTCATTCATTCATTCACTATTAGCACTCATTCATTGGATATTTAATGTATTTATGAAATTATAGGTACCTGTTAAATATTTGATTTATGAAATTACTCAGTTATTGATTGATTCTCTTATTGCCTAAATTATTAATTAATTAATTCATCCATTCATTCATTCAGTTCATCTAAAAATATTCATTTAGTAATAATAATTAGAACTTAATACTTTGTTCATTAGAAAATATGCTTTAATGAAAGTAATGAAGAAAGCATAAATTGTTCAGATGTAATATATATATATATATATATATATATATATATATATATATATATATATATATATATCAATAGAATAGAGGCCGTTGCAATATTCACAGAATTTGTAGATTTTAGATCATAAATTGTATTATTGTATTATATACTCAGCTATAAGAGTATGTACTTGGAATATATTATGAATATTAAACAGTATGGGAAAATTGTTGTGTCATATGAGAGATGCATTGTATGCTGGGCTATTTATATAGCACCGTAAGCACAGCATAACCAAAGACAAGGGTGCTTTACAAGGGCTGCAGATATCACAGTAAATAAATCATGAAAATCAATAGTGTTTTGAAATGTATGCTATGACTTTTGGTAGACTTGAAAAATAAGTGCTAGAAAATATTGATGGAAAATTTCTACCAAGTAGATAGATCTGTGTGTGTGTGTGTGTGTGTGTGTGTGTGTGTGTGTGTGTTGAGCTGTGGTAATTGAGTAATTTCCGTGCTCTTGTTGAATTTTTGAATTTAAAACAACAACTGTGACATTTGCCGGATGAAGCAAGACCTGTTATGACAAGCAGAATAAGGAATGAACAGGTGAACAGATGGATGGAATGAATGCCAACAAATGAAGAATTGAAGTGAATGGAATGAAGAATGAATGAGTGAATAGAAGTGAATGCATTGAATGAATTGTGAATAGAAAGAATGATTGAAGAAATGGAGTGAATGGAATGAAGAATGAATGAGTGAATAGAGGTGAATGAATTGAATAGTGAATAGAAGAATGGATGAAAAAATGGAATGAATGGATGGATGGAAGAATGGAATGGAAAAACTTAATATACCTTGAAGTATGCATTGTCATTACTCTGAATTGTGGTCAAAAATGGAGTGCATGGGTGAATGGAATGATGAATGGATTGAAGAACGAATGAGTGAATATAACTGAATGAATATATTGAATACCGGGAGTGATTACTGATTAGAGGGAATGAAGAAAGGAATGGAGTGAATGGATGGATGAAACGATGAATGGAATGAAGATTGGATGAGTGAATAGAAGTGAATGAATGAAGGACATATGTGATGGATGGATGGAAGGATGGATGAATAAAAGTATGGGGAGTTGCTCTGAGAACAACTGAATAACTGTCCAAAGGAATGAAATCATGAACTTGCTGTATTGAATTTTGAATTTAGTGATAAGCTAAGTACCGGTAACTGGTTCTCAAACTGCGGCCCCATAGGGGACTGCCAAGCGATTTTAGGGGGACCGCAAAGGGATTACTTTCTCAAGATATCTCACCAACACAAAACACACTGATGGCCCTAAGAGTGCTGATTCCATTTGAATTTAAATTTTATGGCTAAGATTTGTAATTTTCTGATTAAATAATTGATTGACAAAGCAAACTTGTAGCCTATGTGTTAATTACATTTAATTTAAAATTCAAATTCTATAAGGTCCGTGAAGCATCACAAACCAGTGGCGTAGCCATGATTTCCGGAAGGGGGTTTAAAAAAATTTCGTTGATAACCGCCAAGGGGGGGTTTTCACCACAAAAATCACCAAAAATCGTCTAAAAAATAAAAATTGCATGGAAATACATCAAGAGAAATTTTTTTGTCCAAGGGGGCTTTAACCCCCAAACCCCCCGTGGCTACGCCACTGTCACAAACATTTCTAAGGGACCACCAAGCAAGAAACCCTAAAATGTTTGAGAACCGCTGAGCTAAGTAAATGAGATAATATCTAATAAGTGAAGATTGAACCAGCGCCACTGTCTAAGTAGGCCTACCTTGTGATGCTCTTCTTTATTGTCGTGTTAAAATTATCAACACTTTATAAAAAAGCACCCTGTTGGGTGTGTTGACATTTGAAAAACAGATTACCGTCTCTATTGAAAGACTTCTGTGCTGTTTTCTGTCAATATCCAACTGCCATTTCTTGTTTAAACTTTAAACAGCATCAGTATTTTCAATGTGTCAGTATTGTTTATAAATTGTGTACTTTGTGTTGGTGCTTTTTCAGCTATTGCTATTAACAGCAGTGGCGGTTCCATGTGGGGGATGAGTGGGGATGCATCCCCCCACCGGACTTTCGGAGTTACTTTTTTTGCCTGTGAAAACCTATTTTTGGGTAAAAGTCTAGTAAAACTACCGGTAACTGGGAATGGCCGGTTTTTTTGCTTGTCAACCTATTTTTTGCGGTAAAAGCGTAGTAAAATTAGGGACAAAATTCCCTTTTTTCAGCCTTTTTCGGCAAAGTTTATTTTTTCCTTCTATTTTCATCCCCCAGCCCACCAACTTTCTATGAATTCATTCATCCCCCCCCACCAAAAATTCTTGGAACCGCCACTGATCAGCAGCTGAATTTTCTGCTATACTGCAAATGTACCGGGTATGTGCATTGCTATGTGGATACAAGGACTTGCTTTTGGACTTGGTTATTTAACGGTAGTTGCCCTGCAATGGACGACCATGGAGCTGTGCTCGAAGTGGCGGTGGCTTTATCTTAGGAATGCCATAAAGCTGTTGCCATGTCCCAATGAATGCGGAAGAGTTTTATACCTTTTGGGGTACAAGTGAAGGTTGAACAGACGTTTGGCGTAACTGTAGGCGTTTGTTTAATAGCATTTAATTGCAAAATGTGGTTTGTTGATGACTGTTGCTAAAAGAAACATCGCGGCAACAGCAATCTGGGCTGTTGCAAAATACCCGGCGTGTTGTCTGCGTTGTTGTTGCACAGCCATTTAAGGTCATTTGTTGTCTGATTATGTGCTAGGAATTTTGGGGTTTAATTTTTAGACTGAAGAGTGTAAATAATTTCAGTTTTTTATGTCATTTATACTTTGATGTCGTTAATGACTCATCATGTGGCTTAGCCACCTTATGAGCTGATGGCATTGAAAACGGAGATCAGCACACCGGCTCATACGGGCATTGAGTCTACGGATTAACCTTAATGACATCACGTGCACCGGAAGTGACGTCACGTGAGACACTACTTTTTATCTGTCATGTGACGTTGCTGTTGTCATGGAGAATTAATTAGTTTTCAGCTTTCAACCCCAAACTTAGGACTAAGTTATGAGCTGAGGAGAACCTACAGTAAGTTTCTATCCATGTAGTCATGGCGTATCTAAACCAGTGAAAAGTTTGGTGTGATAAGGGTTAAAGTGCTGGTAGTAGAGTTTTACCAGCATCACCTCTGACAACCCATTGCCATATTGCTGCCATACGGAGCATACAGAGTACCAAGAAAACAGTGTCCAAGGCTGTGGAGGCCTTGGATAAGCATCACGTCTGTCTGTCTGTCTGTCTGACTGTCTGAATGCAATTTCACCTGAAAACCAGGTGATGCAATGTGGCTACAGTTAACCCGGTAAACAACATCGAGTGCAGAAGTTAATGGGCAAAGCACACCGGGCACCAGAAAGAGAAGTATGTAAATGGTTTTCGATGTCACGGAACCAGATCAAAGGAAAGAAAGAAGTTGACAGGAATTATCTTATAATATTCCTTGAGTGATACCACTTCATGAGCTCAACAATTATGAAATTAACATGAAATTATAACTTTTCTGGCTATAATTATTGGAAATTTGCCAAATCATCATCATCATCTTCTTCATCATCATCTTCATTTTCATCATCATCTTCATTTTCATCATCTTCATCATCATAATGTAGACCCATATTAAGAAACAAAGTGACAGAATTTCTGAAGCTTTGTGTGGATTTTAATTTTGTAGATCGCCGCGGAAAGTATGAAACGTTACCAATGGCAACCGTGAGTCTTGTCGCTATGGAGACCCGTGAATCGGTGAACAATGAGTCCGAAGATGTCGATCACCAAAATCAGGAGAATGAGAACGAGGTTCAGAAGGACGAAAACGCGTCTTTCAAGGTCACTTTGTCCAAAACCACGACGCCAGAAACACATCATGACTTGTGTCACAGGCATTCCATAGTCAAGGAGTGTCGTGCCGGAAACTCTGAGTCAACAGTTAATGAAGAACAGCAGTGCAGTAGTGATGATGATGATGATGATGATGACGATGATGATGATGATGATGATGAAGATGCTGACATTGAAGATGGATATGACAACATGACTGAAAATGTCGATGATAATGAGAACAATGTGTTAGGACGTGATGTATTCTGTGATAACGATGATTATGAGCGAAATGATGTTGACGATGATGATCGCAGAGCTCTAGATAAGGAAGGATCTGCTGAGGAAATGGAAGAGAAGGAGAAGGAGCAGTTGGAGATAGAGGCGGACAGAGACGATTCAAAAGTCGACGTCGATTTGGACGTTCTTGACGGTCTTTGTGACGTCTCTGATGTTGCCTCAAGACTTCCGTTGGAGCTTCAGTTTGATAGTGATAAACTGGTTGGAGTCTGTGGTGATGTGGTTGACTCTGTCGCTGGAAAGGTGGAAGAATCGGCGAAAATGGAGTATAATTTAGTGGCAAGGAAAGAGGTTGCTAAGAAGGATCGTTCAGAAGGTAATAAGGAAGACAAGACTGGAACGCTGAAGTCGGGCGAAAGTTTAGTAGATTGTCATCAAAACAGGAAATCTTCCAATGATCCGGATTCTTGTGAAATAAAAGGATTTGGAGATGACGATAACAAGAAAAAAATTGCTATCGTCAACGAATGTAGCAAGGAGATTGACAAAAATCAGTGCGATAACACATCGTCTTCATCCTCATCAGTAAACAGAGCAGAGAGTCCAGTGAGAACATCTGTTTGTGTGGTAAAATCTAAAGAACAGGTTCACATGGAGTCCGTGAAATTAGAATGCCTGAAAGAAATCGACCGCATTCATCTTAGAGACTTTAAGCTCGGCGCCCGGAAGTTGTCGGCCGCGCAGAGAAACGAGTCTTTGGCGGACCGTACGGACACCTGTTCGAAACCAAAATGTATTCTGACGCCGCTTCCTGCTGTCACTTCCGAGGTACGTCATCCTCAGACCTCTGCTGTCACCTCGCAGCCCGGTGGCGGTAGCGCCGCGCATCGCGTTCCACAGCGCCAGAGACTGCCCACGGCAACGGCGCCTCCGATGTCATCGCATATTCCAAGGCTTCACCGACACTGTGTCATGTCGTACGATGGCGGCGGCGGCGGTGTCTGTCACTCGACTCTGACGCCGACTTCGACTGCGCGCACGAGTAGTTCGCGTATGTCGCCGCCAACGACTTCACGGCGGGAAAGTGTCGAGGAGGATGACATCGGCCAACAGCAGTACGTCGTCAACGTTCACGTCAATCCCGGCGAAACTTTCTCCGTCTGCGTCAGCGACCAGGTTCAACTGATTCAAGGTCAGATCAGCGTTCGAAATTTCATTTGGAAATTGGTTGCGGATATTGTCACTTGTCTGCAAAAATTGTAGTAAGATCTGCTTTTGTATTCCCTTTGCTCTGGGGGACATTGTGTGTGTGTGTGTGTGTGTGTGTGTGTGTGTGTGTGTGTGTGCCTTTTCTGGTTTGCCTTCTCCAACTGATGAATATTCCAGTTCTAGGAAAAATAATCACCAGCATTTAAAGATAACATCTTGCATATCTGCATTGGGCGTCGTGTATATTTCCAAGTATAATGCGCAGTTGATGTAGTCACGTCCTCTAGTGCTTTGTGAGAGTGCTAAAATGTCGGAGCCATTATAAGAGGACGTTGAACGTGTGAAATCAGAGTTGAATTTTTGGATTTATCAAGAATTTTTTTGTTGGCGCTGATGTCTTTCTTCTGCTTTCGGATCCGAGTTATTTAAGACATTTTTTTCAGAAAACGGGGATCGGGTTCTTGGCCTTGAGTTGGCCCTGGTTTTTATTGTTCCAACCCAGACATTTTGATTTATTTTGAATTGGTTCTGAATTAAAACAAATGCGCTGGTGAGATCAAAGGCGCATTTTACAAAGACATGTTTACTGTACCTTTGTATCGTTTTACAAGAAAATGCTGATACTGGTGCTGGTTAAACCTGGGATAAATGATCAAAGCGTCTCAGAGAGAGAGAGAGAGAGACAGAGAGACAGAGAGAGAGAGAGAGAGAGAGAGAGACAGAGAGACAGACAGACAGACAGAGAGAGCGAGAGAGAGAGAGCTGTCTAATGAATCAAGTGATTAACCTCTGAACGACTAATGAATTAATAGTCTTCTGCCTGTTGTCTGGTTTTGCGGCCAGCTTTGTCTGGTCCTGACCAATCAGTTCCTTTCCTTGTTCCGCTATACCATTCGTTACCAGACGATTATCCTGGCGCGTGGTTGTTGGTCGTTTAAAACGGCCTTAGAACATACTTAGAATCTCTGCCGGTAATTTTCATCTCAGCTGCACAAACGAACATTAGGGTAGCCAGGATTACGGAATGGGGGAGGGGTAGCCAGGGTTACGGAATGGGGGAGGGGTAGCCAGGGTTACGAAATGGGGGGAGGGGGTAACCAGGGTTACGGAATGGAGGGGGGCACGTCGACATTTCTGGTTTAAAAGTCTCAAAAGAGTGAGAACATTCATCAAGGAGTTCTTTGTATATTTCACGTATAGTCCTCGAATATGCTGCTACTAGAGATGTGCGGGTATACCCGTACCCGCGGGTATACCCTACCCATACCCGTACCCGCAGGTACGGGTAGGGTAGGGTACACATTTTTCAGGTACGGATCGGGTACGGGTATAGCGCTACGGGTACGGGTATAGCGGCTACGGGTACGGGTATACCCGTTTTTACCCGAAAAATTATATTGAGTGAAGTGTATTAGTGTAACTTGTATATCGCGTTCAGTTTGTCAGACAGCATGCATTTTACTTACTGAAAACATAAGGGAAATAGAGTTGACGTCATCCGACATCATCAGTAATAAATCTATAATGGCGTCCTCTGACTCCTCCAAGGACTCCTCGACCGAGAAAGTTCTTCTGATAAAGTTTTGTTGTTTAACTTGAGCTCTAATGCCTGCTCATAGATAAATTATATCTACTAAATATTTTAAACAAGCCCATCGAGTCTTCTAGAAGTTCTAATCCATGTCCGACATTCATGTAGACTTAGGCTAGCTGACTAGTTGTATTACACAATGTTACCAACCAGTAGTCCAGACTTCAGAACCAGGGCCTACTATTTGCCAAGTGGATTATCCTGATTCCTAAGT
This sequence comes from Metaphire vulgaris, assembly GCA_018105865.1. Lineage (NCBI taxonomy): Eukaryota > Metazoa > Annelida > Clitellata > Crassiclitellata > Megascolecidae > Metaphire > Metaphire vulgaris. The sequence continues at coordinate 726,955 of CM030870.1, read as the reverse complement.
ACTAGAATTTATATTCCTAAGTACTAGAATTTATTTTTACTACAGTGTATTACTATTTCATTGTTGCATCTCTATAGTCTCTAGGAACGGATACGGGTACGCGGGTCCGTGTACAGGTCCTTGTAGGTTTGTACCCGTACACGTACCCGCGGGTACGGGTCCAACTCCAAAAAATCCAAATTCCAACCAATGTCGGGTACGGGTACGGGTACACAGCTTACGGGTACGGGTCGGGTAGGGTATAGCGCTAGCGGGTACGGGTAGGGTAGGGTAACAAAGTTTTTTCACTGGTACGGGTAGGGTAGGCATTTTTCTGTACCCGCACATCTCTAGCTGCTACTCACTGCCCTTCGGATATTGGCTATTGCCTGGCCGATCTTTCACATTTCCCATAAAGCGCTATATAAATCCATGGGATTTTACTTACTTACTTACCCCTCCAATTACTCAACGGTTTTGTGAAAATTCCATGACCATTCCAAATTAGAATGAGGGGGCAGCCCCTCCCGTGGCTACGCCTATTCAATAATAATAATAATAATAATAATAATAATAATAATAATAATAATAATAATGTGACTTAAACGTCTTAAAGTGGTATAGGAGGCTAAGTTGGCCTGTGTTGAAAACCACTGTAGTGCAAAGGAATATAATTTCAGTGATTTTATGTATGGTGTGATTGAATTTAGTAGGTTTACTTCTCTGTTCCACTTGAGTTCATAGATTATGGAGGAGTTGGTGGGTTGGTGGGTGGGTGTTTTTTAAATCTTGTACCCGTTACACAAAGGGTAACATTGGTTGCTCTCAGACCCACGGTCTGTTTAAAGAAGTCGCCTTAGACAGCGTCGACTGCATGGAAGCGGGAATTGTTTAGGAGCATCTCAGACCCACATCTGCCTCTGGTGGGTGGGGGTGGGGGTCTGCCACAGAAGGTTTCTATCATCCATCCACAGGACTAGACTTAGTAAGCGATTCTTGATCCCTCCTCGCCTCCTCCCGACACCGTTACCTTAGGTTGGCCAAAGATATCCTTCAATGGACATGCAGTCTGCCTTACTTTGTGGATATAAAATGCATTTTCTGAGACAAGACAGAGAGAGAGAGAGAGAGAGAGAGAGAGAGAGAGAGAGAGAGAGAGAGAGAGAGAGAGAGAGAGAGAGAGAGAGAGAGAGACAGAGAGAGAGAGAGAGAGAGAGAGAGAGAGAGAGAGAGAGGAGAGAGAGAGAGAGGAGAGAGAGAGACAGAGAGGGAGGAGGGAGGGGGGGAGGGGGAGGAGGGAGAGAGACAGAGTAGAGAGACAGATGGATAGACAGAGGGAGAGAGACGCACACAGAGAGACAGACAGGCGCGTGCGTGCGTGCACACACACATATATGTATGTATGTATGTATGTACTGTATCTGTGTATTTGTTTATGTATGAGAGGAAATGAGGTCATGGGAAGTAAGAATTTTTGCATGACGATGGCTTTTTGACGTTGGTCTTTTAAAGTGAATTGTTACTGGTAATTTGAAGTTAAAGGGACATGAATATTCAAGAGAAGTATTATGTACCTGAATGTGTTGTACTCTTCTTGTCTGAAGCGTATGCCGTGAGGGGGGAGGGAAACTGGAGATGGGGGTGGTGCTTTGTTTTCCTTTAGTTGTCTATGCTTTATAGGGTTGTTGAGAGATTTTAGATTAAGATTTTGACTTTAACTTATTAATTAGGAACTGTGAGAAATATTAGAATTATGGGGAGTAGCATTCATTGTTTTCGAATTCTCAGAGCCATTAATTACAGGGTGGTGCAAAAACCGGACTATATTAAATGCCAAACCTGATGCGACTAGTATGATTTTTTTGTGTCACCCTGTAATAATCAATTGACCAGTTGGTTCTGAACTTTGGTCTTGACCAGGTCGAGTTTCGTCCGAACCTTTTGACCTGACCCAATTTGTTGACTGGATGGGGAGGAGAGAAGGAGGGAGAAAGATATGCAGACAATTTGTAATGGAGTTAAGTAGCTTCTTCTCACTGCTCTTTCAGTTTCCGCTGTAATTGGTTAGTTGCTGTTAAATATAATTTTCTATTCTTAGTCATAGTCGTGTGTGTGTGTGTGTGTGTGTGTGTGTGTGTGTGTGTGTGTGTGTGTGTGTAGTTTTGACTCTCATTTCGTTTTTCCCTAAATTTGTTGTTAACTCAGACATGGACATGAGTCCATTTTTAAAACCCAATCCGACCCAACCCATCATGATTCAGACCCAACTCGACCCACCACGAACATGGAAATGTCTGACCCAACCCATTGGTGGACCCAACCACCCATACCCGTGTCTGTGTTATCCCCTTTTGTTCCTTGTTCCTCAGTTAGTAGGAGGAGGTGTTTTGATGAAACTGAACAGGGATTCATTGCTCTTCAAACGCAGGTGATTTCCCTCCAAGTACCAAACATACTTAGGCAGTGAGTTAAATACTTCACACTCTTTCGTAATAGGAGAAGGCAGTTGTTACCGGTAAATCCTCCGAGGCGAATAGAGGTACTGTGTCAAGGGCTTACCCTTCACTTCACGCCTCTCCTAATCCACTCTTTCAATTACTCAATTACATCCTGAATCTTGTCATTAATTACAGGCGACGTGAAAAGCAACGGTTAGTTTTGCAGCGAGAAATTTGTTTTAGATGCATGATCAAACATCCTTATCAGTGGTTATGACATGCAATGTGCTTTCATAACAGTCGATGAGGGTGTTGAAACAGTATACAGTCGACTCCACTTAAGTGGATACCTGATAAGTGGATAAATCGGTTAAGTGGATAAGATTTTGAAGTCCCGTTTTGAGCTCCATGTATTTCAATGGGACAGAGGTTCGTTTAAGTGGATACGCTGTAAGTGGATAATTTGCCTAACTGGATAACATTTTTTAGTCCCGTGGCCGTTCATTCTGTGTAAATGGAGACGGATAAGTGGATAACCAGCCACCAACATGGCCAAACTCACTGCCAACTTGCCAACTGTTGCCGTGATTGGCTGAACCATTGCCCACAGCCTTGAAAGGGCGGAGCAAAACAAGTCGACGCGCCATTTTCAAAGCTTCCTGCGTGTGATTGGCTGAAATGAACAGCTGCATAGGGTATATACATGGTTGGAGTTGCCGGGGGGAGGAAGGTTGGAGGGGGGTTGAACCCCCTCCCAGCTAACTTTGCAACCCTCCCAAAAATCACACGTTGGGTACATGCAGCCTCTGTCATTCATTAAATTTCAGTCCTCATCCCCCTCCCCCAGCTCAATCACAACTCCAACACTGAGTATAGAAGAGGCAGATAAGCAGCTGGTTGAGCGCCAATTTAGGTTGTTATTACCCGACAGTAGGGGTGTGGAGGGCTTTGAACAGTACCGTCAATTGACGATGGGTTGCAACCAAATGTGATGCGTTCAATACGACTGGGGAAACCTCAAAGGCGGTCAGCAGCAATGAAGACACAGGGGAAGAGGTGTCGAAGTAGAACAACCTCCCACAGACGTTGGCGACCACTCTCTAAGCAAAGGGCGTCCTTTGATGATTTATGGAGGCTAATGGCAGAACATACGGAATCACTTGAAAGCCAGATTGCTGACTTCCATTATAAAACTGTCACTCAGTGATCAACTACAAATTATTTTGATCGGAAATAGGACTAAATAGCATTGTGTATACTGTATACAGTAGTACATGAATGTTTTTGTCATTTAAGTTTTAATAATGTTATTACACATAAGCCTACGGCCAACTTCGGGTAAGTGGATACGCCGCCTAACTGGATAATGTCGTGACGGTCCCAGGGCTATCCAGTTAAGCGGAGTCGACTGTAGTGGAGAAGTTGAAATTAACAGCTTCAGAAAATAGCTTCTTATTGGACTTTGATTATATTATTATTATTATTATTACGAACATTTCTATAGCGCAAATTATCGCAAAGCAGCAAATGCACTCATGTCAGTTGCAAACCAGATCAATCAAACAAGAATGTCTTCAGTTGTTTCCTAAAAGATAACAGCGTCATGGTTGAGTCAGAGGAACGCAATGTTGCTGGCAGACTGTTCCAAACAACCGGGCCAGCAACGGCCAGGTTGAGTTAGGTCACCAAAGCCTGTCCGAGTACGAGGCACTGCAAGTGTGCTGGTCAAGGCGGAGCGCAGATGCGACCGACCAGGCAACCTAGCTTGTCGAGGCAGAACATATCAGTTAGATATGACAGCGAGCAATTTGTTTTAGATGCTTGAACAGGATGGTCCCGAGTTTAAAAGTCACGCGTTGACCGACCGGGAGCCAGTGGAGCTCCCGAGTACTGGTGTGATATGATCGGGCTTCCTCTCTGGAACACCAACGTGCAGCTGCATTCTGACGAGTTGAAGTTTCTGTATCAGATGGTCACTGATGCCAAAAGGATGCTGTTGCAGTAATCGAGTCTGCTGCTGATGAATGCTTGAGCCAGCATCCTAGTTGCGTCAGGTGTCAGCGAGTTCCTCACTGCCCGCAGCTGGCGAAGCTGGAAGAACGACTTCCTGCAAACTGATGCAACGTGGTCGGCAGACAGACAGACAGATGAAGAAACAGTGGTTGATAGAGCATTGGGGGCGGGGTGTCTGGCGGCTCTGGCCCCTATTCTGGGTGGGATTGGTCTTGGGATTAGCATGAAATCGTTGGGAAATTTTAAGGGGGAATGGTCGCTTGGGTTGAAGGGAATGCACGGCTGTGCAAGGAACTCCGTGGTGACCTTTTTCGCTCGCCGGGCCGGAAGACTATTTTACTCAAAAATGCTCACGCGCCCCCCCCACCTATTCTCAAATCCTGGCTACGCCACTGGGTAATAGAGAGAGTTTAAGCACTTGAGTAGACATGGCTACTTAAGACACATTAGGAGATGGACACTTGAATATCATGAAAAACTGGAGATGCTTATATAAATTCAGATGATTCACCTGATGGCACTGGGTCACCTGAGAGAAACTGGAGAGCAACTGGAGAGATTGACAGGTATCGTCGGTTGAGAGAACGTTGACTGGATGGGGAGGAGAGAAGGACGTAGAAGACATGCAGACAGACAGACAGACATACAGATGAAGAAACAGTGGCTTGAAATGTTTTTTAGCTCATTTTGTTGATGTGATTGCACTCTCTCGTGCTTTGGAATTCAGTGAATTCTTTGCAGCGTTTGAGTGCAACTTATGCCGTTATGCTGACACTGATTTAAGCGCCCGCACCTCCGGAAAAATTCGCAACACTTACGTCACTCTATTTATCACTTTCTCTGCATGCCGAGTCATGGAAACAGTACGTTGAACCGGTTGAAGATCCGGTAGAAGCCAGTAGACGTGTGTGTGTGTGTTTGGAGGATTAAAAGCTTCCAATAATTAAGTAGAAAGTACTTGTGAAGGCTGAAGACTTACGGTACAGTAGAATTTCGAAATAACGTACTTAGCTTGCCTGTGTAAAATCGAGTACTGGTACGTTATGTCCGAAATTCGTTAGGGACTGTCCATAAATGACGTCACGCACTTAGGGGAGGGGTTCAAACATCTGCGACGAAGTGTGACGACTGGGGAAGTGGAGGGTTTCCAGAAATATGACGTCACATAATACTAAATATTGTTATTAATAATGCAATGCTATGTTACCATAAAGTTGAACGTATTTTACACTTATAATTCATTTTTAAAAATAATTTGAAAAAGTTTCTGAATATTGCTTCAACTGTTATAAATATAATGAATATTTTCAAACGAATTCATTGCAATACCCGCTTCATTCAAGAAATAAGTGCATTGAAACTTTAATGTTGACATCAGAAAGGGGTTAACGCATCGTGACGTCATTTTTAGGGGGTCTGACATTTTGTGACGACTTGTGACGAAGGGGAGGGGCCAAAAACCTGCCAAAATCGCGTGACGTCATTTATGGACGGCCCCTTATATCCAATGCCTTCCAATACGATAGCGTAGCACACGGTACTTTATACATTGCGGTCAGACATAACCGAGTATACGTTATAAACGAGTGCGTTATATCGAAGTTCTACTGTATTTGGCAACCTGGATGCACCCAAATATCAGTTGCCGATTTGAAATTCTATTGGCAGTGAAGGCAGACGTTGGAATTTTTTTTGTCATTTTGATGCCTGTTGGGAAGATACTGGGAGATGTCTTCACGCAATTAATTAAGCAAACAGTTCTCAAAAAGGCTGTATATATGCTTGCCTGGCCAACCGGGGGCACCCAAGCAAGAAAAAAACCGGTAGACGGTTTAAAAATCGGTAGCGACAGCAGCACCGTTTAGTTGGGAAGTGGCGAAGGGTGGCAGTCAGCGAGGTGCCTTTGAAGCCGGCGACCGTGAACCCGTCTGCCCTGCCCGAAGAACCGAGCCTTTGCGGCGGCCCCCTCTCCTCCTCTCCGCCTCACGTTGTCGGCGTCTCTGTCTGAAAGGCCGTTAGAAAAGCCCGTCTCACGATTGTCCGTTTGACTCGCGTCGGTCGGCGACTGGAGCCCGGAACAGGCGCCTTAACCCCTTAACTGGGGATCCCGGATATATCCGTCAATTTTACATTGAGTTACAGTTAAATACACGGTTAAGGGGTTAAGGAAAAGAAGGCAGAGAGCGCTTTTCCACCGGAAAAGATGAATCGTGCTGGCTGCGAAGGAGAAGAGCGAAGGAGAAGAAGAGGATGATGAAGGAGAGAGATGATGATGATGATGATGATGATGATGATGATGAAGGAGGAGGAGGAGGAGGAGGAAAAGGTCGTGGTGGCGGCGGGAGAACGAGACATGGTGATTAAAATGAGCGTCGGAATCCTTTTGCGCACTTAACCCTGCCAGGGGCGTAGCCAGGAATTTGATTTCGGGGATAATGTGATTTGGGGGGTATAAATCTTTTTAAAAAATTGAAAATCTTAAAAAACACATTAAAATTTTAAGGTAGCCTGATTTGGGGTGGGGTATATACCGACATATGCCCCCCCGTCGCTACGCCCCTGAACTCTGCGCGGCTCTTCCGTTGACTTTTGGTCCAGTGCTCCTCCGCCATTCTTTGGAGCATTTCTTGTTCCGCCTCACCTGCCCTCCTGCTCCTCTGCCTCCCTCCAGAACAGCCTCTGCCTCTTCCTTGAATTGCCAATCTTCTTGACCCGAGAGCGCCAAATGTCAATCAGAGCGTGCCGCCGTTTCTTAGTGAAACGAGGTGCTCGCTCGCTCGCGCGCGCTTGTATGTGGAGGAGGGGGGTGGGGGGGGGGATAAAGGGGGCAGGGTGTCTGAACTGAATTCGCTTCCGCCTTTCTAGTCTTGAATAAATTCGACTGCTTCTGGGGCAGGGGAGAGGAGGGGAGGGAAGAGGAAGGCGGAGAGGGAGCACCGATTGTGTTGCCACTGCATTCCAATCGCCTCCGTGAAATAGGCTGCGTCCGTTCCGTGTGTGTGAGTGAGTGTGTGTGTGTGCGTATGTGTGTACGTGTGTGTATGTGTGTCCAGATGGATTTCAAAACCGCTCATTGAGAGCTAATGTCTTTACGTTGTCTAACCTCTGCCGCTTCTTCTTCTTCTTCTTCTTCTTCTTCTTCGTCAATTTCAACTGTTTATTCTCGATTTCCAGCCGCCGCCGCCGCCGAGGTAACCTCGGCCGATCTTATCTGCGTGGCTGCCGGTCGGTCGGTCGGGACCGACCCCGCCCGTGCTGCCGGCCGGCCGCCCCTCGGGTCTCTCTCGCGGTCGTGGCGGCCGTAGATGGGCGCGACCGTCGGTACGCTCAACATCCCCGATAAGACGGATAGCGGGGGCTGCAAGGGGCGACAGTTGTACCTATATACGAGAAGAACAGGCGCGCCAGAAGTATAGGCGTTGGAACTTGGAACTAATGGGTTTGCACTTTGCCAGTTGCAATGGATAACAGTTTCAACGGTTGTTGCAGTCCGGCTGCATGAGTACAGCACTGTTGTCGGGAAACAGTTGTACAAACTCTGGATGACATCGGTGTCCGACGTGCCGCCAGTCATTTTCACGGGATATATTGGTACGCCATGCCGTTGTACAGGACATCTGTGAAAACAGTACATACGTGAAAGGGGATATAGGAATACCAGTTGGTTGTCTTGGCATAACGTGATTATACAAGTTGAATGTAACCGGGACTTGTTGCGATCGTCGTCTATGTATATGACGCCGCTGTGAGGGGATTTTCTTGGCCTAACCATATTTAGAACTTGTGAGAGACTTGGGGCCATTTGTTGTTATGACATCGGTTGACGTTTCAAAGTGAATAGACGGGATCCCACTGTAGCGATGAGTTACTAATTGACCATAACGGAGTTTTTGTTAATCTATACTTAAGGCGAAACTTTACATCGAATAATCTAAGCGCGTTACGCAATTACTGGATTACTCATATCGTAACCGCGGCTGGGCTTTAAAAGGAAGCATGCATTAGTGTTTACTTATTGCGCCGATCGGAGAGACAAGATGCACGTTTGCTGCGAGAATCAGCAACAGTCGGACATCATGTGCAGTTTATTTGTTGATAGTCTTTATGGTTCAGGATATGACTTTGTTGAAGGTAAGTGCAGCCCAGTGCTTCTGCTACGGTCTCTCTGTATCTGTCTCTGTCTGTCTGTCTGTCTGTCTGTCTCTCTCTCTCTCTCTCTCTCTCTCTCTCTCTCTCTCTCTCTCTCGTAAGAACAGACGTTCGCTTATATACAGTAATTTACAAATAATATCATATTTAATATTAGGAAGATTGCAACTAGGAATATTGGACACGGTTTTGATCTCTGTTGGCATATTATTATTATTATTATTATTATTATTATTATTATTATTATTAACGTTCTGATTAATGTGGTAACTCGTTTAAACGAACTGCGTGAACACATTACAAAGTTACAAATTGTTACACATTACAAAGTTACAAATAAATGGCATGACCTTCTATCTGGGCAGAATGTTGTCTCGCTGGTCGTTTTATACGTCACCCTTTTAGCTAAACCTTCCCATAACTGGCTCCAGTTTCACTGTCACAGTTCTCTATAATTATTGGTGTTTTTATATTTTGGTTGGATGTATTCTGTGACGTTATTGTTTCACGCAGGACATGCGTCTCTAGCTAATGTTTAGGGTGATCCTATCAGCATTCTGTCTAATATAATATTTGGGTGTCTAGGTTGTTATGTGTGGCAGAACAAACAGCGGCACAATGAGCTTTGCTTTCACTTTTCCAGAAGAACAGTCTTTGTCAGTTAGATTGACTTTTGAGGGCTCTTTTACAGATGACAGGCTCAATGACAGCTCATTTATTTCTTAGTACTGGGTCTGTAATTAGTTTTTTTAGCTTTGCCGTGATGAATTTTCAGTAAGTCTAGTCTCATCCATTTGCCTATTTTTAGAAACTATTCTGCTTAAGGTATCCTCTGGCAATGGTCCTAGGGGCCGTCCATAAAGTACGTCACACTGGAGGGGCGAGGGTCGGAGAAAGTGTGGCTGAGTCAAAAACTCAAAAAACAGGATGACATACTTTATGGACGGCCCCTTACCCTCTAAAGCCTTGACGTACTGAGAATATCAGCCACCTTTTTGTTTGAAGTTAATTGTAGTTCTTGTAAGAGAAAGGCGCCTCTTTGATCTGGGTCTGAGTCGCCCGTTGATGCTATAGATGGGGTCAAGGGGTCAAACACCAGAGCGTCTTCTTCTATAGAGGATTATACTACACATACAGCAAATGGCTTTACAGTAGTTTGGAAAATCTGGAAGGGCAGTCAACTGAAGCAAGATAGAACAGAGGTGGACATGGACCCATTTTTTAAAACCCTACCCAACCCATCACTATTCAAACCCAACCCACGAAAACAACTGGGTTACTTGACCCAACCCATATTTAACAATTTCTTAAACAGTAATCGATCCTCAGCAGTTAGGGAAGAAGTGAGGCAATAAATGGAAGTGTCTATTATGCGGGCTGCCCGCATTCTAATCAAACAGCTGATTGGTCTAACGAATCATGTGGTTAGGGTTAGAGTTAGGGTTAGGTTCATTTGACCAATCAGCGGTTTAGTTAGAATGCGGGCCAGGGCCATATTAAGGCGGGGCTGAGGGGGCTGTGGCCCCCCGGCCCATCATGAAAATAGGCCCACCGATTTTCAAGATAACGGTTTTTTTGCTTGTCAGCACGATTTGGATGGGAGATAACGGTTTTTTTGCTTGTCAGAGATTTTCAGTATAGGCGACGGCCTTTTTTCTCAGCCCCAGGCCCACTCGGACCTTAATCCGGCCCTGATGCGGGCAGCCCGCATAACAGACACTGCCGCAATAAATCCTTAAGTAAAAGTTAGGACAAAGAATATTCACGAAAAGACGGAAACGGTGAAACCATAGAATTTGTTGAAACCATTGAAAGGCGTTGAATATTATAGCATAACTCTGACGACGATTACATGAAAACAGATAAAATTTTGCATAACATCATCACGGAAGAGAACTTGACTCATTTTCTTACTCAAACAGACCCATGCAATCCACCAAAAAGGGAAAATTCTGACCCAACCCATGTCCATGTCTGAGATAGAATACAAGACTTATTTCTGCTTGGATTGTGTTCATCGATCTCTGTGTCAGACTGTGTTTGGTTTGCCTTGAAATTGAACGGCTGACTTATTCAAGATTATCTGGCATGTGGATGGATATCTTCATTCACCTAGCAACAGATTTCAGGTTGCCTTGGTTGCGCTTGGAGACGGGATATATCTTCAGATCTTGTGGCTTTGGTACCGTGGGTACAGGTGTGCAGGTGTGTGGCCTTGGGTTCTACAATCCAATTCATAGAATTTTTTTAGCATTAGAATGTCAGGTTTAGACATCTTATACCATATATACAGCTACGGGAACTCCTCCCTCCCTCCCTCCGTTTCTCTCTCCCAATGGAGAACCACAGATTTTAATAAATAATTTCTCATTTTATTGATGTTTTTGTTGAAAGTAAATACCGGTTTGCTGTACAATGCATTTATTTTGTACAAACCTTTCTTTGCTAACCAATGCAATGCGAATGCTGTTGTGTGTGTGTGTGTGTGTGTATATATATAAATTATATATATCTTCAGATGTGTGTGTGTGTGTGCAGGTGTGTGGCCTTGGGTTCTACAATCCAATTCATAGTTTTTTTAGCATTAGAATGTCATTTATATCTTATATATATTATATATATATATCTATTAATATCAGTGTATGTATGCATGGACTCTTCTTGTTCATCTTCTGTATTATTTCAGAAACTGACAAAGAAACGAATTTCCTAAAAAAATAATTATGCATTTTGCTATGTGTCACGTGACCATTGAGCCAAGTTCTCGCGTCGTGAATAATCATAATTTATATAGCGCCGACAAAGAGGATCTTCTGGTCAGACGCTGCAAGTGTCTGTACCGTGGCAGGTACGCCACGTGATAAAATAAAATATGAGAAAATTATTTGGTGATGAATGAGGACACGGGGGGGGGTGAGGGGGAGGGGGAGACTCTTGCCCGCTTCTAACCTGCGTGTGATCGTCTGCCAGTTAAATGTCAATCATCCGTCATCGTCTGCTGCGTCCCATCTCCTTTGGATGTTGGCATATGACCGCCGTTTGGGGGGGGGGCTGCCGTGGCCGACGTAGGGGGGTAAAGCACTGCACGGCCGCGTTGGAGCGGCAACGGCCTACGTGCTGTGAAGGTTGCCTTTTCGGTGTGGTCACGTTTGTCAGTCAGTCATTATGCCACGTAATTGATTCAATATGTCAGGCGACCTTAACCAAATTTCGCCAAAAATCCAACACATCCTCTAACTAATCCAGCTCTAGTCACCCATCGGCGTTCCGTACGTGCCCCTTCCCCTTCTTCTGCTTCTTCCTTTTCCCCTTCTTCTGCTTCTTCCCTTTTCCCTGCCCCTTTTGCTTCTTCTTTTCCCCTTCCCCTGCCCTGGTGGTCCACTTGGCACCACAGCGTGTTGTCCACGCCACTCCCGTCTGTGGGTCCTGTTGCTGATGGAAGGGAGCCTAGAGGGAAAGGGAAGGGAAGGTCAGACACGCCACCCACTTGACACTCGTTGAGGGAATATCTTAATAGTTCTTTTGATGCAAGACAGCGTTGCTGGATGATGGTTTCTGCCAATGGAAGACCTATTCCTCAACTCTTTGAAAAGCTACTTCGACTTGTATGGCAATTGGCGTGTGCTGTACCCCCCACTCCTCCCCTCTCATGAAACTGATTTGGTGTCATAATTTCTCCAAATTTCTAGGCGTCTTAGGCACCGATGCCTTTAAAAATCAGATGTGTTCAAGTGACGGCACGCGGGCCGTATCCGGTCCGCCAAGGGATGTGCAATGGCCCGTGGATATGCTGAAACGACAAAAAAATCTTTTTCCAAAACTTACGGAATGTTTAAATGTCTTGTTTTCTACTTACATGATTTCTATTTCTTATGAACTGTATTTATGTGAACGTACAAAATGTATATATTTTGTTTGCTTTTATCATAATAATAAAAAGCATTTGAATAGGAGAAACTGACAGAATGTGTGCATGCCAATGATGCCATGGACATAAATGACAACTACTGATTTCAGAAACACCTTGCCCTCGGGCACTGTAGTCATAAAAGCCTTTCCTAAAATTTTATTGACTACTCCTGCTTTAAATCTGTGAACTTCTTTGGTGTGTGTGTGAGAGAGAGAGAGAGAGAGACAGACAGAGACAGACAGACAGACAGACAGACAGACAGAGACAGCCAGAGAGGGAGAGGGAGACTGCACTCTCTGCAGTTCTCGTCTGGCTTATTTAGGTGCTATTGTGGTTATTATTCTTTGCTTCATTGTTACTGGATTTATAGTCTCTGCACTTCCGGTGTTAGGACCATTTGGAGGATGAAAGGAGGAGCCGTTCTGCGGAACAGAACAATGGTCAACCGGTGCATAAGAACTGGCTCTACTGGCTCCACACGGTCTCAGGACAGATGGCGGAGATGGGCGGGCCTCATTCAGTTTAAAAGGGGGTATTCGGTCCAAGGACTGACTGACTGACTGACTGACTGACTGACTGACTGACTGACTGACTGACTGACTGACTGACTGACTGACTGACTGACTGACTGACTGACTGACTGACTGACTGACTGACTGACTGACTGACTGACTGACTGACACTGATTGCAATTGTCTTGAACCGTTGTTTTTAAGAACCCGGTTCGTAACTTAAGAGTGAATGGTCTGAAATCTGAATAACTATAGGAACAACTCTAATCTCGGTGACAGATGGGCCGCTACACAAGAAGCGCTCACTGGAAGCGCTCGACGAGGAGGGTTGGGGGGGGTGAAGGAGAGAGAGAGAGAGAGAGAGAGAGAGAGAGAGAGAGAGAGAGAGAGAGGTGGGCGACTCAACAACGGTAATCAGCTGATTTTTTGTTTATTTATGCCCCCACCGCGCGTTTTACCCACCGCTCCCCCATCCATCCCACCCTCTTCATCCACGGACTGGGGGAAATAAGCCATTAGCGACATGTTTATAAACAGCTGCTCGACTGAGGGTGGTGATTGATTGGCCAGCTTTACCCCTCGGGGTGCCACTGCCTTGTCCGTTGGAGCATAGGACGTTTTATGGAGCGGCTGTTTCTTCCGTCTTCCCTTTTCTTCTCCATCCTTCCTTGACCTTCATCCAGGCGGACCCTCCAATCTTTCCGACCAAATGGTTGGAATTGGGAATGCGGAATGATAGAATGATGGCGTTTCCAGATGCGGAAGAGCCGCTGGACAACTCTACCGCTTGCCTACCTTCCTCTGTTTTCTTGTTCTTCTTCTTGTTCTTCTTGTTCTTGTTCTCTTCTTTCTTCTTTTCTTCTTCTTCTTCTTCTTTCTTCTTCTTCTTCTCCTTTTTTCCTTCCATCCTCTTTCTTTCCACCTATCAAGTTGATAATAGTTATGATAGTTATGCACTTTTACAGCACTATTTCTAATGCCCGACTGTACGTGTATGATCAATAATGGCGCTCCAAATCCATCTGTAAAGGATGAAGTCTGCTGCACAGATTAGTTGCTCTTGTTGTCAGTCACTGCATCAGTTTGCAACAGCCTTCATCATCATTGCCGTCGTTGTTGTTGTCATCATTGTGGTCAGCTTGAATTTTTTTGTGCCATTTGATAGTGTGATATACATGGCAACACGCTTGGGTCTTGTAAATAATTAATATAGCGCCGTCATTTCATGCCAGAATCACTGTTTTGGGCTATTCTTCTTGAACTTCATTACGTCTCATGATTTGTAAAGTTTACATAGAGTAGTATTCTGCACCAATTCTAAACACCCGTCGATAGTTATTGTTAGTAATAATATTATGGACGATTCAGTCTTGCTAGGTATTAATGCTATCTGGCTATTTAAATAGCGCCACATTTGCATCCACCAGTGTTTAATGGAGGGAGACGCCCTGCGTGACGTCATGTTTTGTAATTTCTATATATATCTATGGTGCCACGTCTTTGATGTGAACAGTGGCGTAGCGAGGGCAGGGGCATAGCGACGGGAGGCATATCGGTATATATGCCTCCACATCAGATTCCTGGCTACGCCCTGAGCTGGGGTATCTGGCACCCGGGAGGCAAGGTGTATGGATGGTGCCCTCAACCTCCAAAAAGCCCTGATGAGCAACAAAATGTCGTTGCTTATTTATTTTACTAACCCGAAACCAGATTTTGGCGCCCCCCTCCTCGGCGCCCGGGGTGGGGGGCGGCTGTCTCCCCGCCACTTCATCCTGCGTGGCCACTCCGTATAGGTGATGTATTGTGTTTTCATTGCTAATGAATAAACACTTGTTTACATGTCAGAGTAGCTGCTGTTTTTTCTCAGCTGGGATATCTTCCCCCATCCCTCGATCTCCCAAGCAGCCTTTAGGGCAGTCTAGGCTACCGACCGCCTGTGCTTTGCTTCCTCTTGACGCCGTTTGACTGGCTGTTGTTCCTGGCGCTTTTAGGGTTACCTGTGCTAACTTGGGATGGGGGAAGAAGGGGTAAAACGGACCTTTATTCACTTAATGATTTTATGACCTAGATTTTCAGAGGAAGTTGTTAGATTTAGAATGGATGCAGGGAATTCACGGGGGGGGGGGGCAATCAATCAGTCAATCAATCAGTCAATCAATGCAATTCAATTAAAGAGACTCCAGTCTTTTTCTTGCTCTTCTGCTGCTGTTTCCTTTTGAGACGGTGCCCTGAATTTCATTTTGATCTAGATTTTGAAAATATTTTGGATCAATAATTAGATGAATTAGAGCCTTTGTGAAATGGATGGACCTGACAACCAGCTCTGACGTCATGACCCGAAGTTGTCCTTAATTAGGCAAAAATTAATGGGAGGAGGGGGCAAAGACCCAGAAATTCACTGATAAACCTGCAACCGTATCATAAATTGGTGCTTTTTGTTAGCTTTTATAAGCGGGGGGGGGGGGGTCCAGCCAAGGAATTACCATTTGGTCTAACAGTCAGTTGGGTGCTGAATGGACACTGAAAAACCTTTGATGTCCCCTTTGATGTCCGCTGCCCTTTACAGGGTTTTGAAATTCCTCTTTTTCTTTTCCTTAAAGTCTTCTAGTTTTACGGTAAAGTGGCTAGACATCGTTTCAGGTGTCTTAATGCATGTCCTGGCGTATTACTTCTGTATGTCTGGCATTGACCGCACGGGCGTAGCGACGGGGGGATATATCGGTATATATACCCCCCTTCCAAATCAGGCTACCTTAAAGTTGTTAATGTATTTTTAAGATTTTCAACGTTTTTTAAAGATTTATCTATCCCTCCCAAATCGCTTTATCCCTCCAGATCATAATTCCTGGCTACCTACGCCCCTGGTTGACCGCTCTACCGTAATCCAGCTGTGTTTCTCTGTGGGTTGGACAGTGGCCATTGTGCTGCTGCTGCTGCTGCCGTTGGTCGGTGCTGAATTGCGGTTCTTGTTCCTGTTCTTCGCCCGTGCGGCGCACTCTTTATCTTGTCTTATGCTTGGTTCTATATAGGTCCATCGAAGCACATTAGCCGCACATGGGTCGACCCGACCAGACGACCGCCCTGTTGGGACTTATCTGGAATACTCAAGATAGCTTGGCAGAGACGAGGGTGATGATGATGATGATGAGGAGGAGGAGGAGGAGGAGAGGAGGAGGAGGAGGAGGAGGAGGAGGAGGAATAGGCAGGGTGATTGGCATTGAGCAGCTCGGTCACTCTGAAATGAAATTGCTCCTTTTATTATGATTCGTTCACGACAGATGCTCCATACCGGTACGCACAGTCCTCAAGACGTTACACACACACACACGCGCGCGCATGCACGCGCGCACGCACGCACGCACACGAACTAGGCCGAAGTTTCTCAAGTCAAGTATTCAAAGTATTCAAAACATCGGAAATACTTCGTCAAGTACATTTTTGTGTCAACCTCTATCAGAGGGTTGACAGTCACTTCCCTCCAATTCTTTTTTTCTCTCTCTCTCTCTCTCTCTCTCTGCTGCTCTTTTTAGGGCTCCATAGTTCTTTGTGCCTGACCAATAAAAGATGTTGTCCATCCAGCTTCTTCTCAGTCACTCCCTTCCCTTTGTTCCTTCTATTCTACCTTCCATTATTATCAGTGATAGGTCTCCAGCCGAACCTCTCATGAAGTGACCAGCGTAGGACATTTTTCTTCGTATTATTTCCCGTTTCCACTTGGCTGCTGTGTTGCTTCTTTCTAGGGCTCTGTCGTTTGTAACCTTGTTCATCTGCAGCTCATTCTCAAGATCCTTCTGTAACACCATAACACTTAAAGGCCGTGATCTTTTTCACAATCTTCCTGTTCATTGTCCAGGTTTCACTTCCATAAGTCAGCACTGGGAAGATGTAGCATTGGATGAGTCTTTTCTTGCCCTCGATCTTGCGATCTCTTCTCATGAGCTCTTTCGTCCTCCAGAAGGCTTTCTTGACCATACCTATTCTCATTCTGTCGTCTATTATGTAACTCCCAAGGTGTACTTGTAACCTTCCATGCTGCTGTATAGTTGTACAATGTCAAAGATGATGTTGCACTTCTGTTGAGTTTCTTAACTGTAGAAGGGTACAAAATACTAGGGCATAACCGATTATCGTATCGGAATCTTGCAAAGGAAAATCACAATTACCGGTAATCGGAATCGGAAATCGGTAAATTACTCCAATCATTTATGCCCTAACAAATACATTAAGTAGTCTATTTGACTGGCATAGGTTTTGTGCCAAGAAGAAAGATAGAGAGAGGGGCATGCAGACAGACATGCAAATAGACATACAGGTGGAAACACAGCATGAAGTGAAACAGAGGCAGTCATAGAAAAGGACATATAGTCAGATGACTTTGTACCTGACTGTTTTACTAAAGGTCAATTGAATTTTTCAGGTCATTGAGATTTTCTCACTTAAATTTCCTTTCTATGACCCCTTCCCCCAACACCCCGATTACTTTCATGCATGTCCCAAATCTTGTCCTTCTGTTTACCATTTGAACAATCATAAACAAACAAAAACACAGTTTAAATTTCTTTCTAATATCTAAGTTTATTGTTTTTATTGATTGTGGGTTTTGGCAAACTATTGATCAAATCTTTTATTATATATATATATATATATATATATATATATATATATATATATACACAGTAAAACCTGCTTAATTGCATAGGTGCCGTGCAAGCCTTGCTTATGTGATTAACTGGGCTATGCGAATAACCGGGACGTCTGATAATGAATTGTACGGACAAAACACTGGTTCGGGTTTTATGTTGTTATGCGATTATGCAGGTTATGCAACTAAGTGGTATGCGATTAAGTGGAATCCACTGTATATATATATATATATATATATATATATATATATATATATATATATATATACACACGGTGAGTCAAAATAAAACGTTACTTAATTATATAAACAATATTATGTATGTATGGTAACATTATATTTTGTTTTATTTTGATTCACCTTGTATATGCATATATATATATATATCAATGGCTATATATATATATATATATATATATATATATATATATATATGATGGTTAGTTCTTAGTTCCCAAAGGTCTTATATGACGAAGTGTCTGGAGACAAATATGCATATGTATACTGTATGCATCAGATGTTGTCCTGAAAGTGATTCTGTTGTGTATTTTCTCGTTCTTGTTCTGTTTCTTGTTTTCCCCCACATTTACTAACTGAGGCTGCCGCTCTAGCTCTATAGTCTATACGGTGTGATGATTTGCATCTGGGAATGAATGGTTTATTGCCGGCGGATTGGAAACATTAGCTCGTCTGTTGACCTGAGACTGTTAGAGGGTGTGCAGTGTCTTGAACTTGGGTGTCTCTCTATCTAGTTTTGTAAAAAAAATTTATGGCCGGCGATCATGTTGTTTAATTTGGGTCAATGCCATGTGCCTATTACAAGAGATCACCCATCTCAGACCACTTACATAGGGCCTTTACAATCATCATCATCATCATCATCATCATCATCATCATCATCATCATCATCATCATCATCATCATCATCATCATCATTCTATATACAATTATACACGATTGAACATGTGTATGTGTATGTGGAAATAAACTCAATTTGTTTTCAGACACTAATTCGTATTGTCTTATTTATTTGTTTATCATGTTATTAATTATACATAAGGGGCTGTCCATTAATTACGTCAACAATTTAGGGGGAGGGGTTTGAAAAAGTTTGACAGTTGTTGACAGGGGGAGGGGTCAAGAGAAGTTGACGTCAACAATTTCACTTTTTACAAATACTCAGAGTAGGAAATTTCATGGAATACTACTTATTACAATGGAAAAAAGCATTAGAAAAAAAGGTCATCGCCACCACATTTTGACACTCGATGAGCAAAACAGGGAGAAAATGGTCATGACCGCAAAAAATAATAACCTTGTTATTGGGACCTGTCATTGATCTGGGGGTCAAAAAGTTTTGATTTTATATGGGGGGAGGGTAACTGAAAGTTGACAGTTGTTGACAAGGGGAAGGGTCAAAAATTGCCCAAAAATTTTTGACATAATTAATGGACAGCCCCTAATCGTGTTAAGTTGAGAGTAAACTCTAGGAGCATCAGCCAAGGCCAAGAAACTTTAAATTGCTAATATTGTTTGCATAATTTTATAATTAAGTCAGGCTTGTTTAAAGTATCGTAGTTCTTTTGGTACTGTATTGTGCTGTATTTCTCGCATGGTTCATTTTCAGTTGGTATATGTATACACTATGGGCCTCTGGGCAATATTACACGCACTGCATAATTTGAAAGGACGTTGAATATGTTTTTTAACCTTTTCTAATTTGCCATGGGCATTTTCAATTGGCATTGTGAATGCTAATTTAAGTAAGTAAGTAAGCAAAATCTCGTTAATTGCTATAGCGCTTTCAAGAGCAGCACCTCAGAAGCTGCTTATTCCTAGGCACTTAATGTAAGTATATGAAGTAGCTATAGCCAAAGGTGGGGGTCATTCATGCAGGGTCATTTAATCTAAAGGGTCATTTTGGTTGGGACGTTACAGCAATGGAGGAAATGATTTTTTGAAGAAAAATGATATCAGTTTAGAAAAAAAAAACTTGATGAAATATTGCAAGAGAGGAAGGAAATTGTGACTCAGAATTTGTTATTTGACCATGGTGTAGACAGCGGAGGGATATGCAGTTGAGTCAGAGCAAAAATCCTGAGAAAGTCCTAGAGAAAGTTTTATGTTCTTTTTGATGAATTGACAATTTCAATTTTAATGCTCCTCATGAAGCTCCTTTGGAGGGCTAAATATGTAAACCCCTTTGAGTCACACGGTCTGTTTTAACGTGCAGTGATACACAAAATGTGCAGTGGTAAATGAAAATGTGCAGTGGTAAAATGCAATTTCTGTGCTTTGTGCAGTGATAAATTTTCCGGATGGCCTTTTTTTGCTTGTTTTTTGCACGGATATCTACAATTTTTTTAGTTTAGTGCAGTGATAAATTTTTCTTATTAAAACAGTCTCTGCCTTTGACCTTTGAAGGTCAATTCCTGAAACAAATATCCCTCTGTGCCCCTCCCTTCTTTCCTCGGAAATGCTTCACCCGCGGCAGTCTTGGAAGTGACCTATGAACTAAAACAACTTCAATTTTTGCATTCATTTCCTCTGCATGCAATCTATTTCCTACTGTGTCACTGAATATGTCTATGTGTGTATGTTTGTGCCTGTATCTGCTTTTACTCGAAAAATTATATTTTCA
Source organism: Metaphire vulgaris (assembly GCA_018105865.1). NCBI lineage: Eukaryota > Metazoa > Annelida > Clitellata > Crassiclitellata > Megascolecidae > Metaphire > Metaphire vulgaris. The sequence goes on along the minus strand of CM030870.1, from coordinate 706,671 downwards.
TTTCTCACTACTATAGCAAATTAGCAATGCAGTAATAGAAAAATAATATTGTAAAGTGTATTAGTGTAACAAGCGTTCAGTTTGGATTTTAAAAAACATAAAGAAATACAGATGACGTTCTGACATCAAAATAAATCTATAATGGCGGCCGCTGACAGGCTTCAAAGTTTTGTGGTTTAACCGGGTACGGGTACCAGCTCTCATAGGTAGTGGCCTGGGTACGGGTAGGTCTCCTGTACAATATTTAATACAATGTATTTTTTATAAAAGAGAGGTTTCAAACCGTGGCCCATAGGCGATTTGTGGCCCGCCAAGGTCTCCTCAAAACAATGTATTTTTTTTATTAATTTCAAAACTGTATTTACATTCAAATAAATGACAACTAAACAAAAGTTGCAATAATGTGTGATCTGCAGTCTAGATTCAGTTGTTTCTACGAAGTCGAATTTTGTTCGAGCACTCAGAGAGCACCCCATTGGCTTTTGTTAATTCACTCTGAACGCAGTTGTTATTTTCAGATATAATTGAATTATCTAATGCTCCCGCTGTTAGCGAACGAAACTTTTTAAATCCTCTGTTTCCATGTATTGTTGAAATTCAGAGGGTACAAGACATCATGATGTCATCTGTTACAACGGCTACTACTGTCTGCAGTTTTGTTTTTAGAGCTCCTAAGCGTGAACATGGATAACTTAAAATCAGGCAATAATAAAATGCAAAAAATTGAGGATTTTATGGAGAATTCAGTGCAGGTTGGGTGGAGAAACTTATGTTCGATGCGCGTTCCTATACTGTAGTCGTAATCACAAAACGAGTTTGTTTAACCCCTTAACTGGGTATTTAACTGCAACTCAATGTAAAATGGACGGATATATTCGGGGTCCCCAGTTAAGGGGTTAATCTGCTGATTTTGCGTGGTTCTGTGAGGAAAAGATATAATCTGGAATTCTGGATCAACACAACATGACCACACATTCAGACACAGATGCTCAATATCCAGGGACAACGTAGCTAGGCATGGGCTTGGGGGGCTCAAGCTCCCAAGCCTGAAGCTAGCCCCTCCCCCCCCCACAAATGATTTCAAGCCCAAATGGCGTTGCGGGCTCAAAAGGAAGGGAGAGGAGTGATTCTTGGGCTTCAGCGCCCCCACCCAACCTAAAATCTTGGCTACATCCCTGTCAATATCCGGTCGGCTCGGGGTTTAAAAAAAGACTTCATAGCTGAGAAAATATAACCTTGATGCACTTATGACTTTGTGCCCAGAGCCCCAGACATAGATATAGATAATAGACTTGCATCTAAAATTCAGTATAACTGATTATTATCTTTTTCTTCTTTCTTTCCTTCCGTCGTTCCCTATTGGGTTGGACGATGGGTCTGAATGAGTTCCTTCCACTTCTGTCTGTCTCTTGCTGCTCTGGTCATTTGGATGAAGTTCATTTGCATTTCTTCTGCATCCTCTTTTAAGTTTTCTATCCATATTATTTATACAGTAAATAACTGATTATGAAGAACAGTAAAAGAATTAGATTAACAGCGGTTTCTGAAACTGATTTAAGTAAGTAAGTAAAATGAGCATTTGAATTTGAACGGAAAATGACTGCTCCTATAGTTTTCGAATATTTATTTCTGAAAGTTAAAAATTGTATAACACGTCTTTTACATTTTTATAAACATCTAGATTCCCTGTGGATCAGATTGATTTTCATTATAAGAACCCACATCATCTATAGTAGGGGTGGCCACCTTCTATGGGGTTGGCCACCTCTGATCTATGGCATAGTGTAAAATTCTTAACCCCTTAACTGGGGACCCCGGATATATCCGTCCATTTTACATTGAGTTACAGTTAAATACCCAGTTAAGAGGTTAAATATAAGTATCTTTTAATGTTGTTGCCCTCTTAGGTACCGAAAATAATAGACATGAGCTTCCACATGAAAGGCTTGGGAACCACTGGGTTATATAAAGGGAAGTTCTGTAGGGAGCCTGGGCTACACTGGAAGTTTTAGCTACCGTATATACTCACATATAAGTCCAGAAATGTATGCTCTATAATTCGCTTTAAAACGCAGAGTCGACTTATCCGCTAGTATGAACAGTAATATTGGAATGTTTGACATATCGCATTTGAATACCTCTGCCCTAAACTTTTAGCAGCGACTGTATAGTGTTAGTCTGTGCTGAGAGCATTATTGCTGTTGTGAATTCTTTCTTTAGGTCCCGCCACAGTTCGGATGGTGTCGAACAACGGGCCGCCGCTGCCGATGCCAATGCAGGTGCCACCTGGGCACATGGTCCAGCAGATCATAGACGAGAATGGAATCCTCACGAACGTCATCCTCTCGTCGCAGCCTCCGGGAATTCCCGCTCCTCCAATGATGGTCGGATATTATGTAAGCAGTGTGTGTGTGTGTGTGTGTGTGTGTGTGTGTGTGTTCTGCCTAATTAACACTTTGACCGCCAGCGACGTAATAACATGTCACGTTTTTGTCACTCTGATTGGCTGGGGACGTGTACGTATATATAGATATATATATATGTTGCAGCGTGTATAAGACCTAAAACTGTAGCTGCTGGCTCCGTACCAAAAGCATTGCTATTTTATATATATATATATATATATATATATATATATATATATATATATATATATATGTAGATATATAGTCTGGCTCCTCCTTCTCATCAGGACATAGAATTTAGTCATTGCTAAACTGAAGAGTCACATGTGGCGTCTGTAAGTGAAGCCAGTTTTTTCCTCCATTTTGTTAAGTGTGATTGCATTACCGTAAGACTTCATATTGAAGCTGGGTCTTTAATACTTTCGGTGTATAAAGTCATTTGGTTTTATACTTACCGGTGCTTACTTAGCATGATTTAAAGTGGCTTAGAAGGCATTACTGCCTGTGTGAAAGCCACTAGGGGCACTAACGGAGCTTGAACCCGCTCCAGCACATAACCCACTCTGCCATCTTCCGCCCCCAGAAGCAGGGGATGGTATTATATATTAGTTTTACAGTAATTTTCATGGTAGCCTTGGCAACCGTGGTAACTATTGTCTGAAACTTAGCAAATATGGCAGCAAATTGACTTCAACTTTCTGCCGTCCGTGCCATCAATAGACTAGGTACTTCCAGAGAGTCTTAATTTCTACAATTTTGAACATTTTTTTTCACTTTTAAACAGTTGCCTTTATTTCGATATGCGATTCTGTTTTTTTTTACTTCTGTCACTTTAAATGTAATAATTTTGAAATACTTTGGAATCTACAGAGATTCTATTCTAGAAGCGGCCGTCTGTGTTGCCGCCGAATGTTTTGCAAAATGGCGGACAAACAGGAGGAAACGTGGTCACATATCAGTAAGTAAGTAGGTATGGCAAGTAAGCAAGGAAGTAAGTAAAAGCAGTAAGGATGTAAGTATTTATAATATAGTGTTTTTGAGACCAAGGCTGAGTGGTCAGCCAGGCAAGGGTGATGTGATATGTGATCTATGACAGAAAATCTGGAATATGACTATTAATTTCTGTTTTTCTACAATTTTTTTTGGAAGTTTTCTAAATAGCATGGACTCACAAAGCCTTCCATAAAAAGCAGAATAATGGATATCTGAATTTTGACAAATATTTTGGTTCAAGAGAATATGTTCCAAGAGTTGAGTTTGGTTGGATTTTGGTGATTACAGTAGTTGAACTACATATGTCTGGAAAAGCACCTGGTGGGACTTGTGTGTCCTCCATGGTGAAATTGGAAACAGGAAGTGAACCAGTCTGTGCTAAGCTGAACCATCCCCGCTTTGAAAAGGAGGAAGCTTTGGTTAAAAACCTGCCAAGCCTTGTTTTCTAAGAAGCCGAAACTAAGGCAATAAAGTGAAACAGAGTTTAAATTAAACACAGATTCCGGTAGCCCGTCGTGGCCGCTGATTACTCCTCGAGCGTGTTTTTGCCAGACGCGTGTTTAGTCTGGTTTAAACTTCTTTCTACAAAACGCTTCTGATGTTGTTTACTTGTCTCATTGATTTCTCTAAATCAGATTGCTTTCCGTCGAAGCACTTAGCCGACACACACACACACTCTCTCTCTCACTGGAAAGATCTTGCTTCGATAGAATCTCTAGCGGTGGCACGCCCGCCAGTTGTAATTGAAAAATTCATGCTGCAGAAATCTTTAAAATACGAAATACTGAATTTTCTGCACAAAGAGAGTAATTAGTTGTCAAGACTTAGTGATGACCGTCATGCTGTAGAAAACGTGCGTCATGTTGCATGTCTTGAATGCAGTGGCACCAGGGATGTAGCAAGTACACAATGCTTCAAGTACAAGTACCTGACCTCCAAGTACAAGTAAAAGTACTTGCATTCCAAAAACTTTTGAGTACAAGTACCTGGACTCCAAGTGCAAGTACTTGCATTCCAAAAACTCCGAGTACAAGTACCTGGCCTCCAAGTACAAGTACTAAAAATTTGTACTCGAGTACAAGTACCAAGTACTACATCTCTGAGTGGCACAGCCAGGGTTGCCGAATGGGGGGGGGCAAATCAATATTTCTGGGGGTAGAAAAGTCTCAGACGAGCTAAGCTGCTAAAGAAAGGTCGTCAAGGAGTTCTTTGCACATTCTTTTCTCATTGCTCATGCTACCTCCCCCCCAATTCTCAACGGATTTTGCGTAAACCCCACTACCTGTCCCAGCCAGAATAGCGGGACCGCCGCCCCCCCGTGCGCCCTGTGGCTACGCCAATGCTTGAATGAACGATGTTAACTTGATTGGTGATTTTGTGTTCTTTTGATGAAGTTGTATTCAACAGGATGCTGAGAAATAAATTTATTTCATTGATTGATTGATTGATTGATTGATTGATTGATTGATTGTGGTCATGACGCCATTTGTCTTTGTTGACAGGGAAGTCCGACTGGAACGCCCCCGTACGTCTATTCGCCCTATGGGCACCCGTACCCGCCTTACCCGTCGCCCTACCCAATGCATCACCATCCGCACCCTGCCCCCCACATGCACCACATGGCAGCACAGCCGAGGATGCATGGCTCCTCTCCCCCCCACCACTGCAACAGTCACGGCCATCCTCCGCCGCCACATCCCCCCATCGGTAAGTCTCCATCGTCCTTGGTTTTTGAATTTATATAGCACTTTGGTACTAATGTGTTGTACAGCTGCTTAGGTGCCTCTAAGGCTATATCATCGCCTTGGCCAGGGTGCTAAATCATATTGGATTTACGATCAGTGGTGTAGCCAGGATTTTTGGAAGGGGGGGGGTTGGTTTTTGGTTTTGACCGTGACCAACGTTCCTTTACCGTCTATAGCCAAGGGGGGTTTGACCCCCAAAGATGCGTCAAAAAATAAAATGTGCTTGGAAACTCATCAAAAAATTTTTGGGAGCAGCCAAAGGGGGTTTTAATCCCAAAACCCCCTTGGTTAGGCCACTGGTTACGATAGTGGCGCCATAGAAGTTTATTGATTGATTGAATGCCTGACAGATGAAGGCTACTGCTGACGGCCGGATTTGAACCTGAGTAGGCAGGCAGAGCCAATGTTTTGCACTCTTCCTTTTTCAACACTCGTCTTCAAATTATGCACTAAATTGGTAACAGTTCAATCAATTAACCCCTTAACTGTGTATTTAACTGTAACTCAATGCAAAATGGACGGATATATCCGGGATCCCCAGTTAAGGGGTTAAATCACCGTATTATCTCGGGTATAAGATGTACCTATGTACAATACGTTCCCTTAGTTTCTAGAGTTATCATAATGTAAAAATGTTAATACCTATGTATAATACTGTGGAATTCACTCTCCTGTGGAATTCACTGCCGGACTGCGTGTCGTCTGTCACATCCTTCGGAGAGTTTGCGAACAAGTTAAAGACGCACCTATTCAACATCTCGTTTCCTCGCTTATTGTAAAGCACCCTTGACTTTGGCCCTTGCTATGTTACGGCGCTATATAAATTGTCATGAACAATAACAATACACACCCAAAATTTCCCATGAGAATCTCTATTAATTAACCTGGATAATCACAAGTGTCTTTCAAATTCTCCTTAAAATTGGAAGAACAGACAGCTTCTCTATATAGGCAAAAAAACTGGTTTGATTGAAGATGTCTGCAGAATAAGGTACCAAAGTACAGGGTGGCACAAAAAAGAACTATATTAAATGCAACCCTAAATGTGACTAGTCCAGATTTTTTTGCACCACCCCAGGGTTTAATCTAGGTCGTTTCCGGGGGGAAATTGCCCTTCCCCGAAAATTTCAAATTTCCCCCCGGAAATTTTGGAATACTACATCAACTAAGAGCAGCATCCTAACTGACTTCCCTTGGTCTTGTCAGTTCCCCTTTCCCCCCCCCCAGAGTCCAGAGTCTAGATTAAACACTGCGCCACCCTGTACAGCGGAGAGAAGGAGCGTGAACTGTGGCTTTTGGTGTCGTCTGTTTTTCAGTCCATCCTCCTCCTCCTCCTCCTCCTCCTCCTCCCCAGCAGCAGACGGCGTTCCACTTGAATCACTCGACCGCCGCCGCTGCCATGACAACCGACCGACTGAGCTCAAGCGGCAAAGGACGACCGCTGTACAGGATCTACAAGGCGAAGATCCAGCAGCAGCAGCACAGGGACCGACACAGCACCAGCAGCAGCATCAGCAGCAGCAGCTGTCTTGAGCAGACGACGCCAGTCACACAGACCAGGGCACAGACGGGGGGACGTGGTTAGTGGTGGTGTCTGTCTCTGGTTATGTTTGTGTTGTTTGAATCAATCGGCGATGTTACTGTTTTTTTATCATTTATCTTGATTTCAGAGGGAAATTACTATTATATTTTGGAGGACGGTTCTTTTGACTCTTGTGACCAAATGATCCTTTTGTGTTTACATTTCCATTAAGGAAATAGTATTTATTGTTCTGTGTTTGATTTGATTTGATTATTAGATATCTTTTCAAAATGAATTTATACTTGTGTGTGTGTGAGAGAGAGAGAGAGAGAGAGAGAGAGAGAGAGACAGAGACAGAGAGAGACAGAGACAGAGACAGAGACAGAGACAGACAGAGACAGATGACAGACAGTGACAGAGGCAACTGACAGACACAGAGACTGACAGACACAGAGACAGACAGACACGGAGACATACAGACAGACAGTGACAGAGAGAATAGGACCGTATTTGCTCAGTAAATAACTGATTTAAATAAGTAAACTGTTACTAATTTAGTGCATGATTATAAGAGAAGGAGTGAGATTGGAAATGGAGTGTGGTGTGTTTTGCAGCAAATGGCGTGGCTCTGAGGGTCGAGCCTCATTCTGAAAGTTGGTCGAGCGACGACCCAGAGTTGGAGGAAGAGCAGCGAGTAATACAGGAGATTCTCTCAAAAATGCCACCGCCAAAGGTCAGTTAGGTCATATGGCCACCAGAGGTCAATTAGGTCAAATGGCCACCAGAGGTCAATTAGGTAAAATGACCACCTTAGGTCAGTTAGGTCAAATGATTGGAAAAACTCTCTTGCCCTATTATAATAGCACACTGGACATTATATTAAGAGTGAGTGACGACACGTGATTTTGGCAGTTTTTGACCCCCTCCCCTCGTCACAAGTTGTCACAAAAAGTCAGACCCCCTAAAAATGACGTCACAACGCGCTAACCCCCTATTTCTGACGTCAAAATTAATGTTTCAATTCACTTATTTCTTGAATGAAGCGGGTATTGCAATGAATTCGTTTGAAAATACTCATTATAATTATATTTTATCATAGTTAAATCGATATTCAGAAACTCTTTCAAATTATTTTTAAAAATGAACTATAAGTTTAAAATACGTTCAACTTTGCGGTAACATAGCATTGCGTTATTAATAACAATATTTAGTATTATGTGACGTCATATTTCTGGAAACCCCCTCCCCCGTCGTCACACTTCGTCACAAATGTTTGAACCCCTCCCCACCCCCTGAGTGCATGTCGTCATTTATGGACGGTCCCATAGACTCCGTGTTGTTATAGAACAGTGCTGAAAAGTGCTTAATTTTTGCATTTGATTTCATCCTGACCAGGTCTTAGAGATAGAAGCTCGCAGTGCCTTGATAGTCCTGACACCTCCTGAAGTCAACCAGAAGGACTGCAAACTGGAATCGACTGAATTCCTGTACGAACTGCACTTGTCGGAAAAGAAGGATTGTGGTTTTAATCTAGTCTACAGGTAATAAGCCGATGCTTTTGGTGAATACGCCAGAGACGTGTGCCCAATAAGCCGCCGCTTTTGTTTACGACGAGCGGTTCTTTTGCTGGATAAGGCGCCGCCTTTTGTATTTGATACGATCCGCGTTTGGCATCTGCTGTCGTGAAGATTAGGATATGCAATGAATACGGCGCGGAGCGATCTATTGGAACTGCACGGTAGAAATTTGGAGAACTGACAGCCACGTTGTTCGGTGGGTCTATTGGTGGTTTGGACGTATTGAGTGGAAAGAGTCTGATAACCAGGTCTATGAATTTCTACCACTAAATGCGATAGGAAGGAAGTGGCACCATGTGTTCAAAGTAATAAAATGAATATACATATACACCAGTGTGTATATATATATTTATATTCATTTTATTATTTATATATATATATATATATATATATATATATATATAGAGAGAGAGAGAGAGAGAGAGACAGACAGACAGACAGACAGACAGAGACAGAGAGACAGACAGACAGACATACTTGAAATATGTTCACAATGGAAGATATTGACCAAGGCTGATGTCTAGTTTTGTTGACCTGGATGCAAGTTTTGGAATGGGATTGGATATACCGATTCATTTGTCTGATCCAACAGTGGTCTGTGCCATTGGCATAGCCAAGGGGTGGGGCACACGAGGACCGGCCCCCTATTTTGGCCTAGACTGATGTGAGGCTTGTGCAAAACCAATGAGAAAATAATTGTCCTGGGTGGTGCAAAAACACCGGACTATTTTAAATGCAAACCTAAACATGACTAGTCCGGGTTTTCTGTGCCACCCTGTACCAGTTGGGGGAAAGGAGTGATTGCCAATATGTTGTCATATAGTTTTGACTTTGCTCCAGATCTCAAAAGTTGAGTCTATTTTTACCATAAATCTGTTATTTGGGTCAGTCAAAGTTGACCTACGGAAATGCTGGTGGTACCCTACTATGCCCAAGAATACTGCTCAGTGTTTTATCCAGGTCTGCTAGGGGAGATACCCACAAAATCTCAAAATTTCTCTTTTTTGTGGTGGTAAAATGAGGAGCAGTGGTAAAAATCTCTGCGCTAAGTCAAACAGCTGCGCTACACGATACACTAGCCCCATATCTGTGGCATTGCACGCCTGGCTGAGGGCCATAGAAACTGAGATCAGCGCCGCCCTATGAGCCCATGAGGCTCGGGTAAGAACTTTGACTTTGACTTTTTGAAGCGAATTGATTTGTGTTTATGTTTGATGCTATTTATTAAATATTTTTTGCTGAGATTTGTAACAAACTGCGTTTCAGTGGAGACGCTACTGAGATAACGTTAAGAGACCTGAAGCCCGCAACTGAATACCACATCAAGTAAGATTTCCTCCTTAAGTAAGAAAATTAAGAAAAATTTGCTATTTAATCATTTTAAAATCTTCCATAAAGGATTTCTTGTTCGATATTGTTGTATAGTTAAGAAATGAGCTTGAGGTAGTATTGTCATAGTATGATAGTGGTAGTAGGAGTAGTAGTAGTAGTAGTAGTACCGGTAGTTGTTTTATATAATTGGTTGATATCACTGCTTTTGTTGCATGCATTTGTCAATTTGGGTGTTTGTGGGTGAACCATAATATTTTTAAGATGGCTGGTTCAGTTCTAGTCATGAAAAATTCAAGTTAACATTCATTGACAAATATATATTTGAGTGTTTTCGTTGTTTTATTTAGTGGCATTTTATTGTAAGTTGTTATAATGTCTTTGTGTTTGATCAAGTCTTTGAAAAAAGGCGTTTAATTGCCAATGACACGTGGGTCATGTGGGTTTGTTTGGTCACGTGGTACACGGGTAATTTTGAGTGACCCATTGTCTGCAGTCAAACTTTCACACCTCCATTGTTTACGATGCGTGTTTATACAATTGGACCGCTAAGCTATTTAGACCTTTCCTAAGATGTTCTTGGAAGATACCGTAGTTGCATTTGGATGTGGCCAATGCTGCCCTATTGCCGCTGTTGAGTCAAAGTTTTTCTTCGAATATTCTTAGAGTTGTTTTGACTGGATTTGCAAATACAAGAAGCCGATGAACGTGAAACACTGTCTTTCCGGTTATCAGGGGCTTTTGGTGAACCGCCCTTTGTGGCTTTTCATTGCCTGTCGAAGGCTGTCGAAGGATTTTTAGACAGGAGCCATTCAACTAAGTCATCTCATTTTTAGTAGTTTTTGTACTTTTTCTGAAAAGTACTGGCAGCAAATTGCATCTAGTTCTGGCAGACATTTGATTCCGTCCATCCATCCATCCATCCATCCATCCACTGCTGTCGGATGAGTCATCTTCTAGCAGCTGTGGGACAGATTTTTAATTAAAAGAGGCGTTGAAGAAGAAGAAGAAGAAGAAGAAGAAGGAGGAGGAGGAGGAGAAGGGAGGAGGAGAAGAGGAAGTTGTTGAGTTTAAGTTTAAGGGAGTGGGATGTGTCCTGACCTTGGTTCTTATAACTGCTGTTTAATTTGCTCCCATTGTCTGAAGTTGTTTCTCAGCCGTAATAAATGAGAAAAGAAGCACCGGTAGTGCCAGTGTAGTTTGAATGTGTTTCTTAGTTTCGTTGTGTCTGTCTCTCTGTCCGTCTGGTGCTTTATTGCATTGATCATCATCACCACCACCACCACCACCATCATCATCGTCATAATCATCATCCTGCAAGTCTATTTAAATATGTTTTATTTTAGGAATAATATTATTCTTGTGGTTTTGTTGTTCGTTTTGCTCCAAAGTTCTCCTGAAAGATAGCGGTTGTGACTGTGTTGTTGCAGAGTTCATTCCATTCTGGATGACATCAGAAGCCTACAGTCGGAAAACGTCCAATTCAAGACGCTTTCCTGTCGGCCGGAGACGCCTCAGCCGCCCAAACTTGTCTCGAAAACGACCACATCGCTTTCGCTCAAGTGGAGTGTAAGAGCGACACTTCTCACCTCAGTTATCAGTTCACTCTGCACTCAGTGACTGTGAGCTGTGCTTACCAGACTTGGAACCGGGTCACCTTTTGAGACCTGGTGACCCAGTGACCCGAAAAAAGTGACCCGGTGACCCAGTCATTGGTTCTAATTTTTGAATATTTATCAATGCAGTCAAGTAAACGTTGTCATCACACCATAGAATTTTTCATTACATTCTATAAAATTCCATAGAGTAATAATATCAATATGATCAATATCACTCAGTGATACAGTAAAACCAATTACCTGTACAGTATCTGTGGACCTAACTAATATTAATTAAGCGGACAGTCTCTTCAGCCTTTCCAGGATTGATGAACTTGAATGCTTAACATCTGAAGAAGATTTTAATTAATACCGGGTCTATAACTGGGTCATAATGATGACCCGGTGGACAAAGGTGACCCGAATGATGCCCTGGGTACCACTTGAAGGGGTGCCAAAACTGTGATCTTGGTCTCTACTCTGCACAGAAAGTGAGGAAGCTGAGAAAACTGACTTTGAGGGGCTCATCGTAGACCAGTTCGCATCAGTAAAAGCAAGAAAAGTGCATCTGTAGTTTAATCTTGTATCAACAAAATGTCGTGATTTGTTAATTAAAGATTTGTTAACTTGCTAATTTAATTTTCTGACCACTATGCCATGGGTGCCAGATATCCTAGATATGCCCTTGCTTTTGTGAGTAATAGGTGTTAGCATAAAATTTTTAAAAAATGAACGACTCTTTCAATACCTTCATTAGAAATAAGAGTATACATTCCAACAGTTGTCTTCATTAATCTTGTGCATTGCTATTCTTTTCTCAAGGTATCATTGATACTTGAAAAAGTTGTGAAAATAAATACTTGACAGCTGTTTGCAAACGTGAAAGTAACATTCTCTCCGAAAGTAACATTCTCTCCGGCATTGACATGTATATGTCTGCATGTAGATCACATATCATCTTGTCCTCAGTTTAAAGTCTACATATTTGGCATTCTACGATTGCTACACTGAAGTTTTTGGGTGAACTTTGAGTTAAAGCTACACCCAAATTGGAAGCCCCGCCCACTTAAATGCCACGCCCACTCAACACACTAATTGTAATTGTTGTTATTTTGTTTGAATTTGTAGTCCGTTGCAGAGAACGGGTCAAAAATAACAAGCTACATTCTCGAATCGGACCAGGTTAAGATTTCTGCCAAGATTAGTTGTTTGAATTCATTATTGCTTTGAAACTAAGAAAGAAGTAACAATTTTTCTGTTAAGCAGGCCCCTTCAGAGGGCCACAGGGTACCTTTCTAGCTTTCCCAAAATCCAAAAGTGGCAAGCAAAAAAAGGTCCACCAAATTTTGAAGCCCCTCCTAGTAGTAGCTATCTAGCTTTCTAGCTCTCCCAAAATTGTAGACAAGGGAAGAAAAGGGAGACCCCAACAGATGGAGGCCTGAGCCAAATGGCCCTCCTGGCCCCGCTCTGAATGGGCCTGCTGTTGCTTGTTGTTTTTATTTTTGTTTTACATTATATTTCTGTGATAGGAATAATTATAATTGAAGGCTGTATCTTGTGCTGAACTGACTGTTATAATTTAATACTTGGAGTCTCGTATTTGTTTCATTTATTGTCATTGCTTTTATTGGTTGGAAGAAAATGTCCTGAAAGTTGCTTTCATTTTCATTTGAAATAGTTTGATGTTTTCTAACTTTGTCTTCTGAGAAAAATTTAATTGACAATGACCACATGGGTCACGTGGGTTTGTTTGGTCACGTGGTGCACGGGTAATTTTGAGTGACCCAGGTTTATGTCGACTTGCATTTAATTTCTCTTGTCTTTTTCTGCCTCTTTTAGGGCCTAAGTGACGCAAGTTCTTTTCTGACGTTTGTCGAGATATTCAATGACCTTCATCGAGCATTTAGGGTCACCAAACTGAGTCCATCCACCCGCTACACCTTCCGACTGGCTGCAGTCAATGCTGAGGGAAAGAGGTTGGTAGATCTACCAACTGGAAATTTTCTCGTGGACAAAGATTTGATAGCTGCGTTCTCTTTGAACGTAGGACCAGTTTTTCTCTATTTGTTCATGAATTTAATTTTTGTATTTTATGGTGATATAGAAACATTTATGCTATGACATTTAGTGATAGGAATTGCAAGCTTAAGAACTACAGTAGGTTGCAAAGTCTTGGACAAGGCGTTGGTGGAACTGGATGGAACTCCATTAGCAAAGGACATAGGACTGGACTATGATGAAGATATTGAGTCAGAGAACGTAGTATAGAATTAAGGACGGATTAATTGTAACAATACTAGCTGTTTATCAGTAAAAAATGATGGGGTATATTAACTATTTGCTACTCCGGTGAGGGGTGGGTGGAGGTGAAAGGGTAGGGTGGTGGTGAGAGGGGATTGGGTGAGGTGGGGGTAGGTGGGTGAGGGTAAGGGTCAACGGACTGATCTTTTGGCTTGACCTGGCTCCAATTCTATTTGGATTTGGTGTGCCATCAGCTGATGCCCTGGACTTATTTTGAAGCCCCTAGTGGCGCTATAGAAGCTGATTGATTGATTGATGATTGAACAGTGCATCGTCCAATGAGAACACAAATACAGTGTCACTTACAGACAGGAAATCATATTATAGGATACGTTGAACTGACTTGTAGAGCCAATGTAGATGTCATTTAGTCAAGGCCTTGTTTCCAAGTATAATGTTGGACTTAAGCTTTGATACTTGAACGGGTGCTGTTTTCCCAGTGACTACAGTGACGTCATCTGTTACTGTACGAGCGGAACCGCTCCGTCTCAACCGGATCCTCCGATGCTCTCCGAGCAGTTTGTGTCCTCGTTGACCGTCTCGTGGATTCGACGACCGAAGGACGACGTTTTCTCGCTTCAGATGGAGGACGAGGCCGTGGTCTGTCCTTCGTTCAGTTTCTGTCAAATCAACCAGTCTCTTGTCTCGTTTTTAGAGCATTTCTGTGCATTTTTTGCTTCTGGAATGCAAATCAGAATTAGGATTTGCAATTTTTAACAATGGTGATCATATGCGATATTTTCTGACAAGTGCTGTTGTTGATGGAATAGCATTAAAATGGAGATTTTATACAATTATTTAATTGTAATTTTATCGTCATACTGACTGTCTATTTTACGTGGAAAACGTATTTTATTAGCTGATATTTTGATGAAATTTATTATTAAAAAGTTCTGTTTTATATTCTCGATTGCCGTTTATTTTCGTTGCAGTGCAGTCAGACATGTTTGTTTTCATTCCTTTATGTTTCACATTCCAAGTGCCAGGGGCTTGGTTATTCTAGTCAGTATGTAAAACGAGTGGATGATGATTTTGGTTAGGGCCGGGGCTTTGTGACGCTTTACACTGGGTTCAACCTCTCGTTTACAGTGCAGCACTTACATCGGAACACGGAATATCGATTTAGAGTGAGCTTCAGCTATGACTAATTGGTTATTCTAAGGATGTTATGATGTTAGTTCAACTGGACAAGCTGTATTTTGTTTAATTAAATTTTAGAAATTATGTTTAAATAAATTTTATAATTTAGTTGTGAAATTATACCGATGCACTTTATAAATTAGGTGTGCAGTAGAGCAGGACTTGGTTAGTGCACTGGTCTACCAATCTTGAGGTCCGTGGTTCAACTCCCTGCCGCGGCAGAAACTTTTCAGTTGTTTCTGTCCAAAGCGCCCCCAGTCGACCCAGCTGTGAATGAGTACATCGGGTGTTAATTCGGTGGAAGGAAAGGCGGCGAAAGGCAATCCGCCCTCATTCAGCCATTGCTATGTAAAACTGAAGGCGCTAACCCTTCGGTTCTCCGTATGGGCGCTGAGCCCATGGAGTGTACCTTTACCTTACTTTATAAATCAGGAGTCAATGGAAAACGTAAATAATATAATAATGTAAAAGCATTTAATGTTTTGGGTTTTTTGTAAATCTTTTGATCATGTTTTGACAGTAGAATACAATTTATTAAGTAAAAATATGAAAATTTATGGAAATGTTGAGATATTCAATTTGCCTGTGTATAGATTTGACCAAAGTGTTTGACACGGTATGTTTACTTTTGCGTTATTCAGCTGCAGGCGAGCAACGAAGACGGATCAAGTCCATGGAGTGATGTTGTCAAGTATCAAACTCTTCCAGACAAGCCTCAGTCTCCTCCTCGACCGCAGGTCAAGGGGAAGGTCCACTCTCGCAGTTTCCGGGTCATTTGGGGTCAGCTGTGTATTCTCTTCTCCTAGCATCTTATTTCGTGTTCGCTAGGGTCTCCACTGGCTTCCAATTAAAGAAAGGATAGACTTTAAAATCTGCCTCCTGGTATACAAAACACTATTACAAGGAACATAGCTGCCTCCTTTCAACTCTATCCCTGCAAACAAACAGGCACTTGAATAGCTTCTCATCTGCATTGGTTTCTTTCTCTCTCTCTCTCTCTCTCTCTCTCTCTCTCTCTCTCTCTCTCTCTCTCTCTCTCTCTCTCTCTCTCTCTCGTACTCTGACAGTTCTTGGTACTCGTGCTTTCTCAATGGCTGCTCCCAAACTCTGGAACTCATTGCCTGCACCCTGCAAATTCAATACCGAATTTTAGAACAAGATTAACTGCCCACTTTTCGCACTCGGCTTGTTCACCATAGACTGTCAATTGGTTGTCCAGCTACCCTGGATTTGACCCGGATCTTGTGCGATTTTGATTGGGTATACCATTGGCCGATGCTCCTGTGCATTATGAAGTGGCGCTATAGAAGTTTAGGATTAGATTAGATCTGTGCTGGTATGATTCTATTACATACAGTTGTGATATACTGGTCGGATGGTTTATGTCGAGTTGTATTATCTGTGGAATGGAATTGAATGGAATGGTTGTGGTTAGTGTAGTGTTTTCATTTTACACAATTGAGCCAATGGTACCGTAGTGGTGTATGACGTTTGCTGTGTTGACAATGAGACATCCTGTTTTTAACTAAATGCTTTGACTCCGTTATCTGCTAATCTCATTAACAGATTCACCAAAGGATTCTGGTGGAAACGAGATTACGCTCTACATTCTCCAGATTGATTCTGGAAATGGTAAATCTTGTTTGTCCGTCTATATGTCTATGTATTTGCACATCCGTCTGTCTTTCTGTCTGTGGCTGTTTCTTTGTCTGTCTTTTTTTTTAATGAATTGATGTCTCCAATCTGTCTTGTTCTCTTGTTCATTTAAAAAAAATTTTATTCTCTCGGTCGTAGTCTGGGCCGACAGATTTTTAGCAGCAGTTGTAGGGACTGATTTTATGCGATGTTATATATTTCAAATTTTTGTTCGTAGTAAATTTGAAGTTTCTCTATTACTGGGTTGCTCTTATTTAGCTAAATTTGACTGTTAAGATATCTGCTTTTGTGTGATTTCAGGGTTTGAAACAGTTTACAGTGGGCCTAATTGTGACTATTCAGCCGATCAACTGGTTCCCGGCCACACGTACTGGTTGCGCGTTGCTTGCGTTAGTTCCATCGGACAGAGTGAGGTCAGACATCTTTTCCTGGTGGTCCAGGCTTTTCATTAAAAAAATGTCATGCCTGTCGTGTGATTTTTATGTGTTTTGTGGTAAATTCATGATAATTTGTAAAATGCTTTATTATTTTACATAATGATTTTAAGTGAAAATTTTCTTGTCTTTGTCTGGTGTTGAATTGTCAAGTTAACACAATGTAAAATGACATATTTAGCATGTGCTATGCCTATGTGCCATTGGCTGATGCCCTAGGCATTGTGATTGTGTTGCCATAGAAGTTGATTGATTGATTGATTGATTTATTGATTGATTGATTGTTGATTGTCATGATTGTCTTACTTTAGTGGTCTGACGTGCTTAGTGTGATAACGCAGATAGTTCCGCCTGGACAGTGCACTGGTCTACGACTGCATGGAAAGCCACAAGCGACTACCATTCACATTAAATGGGGTAAGAAGGACAAGTTTGGTAAAGATCTTTTCGCATTGAGTGTGATGAGAGAATGATCTAGAGGTAATGGTGCAAGTTCATCAGTTATGCCTCAGTTTGATGAATACTGTATTCAGGACCAAGCACTCAACCCTCAGGACCAGGACCAAGGACCAAGGACTCAGCCCTCAAGGCCAGGACCAAAGACTTGAAACTGGTCCTTAAGGAGTCCTTAAGGCCAGGGCCAAGGCCAAGGACTAACATCCCTGAATGTATTGCATTCATTTGGCATTAAACCAAAAAATGAAAAATTGCATTAAACTAGATTCTAAGAAATGAAATTGCAAAGACCTACCACGTGATCGTAGGGTCATGAGTTTGATTACAGCCCAAGAAATGGAAGCAGTGATCTTGTACAAGTTCTTTGCGTATTAGTTGAATGTCTTTCTTAAGCCTGGTTCCTTGCGTTCGTTGTTCCAGCAATGCCTGACTTTACGGGTGGTGCCCCGTTTTCCGATTACGAAGTCCTGATGACGAATCCTGATAACAGTGCTTGTGAGGTGTACCGTGGCCCCGACATGGAGTGCTCCGTTACGGGATTGCTGCCCGGCAGAATTTATCTATTCCAAGTACGATGTCTGAACAGGGCGGGGGTAAGTGGATTTAAATTACAGTTTGGAGAGTTAATTTTTTATCATCATCTTCTTGTTCCTTCATGTACTGAAGTTAAGGTGACAGCATGAATTTCTTTCCTCCAACCACGTCAATCCTCTGTCTTTTATGCAATCTTTTTTATGCATAATGAAATTTTGAAGTTCTGGTGTTACTGAAATCGTAGCAGATATTGAACTATTTAAAACTGCGATTGATTACTTTTTTGATGTTGACTTGTTCTGTGATTTTACTTACGAGGATTAGTCCATTGTATCATCATATCTTTTGTGTGAAGTCATCAGAAAGAGAAGAATGAAATGGATCAGACACATACTCAGAATGGAAGAAATAAGAAACCCAAAAAGAATTTTCAACTACAAACCAGAGGGGAGAAGATCTAAAGGAAGACTGAAAAGACGATGGTTGGATGGATTGGAAGAGGATCTGCACATGGCAGGACTGAATCTCAATGGAAAAACTGACGGAAGACACCGAAGGACTTTGGAAGAAATAGCAAAGAACAGAGAACTTTGGAGAGATGTCACGGAGAAGTCAATAGCTGGACACAGCTGGAGGACAAAGACCTGGCTTGACCTGATCTTTTGTTAGCGATTAAGGAAAATTGTGAATATCACGCTGATGAATTTGAAATTTTTCTTCAGGCAGGTCCCTGGTCAGAATCCCTGGAAGTGGTTAGCGGAGCAAGTGTTCCAGATCCGCCTTCGCAGCCGACCATCATCTGCAAATCGCCGCACACCGCCCACATTTCGTGGGGCGAACCAACGGGCAACGGAGCGCCTGTGACCGAATATCGACTTGAGTGGCAACAGAGAGACACGGAGTTCAGTCAGGTACTTACTTACTTTATTTTTCCATTGGAATCTAATAATCTGGACTTCTTAAAGACACTGTGAGCGCACAGCATAGATAATTAACTTTGCTCAGACAATTTCTGGATTTGTTTTTGCATTTCACAAAATAAAAGGAGTCTCCAACATTTCTTTCTTATTGAATCTTGATTTCTAGGCAACTTTCTGAGTTGGGGCACACTGTGGTACAGGTGGAGGTGTACAGATGTGTACCCTATGTATATAGGGTACACAGGGAAATATATAGGGCAATACCCTATGTATATAGGGTATTTTTCACCCATGACAGGGGGTCAGAAAGTTAAATTGGCAGGCTAACAAATCTTTGATTAGCAAATCATGACATTTTATTGATACATGATTAAAACTACAGATGTATTTTCTTGCTTTTTCTGATGCCAACTGGTCTGTGATGTGCTCAAAGTCAGTTTTCTCAGTTTATTCTCTTTCTACACCAAGTAGAACAAGATTGCTGATTTTTTGGCACCCCCTTCTTCAAGTGGCACCCTCAGGGCATCTCCCCTACCTGCCATACCCTAGGTATGCCACTGGGTATGGGGTTATTGTTCGTGCTTTAAGTTCTTGCGGCTGCTGTTTAAATTTGATCATTTCTAGGAACACAGGACTAGATCAGACTTAAAGAGTAACAGAATAAAACTGATTTGATTTAATTCTATGGGATGGAAGTGTATTTTTGCTTTTCTATTGTCTTTGGAAGATATACATTGCACCATAATGAAAATTATATTATACTGAATTTTAAATGCACTTCGGGTGTGTTTTGTTGTCAGTATTTTGAATGACATTCATTTATGGATGAATCTTTTGGAAACTTTTGGATGATGTATTTGCGTTGCAGCTCTTTTGCGGTTTGAGTATTACGGCCGAAGTCAATGGTCTGCTGCCAGCAACAATGTACAGTTTCAGAGTACAGGTAAGCATTGTGCAGTGTCAGAATACAGGTAGACAATGTACATTCAGAGTACAGGTGGGCCTAGGAGATGAAAAAAATGATAAAGTCAGGTCCTGTACTCGAGTCCGAGTGTTGGGTTCGGTGCTTATCTCCGGCCTGGGCAGGGTTATTTCTAGGATTGTGAATTGGGGAGGGGGTCAGCAAAATTTGCCAAAAAGTCTGACAAAAAGGTCATGTCAGATTGGGGTATCTTTGTCAAAAAAATTCTGACAAGAAAAATATCCCTAATCCTGGGCAATCAATGATTGAGGTAGTATAATTTAATCTTAGTCCTTTCTCAAATTGGGTGTCAAAATATTTGTGGATTCTCCGGATCGGTCTCAGATCTCAAGACGCATTTGTTTAAAAATATCCTGGGCCTGGGCAATCAGTGATGTAAGAAATTGTAGTATAATCCATTAATCTGGGGTAGGTTGCCATTACTTTCCCCAGACCCACATTTTACCTCGCAGCTTAATGCTGCTTCTCAGCTTACCACCGCCCTCTAGCGAGTAAGGCAGAGTTGACCTTAGGGCTCCTGCAAGAATTGAAACCGCAACCTTCTGCTCCATCGTCCAGCGTTGTTACCACTCTTCTAGGAGATGAAGTAAATTTGAAAAATTGTATGGAATAAATGACAATAAAATCTTGGCACAATCATTGGATTCCAATGTTGTTTTTGAAGAATAATCTTAATTTTGTACAGCATAATGACAGTTGAATTAATATAATCTAAGACTGAACCAACAAGACCAGGCTGTTGATAATGTACACATACAGGACAGGACAATAAAACCATTATTTTCATTGTAAATATATGTTTCATATTTTTATGAATGCACTCTACCCTAGCCTGGTTTTTGCTAGCTGGCACTGCTACATTTTTTTGAAAGAAAGACTTAAATGGCTGCATTAGGGATATAACACCGCAGAAGTACACCAAATTTCATGGATTTAGACCCAGGGGTTGTGAAAATATTTGCTGTGAAACAGGTTGGTACTGGTTTTATTGGCCCACTCTGTATACATGCAAACTTTTGTGCATAAAGTCATATTTAACACTTGAGAATGTATTTATGATCCATTTTTTGGCACTTGTTGAATTTTCAGGCGGTGAATAGCGCTGGTGCAGGACCATTTAGTGCCATCGCATCCTGCGTTACGCCCCACTAGCCCCAGGTCCGTGACGTCAGTGCCTTGCAACGGCAACATCTGGCCACGAGACCTGGAAGGAACGGAGATCAACGGCGCCAAGGTCGAGCCTGTGGCATCGGGAAGGAACACTTTGACTTTTTGAAACCTTCTGGAATATTCCATCGGAATCTTCTGAAAGAAAACTTTCTTACTGGTTAGACTGCATCCAGGTTTTCAACACGACGATGTAACGTAAAATTTGCATCTTAATTTGCACTCAAGAGACACTCCTGGCCAATGTTTCCTGTTAGTGAAACAGGGTGGTACAAGGTTTTATTGGCAAAAATAATTTTGTTATTGCCAAAAAATTTTGCAGTTTTGAATTTTTAAAGTAAAAATTACTAAATATTTAAATATTCAATAGTCAACTTTGCTAGTAACTGGATTTACAGGATATGCATATGTTTGGTTGTTAGCATATCTTGATGGATGATTCTTTTAAACAAACTATGTGAGGTTTTAAAGGTATGCTTGCATTGTTGGCCAACATATTTTTGTGCGTTTTGCAATTCTGTTTGTTTGCAAGAAGCAAAACTGCCCTAAAGTTAGTCAACTAGGAAATTGTTTCCCAAGAGAAATTTCATTCATTCATTCATTCATTCATTCCTAGACAATTTCTATAGTGCTGTAACAAGGCTGAGGCCCACAACAAAAGCGCGTTAACATCTCAACTATAACCCAACCTAAACAGATGCGTTTTTAATCTCGTGATGAAATGCTCGGGAATATCAGCCATGGAAGATCTTCCTGCTTCAGAGAGAGAGTTCCACAAGATAGGATTACTGCATGAAGGATCTCTCTCCGAACTTGATGGTCTTGGATGGGGAGGAACATGAAGTTTAACTTAATTTGAACTCAAAGGCACTCGGCCAATCTTTCCTCATTACCCTGCGGTCTCTTTACAAGAGAGGCAAGGTACTCAGGACAGCACAAAAATAATTTTGTTATTGCCAGCATCTTTTGAACAAATTTGAAGGGACTTTAAAATTAAAATTACTAAATATTTAAATATTCAATAGCGACATTGCTAGTAACTGGATTCAGAACAGACTGCAGCCGATATGCATATGTTTGGTTGTTAGCATATCTCACTATTGATGATCCTTTTAAACAAAGGCTACCAAGTGAGGTTTTAAAGGTATGCTTGCTGATTGTCCTTCTCAATTGAAAGTGGCATTTTGTGATTTGCAATTCTGTTTGTTTGCAAGAAAGAGTCCCAAAACTGCCCTCAGTTAGTCAACTAGAAATTGTTTCATCACCCATCGCGAGCGATGGGTGTGCCCACTGACCCTCAGGAATTTTAGGGAACATTGCTCCTGACTTGGTGTTGGCTCACGGTAATTCAATGTACATTGAGAGTACTGGTACATACATTGGGTTGATGCAGTGAAAGCATTTGAGACGCTATGAAGATGACGAGTATTTTGCAGCTACTGAAAGTATTACTGAAAATCCAGTATCAGATTTATTTTTTGAAAAAAAAATGTAAAGAAGAACAACTGTCATTCCAAAAAAATAGAGTTGGAGAGATTGTTTTGAATTGAGTTGCAAGTGCGTGCACTGATTCAAGCCTTTATTTATGTGACATCAGTGGGTGTGGTGTTTGTACATTGTTGCAAATATTTGCCCTCCCATAAATTTTGTTGCCCTACGGGTCACTCGATTCTTCACATTTACTTGCACACTTGAAAAGACATATTCTGACAAGTACCGACAGTTGACGAGTTTTAAAAATGCTTCCATTGTAAGTCTTCTTCTTTAGGTGCTGTGTATTTCTACGTTAGCGGCCATGGATTTCCACTTTGTTCAATCTTGACATCCTCTTATTAATTCGATATTTTTCATTACTCCCTCAATTCCTTCCCGTGGGCAGTCTACTTAGGTGTTTCTCTGCCTTCCTCTTGCTCTTTTCCCCTCCACTTTTCCGGTTATTGCCAAATGCTCCAGTCCTTCCTTCCTCATTACATGTCCAAAGGAAGAAAGCTGCCTTTTTTAATGGTTACCATCAGACTTCTTTTTATTCCTATTTCATTCAAGATCTCTTCAAAGTAAGTAAGTTTGTTTTTAAATAAATGAATCATTTGCTGTGTTTTTTTCAGAGTGAGGGTTCAAGCTGTGAACGCAGTTGGCCTTGGGGCATTCAGTTACCCAGTGAAGGTCATGACCCGCTCGTTGCCTCCCCATCCTCCGGTCGTCGAGTGCATTGCCGCCGGTTATAACAGCCTCAAACTGAAATGGAAGGATTTGCGATACCAACCCGATCTCTTTCAATACTGTCTCGAGATGCTGAGAGTCGATGGCAGGTTGGCATGGCAACGCTGTCAGAAAATACTGACAGTGTTGTTTGTTTTGGATTAGAAAAAAGAATGCAGGAATGATTGACAGTTTGCCATCACCTGTGTTCAAATTGTGCAATTTCAAATGCAATTGACAGTTGAATTCTGTCACGCAGGAGCAGATGACAGTCAAAGGAATTGACGTTGACTGAGTGTGAATGAGTTTGGGCGTGAATGTCAGAAGATTAGGTTTCGTATTGTATTGTATACTGGACTATTTATACAGTGCCGTAAACATAGCGTAACCAAAAACAAGGGTGCTTTACAGGGGGTATGACTCCCTAAACTAAAGTTCAGGGAGTCATTGCGGGTTTGTTTTTGGTTATGCTATGTTTATGGTGCTATATAAATAGTCCGGTTGCTGATTCTTCCTTTATTCCTTCTTGGAATTTGATTTTTTTCTTTGCTTCAATTGTGATTTTTCTTTTGTAGTTTCCATCCGGTCTACCAGGGCTCTGGGCATTCTCATAAAGTCTACAAACTGAATGAACTGACGCAGTACGAATTCCGCATCTACTCGAGTAACGCGGCTGGCGATGGCCCGTACTCCGACATCTTTAAATTCAGCACATTGAAAGCGCCACCTGGCATTGTCAAAGGTAAGATTGCAATGTAGGCCAAGAGTATTGAAATGGCGGTCCACGGGCCAGATCTGACCCACCAAGGGGTGTGAGATGCCCGTGAAGATGCTGAAACGATAAGTAACTTTTTTCTAATGCTTACCAAATATTTTGTAATGTCTTGTTTTCAACTTACCTGCTTTTTATTACTTATAAACTATAGTTTTGTAACTAGGAAATATATTTACCTGACCCCGGGCATCAGTCATAAAAAATTTGACCTAATATTGAATATATATTTATAACAGTGAATATTGAATATATATTTATAACACTGAATATTGAATATATATTTATAACAGTGAATATTGAATATATATTTATAACACTGAATATTGAATATATATTTATAACACTGAATATTGAATATATATTTATAACACTGAATAATTGAATAATATTAATAATAGTTATTGGTTTTTGGTTCCATATTTCTGTCGGTTATTGTGATATTGTGTGTTGTCATCTGTCTCTGCGTGACAGCTCTCCATGTATCATCGCTGGCGATTGATTCGGGAGTGGCTGATTGGCTGCCACTGAAGCCGATGGGAACGGATGACATCGTCTATGTTCTTCAACTGCAGGCTTCCAGCGGTAGAGACCAGTCCTTCAAAGAGGTTTGTCTCTGCTTCCGGATATCGCACTTTCTTTGTTTTCAGCGGTAATTCGATCTGAGGTAGTGGCACATTATCGCACGTACAACCGTTTGTTGGTTCCACTTTGGATGGCTTAAGTGACGCATTAAGTGACAAATACTCAACTAGATCCTCTTCTGCATTAGTTCTTTCCCTCGGACAGTTCTTGGTACTTGTGCATTCTCAGTGGCCACCCCCAAATTCTGGAACTCATTGCCTCAGTCTCTTGTGCACATTGCAAATTCAATACCAAATTTTAGAATTATATATATATATATATATATATATATATATATATATATATATATATATATTAGGTGGTTCACAGTTGAATGGGGTAAAACAAAGTTAAAGCTAAAGATCTGGGCACCCTCTACATTTGTTCCATTAGGTAATTGTAGTATTCTGATGCAATTTCAGCTGTTTATTCCAACTGGAAGGCAGTGCTCAATGACCACAAAGATTCAAATATGTTCCGTTTTGAGTCATTCTGTGACAATTCAACAGATCGACCATCTCAAAAAATTATGAAATTTAACACAAATGTTCCTCAAACATACATATGAAAATCTGCAAAATTTTAGCCTACTATCTTGAGTAGTTTTTAAGATATTCACGTTCATAGTACCTAGGGTCGGCCGTTTTTTGGCTTTTCGCGACAGCCACTTAAATTTCTAACAACTTCAGAGCTCTATAACTTCAGAAATATCAAAACTAGGAGGCTGAAACTTTCTGAACCTATTCACTACTAGTAGTATTGTATAAAACAAGAGAAGAACTTTGTCTATTGACAAAACTGTACTTCCTGCAGTGTCACAAAAATTGAGGAAACACTTTGTACCTTTCCTGATATTCAATGTTTAACTTTCCAAAGGAAACCTTTCTCTTTATTTCAGGGTTGTAACTTTTATTCTGAAAACTGTCCAGTAGCTATATTTTCTTTCCATGCAAACAGATTTCCCATATTATCATTCCCTCAATTTTTACTGGGTCTAAAAGTGTGTCCAATGGCCTATGATGACTTGACTTTGGGTGTGAAAATGGTCATGTGGAACAGGTGGTATCTGCGAATGAATGGCATCACAAAATAGAGCTCATTCATTGTTATACAGCTGGAGAATGGAAGACGCATTACACTAATCACATGTGTTTGCAACTCTGATAAATGCTGCTTCCACAGCTGTTTAGTCCTCTGCCGATATCTGGTATGATGTCCGATTTGTAGTGAAGTCTCCAAGGACAACTCTTTCATTCAGAATGGCTGGATCACTTCATACTTTCCGCTCTCCGGGCTCCTTGCTCATATCGCACACCAGCTTTTCATTGCCATCAACTGAAACAGTGGCTTTGGACTAAACTGCTATAGAGGCTCATCAACTGTAAAGTGACTAGCATTAAGCACACACAGACTTGACTTCTTTTAGGCGGTAATGGAACGCTACAGCACTTGTCTCAGGGTTGGAAGCTGATGTAGTTTCACTAGTGGATCCAAGTTCCTGGTACCAATAAGAAATATAATTTCACAACAGTGGGTTGAAGCCATTGATTGCAGGCACGTTATGTAATATTAGATACTGTTTCTGTAAAACTGCAACAATTTTATTATTATAGACGCGATATAATGATTGCAATTTGTAAATTTATTGCTGACAACAGTCAAACATGTTTCCTGAACATGGAATATTACAAACCTTCGTCCATTTACTGCATAATGTCTAAATCAGTAAGCAGGCAAATGTAACAGAATACTTGTACAATGGTCAAACTTGTGGGTCATTGAGCACTCCCTTCCAGATAAAATAAGATCCTGAAATTTTTACTTAGTACTACAGTTGGTAAAAGGTACAAAATAAAATGGTGCCTGGTCTCTATCTCATACTTTGTCTTTTTGGGCCACCTAATATATATATATATATATATATATATATATATATATATATATATATATTAGGACTCCTCTCATCCTTTTTACCTGGCCTTTCTACCATAGACTGCATTCTGGTTGTCTGCTTAATGTCCTGGATTTGACCTGGATCCTGGATTTGACCTGGATCCTTTGATTTTGATTTGGCGTGCTATCGGATGATGCTGCCTGCTATGCATCACGAAGTGCCACTGCTTGAGAAATTCATGATTAGATTAAAATAGATAAAGGAATTTGCTTTTATTTATAAGACTTTTGTTCGAACATTTGGAGCGAATGTTGCAAACGTAGGTTTACCGAGGCGCGGGGACTTCGTTTAGACTGGCCGGCCTGTCTTCCGGCTCCGAGTACCGCGTTCGCGTCTGTGCAGTGAGACAGACTAAGGATGGAACCGGCACGCTTGTTGGTCCTTTCAGTCAGACGTTTTCATTCTTCACGGAGAGCCAGAAGCCAGCGTCGATAGGAACGATGCTCGGAGCCATTCCGACCAAGTCGGCAGAACAGAGGAAACTGTCCGACCAGCAGTGGGCCGTCGTTCTGCTCGGCTGTTTCACAATTTTTGCGATATTTCTCGCATTCCTCGCCAATCTGATAATCTCACAGGCGGCGGGAGGCGTGGGATCGGACGCGATCGAAGATCCGAGCAAAGGGAAGGCGACGATCGACGCGCAGAAGTGAAGTCATTTTCCGTGTGATGGAGCAGTCGCGCTTTTGCTATGCTGCTGTTTTGTCATGACAATTTTCCTCCGGTCCTTTCCGACGGATCGGAAGAATCAAGCGAACGATGCATTGCGAGTTGGCTGAGGACTTCAAGCTGTTTCTCCGAGGAAACGTGACTTATTTGGAAGAGGAGAAGGAGGAGGATGTGGAGCAGCACGTATTGCATTTTCTCCATTGTTGAAATTTTTCCAGTCGTTTCCATTTCAACCCGTGATCGCGAGTGTCGCAGTCAAACGAATGACAGTATTGAAGATACAAGAGACATGATCTGCACTGCAGAGGGATTGATTATCTTTGGTAATCTATTGACGTTGCATTTTGGTTCAGAGTAATTCACAGTCAAGTTGCTCTAGTGTTCGGTGCGTTACGTTGGATGTTGCATAATCTAGACGAGGTCAAGTAGCGATGAATGTTTTCAGATTATTGTAATGTTGATTCGGAACTTATGTATGCTTTTATTTATCAATAATTTCAACCAGTCTTGTTAGACTATATAGCTTGAAGCAACATCTTCTTCCAAATCAGAGCTCAGAAGGCGATGTGTGATATTTGAAATTGAATAATTTGCTGGCAATTTGCTCTTTTAGATTTTATTTCCTGATTGCAACTTGAAAAATATATTTTTTTCTTTTGAATTTGCTATGTAATTGCTTACCTTGAAGTTTTTCAAATTGGTTGTCACTGTAATTTCTGTTGGCCTTGTACAGGGAATTAACTGTTTTTTATCAAATAATTCAGCTAACTATCAGTTAAACTTTTTTGTTTTTAGTGAAAGTCATTGTCATCTTCTGATTGGTTTTTGCTGGTTTTTGTCAATAAGTAAAAGTCTTTTGTTTATGAAGTTTTGTCATGCACAGGAAATCAGCTTTTAAGTACTTGTATTTTCCAGGTAGATTTTGATTCTCTAAAATTTCAGTGTTGTGTTTGAGTAGATTGCATTAAACAAGATATCGAGATTTTTGCTTCGGCTTCTTTTCTTTCTTTTCTTCTTTTCTCCAAGGTGAATTGCTTTGTAGAAATTATTATTTTTCAGTTTGCTTTCATGGTTGCAATGTATTTCTTATTTATTCTGAATTCAAATTGATTTGAGTTAAATATTTTAAATTTCAAGCGTGATCAATTCACCTTTATGTAAGAATTTCACAGATCGCAGTATTTTGTCAGTGATGCTCTGTGCAAAGCTCTGGTGTAACATGCAAACAATTGGCTTCTATACGTTGCAATGAATGCTTTTTGAGCACAATTGACTTGTACATCCTTTGGAAAATTTGTTCGATATTGACGATAATTCTGCGTTTCTTTGCTGCTTTGCCCTTTATATTATTTCAGCTTATTATTGTTTTTATTATTATTACTATTATTATTGAAGTATCAACTGACTATCTGACCTGTATGCCCTTAAATTAAAGACGATTGGAGTAGAAGTGTGCACGCTATACATTTGACGAAGAGTAAGGCATTTCATGGAATGTACTATGGCTAACATAGAGCTGAGGCAGAGCATGTGAGATGCTAAGTCATTGAATATCGAATATGAAAGCAGGTTATCATTGTCAAAGCATGATTTGGATTTCCAAAAGGGAAAGAAACGCTTAATAACTGGAAGAGAACTTTGATGTAATATAGGCTAAACAATTCTGGACTCCAGGAAGGAGTTTGATATGGTTGAACTTTGATGAACGCAGTAGTTTAATTGAAGTAACTATGGTATTATACAAGAATGCAGAGGGTGTAGTACTGGTAAGTAAGAGTGGGTAAAGCGGTGTTGGTTAACTTTTCGTGCTCTTCGGGACCCAGCCTGTCCCGATTACTTGGCATGCCTAGTACGACGACAAACGACGACCGGGTGCCGTCTCCAGCTGAGATCTAGCAGCCGCCACCGGCTGTACGTTCCTCCTCCGGCCAGGACTCCAAAGTTTGGCGAGCGTTCTATGACTCGCGGTAACCCACGTCTGTGGAACGCGCTCCCTGATGCGCTGGCCGGGATTACTTCACCTGAAACGTTTGCTAAAGAGCTGAAAACGCATTTGTTCACCATATTGTACAGTTGACTGTTGACTGTACAGCGCTTTTGGTTTTGGCCGATGGCCATGTTACGGCGCTTCACAAATCGTCGAATAATAATAATAATAATAATAAAAGCCTTGGTTGTGCTCTTCTTGCCAATGACCGCAATGGATGGATATCGTCAAGAGAGAGAATCTCTGGGTGTTGCCTCAGGAAGAGAAAATTGAAAAATAAAGATTGAGGAGGAAACTGCTTAGAATAGAGTATGTATAACTGATGCTCTCAGAATAAAGAAGACTTTGACCAAATAGTGTGGAAAGACTGCCATGTGAACAATCACATGCGATCTTAAAGGAAGTTTTGAATTAAAATATGAAGAAGATGAAAAGACACTGGACAAGATAGATACTTAGATAGATGTCCAGCAATGCAGGAAAATTGATGCCTGTTACAGATGCTTACTTGAATACAAATCTGGAATGGGGTTGGTGTTGTTGGTAGCCAAAGCAGTGTGTGAGTGTGTATGTGTGTGTGTTTTGCAGACAATTGCTGAAACAGAGTTGAATAAGTTCAAACGTTTCAATTGATGATGATGATGATGATGATGATGATGATGATGATGATGATGATGATGATGATGATGATGATGATGATGATGATGATGTTTTTATGTGAGTAGAGGAAATTGCCATTCCAGAATTTGTTACCCTGTAATGTTTTGTGCTTTTGATGAAAACTGAATGAGAAGCAATATCACTAATAGGACTAGTTGAGCTCATCTGAAATTATATATCACGATTTCATATTTTTACGAAGGTTAATCCTCATTAAAGTTGTTGTTATTACTACTCTCAGATGTGATAGCGACAAGTAATTATAATCAAAGTGTGGTAAGTGTATAAATTGATACGGGAGATAATATAGATGAAGATGATAACTGAATTTGGAATTACTTTAGACAAAGTAATTCCTAATGAAGGTGTATTGAAGTCACTTCGATTGCTGCTTATTTTCCATGACAACTATCTATTTGTTGCTTAGACATAGCTTTGACTAATTATGCTCAGAGATATTTCATTTCTCAGTTTGCGTTTCGATCCAACTGCAATTGAAATGAACAGATATTTTAAGCTGCTGTTGTTCTATTTGGTTCATCATGATCATTAGGTATCTGTGATTTGTGTATACTTGTTGGGCATGTGAAGGTACTTTTTATATCAAAAAACTAAACGATCATTTGTAAACCTGCGTTTTATTAGAAAGAAAGATTATTCAAACTCAATGTTGATGCATTTGAGATTTCGAATTGTTAATAAGATGCAGAGTTGTCGTGGAGACAATAATTGTACTTTTGCAATGTCATTAATTTTTGTGTATCTGATTTGTTATCATTATTAAGGGAGTTGAGAGTGTGATCATTTCAGACAGTGGATGTAGAATCGTCCTGTTGCCACCTCAGATTTTATTTTAATGCATTTTCAAAAACTGAGTTTTCTGTGAATTTAACTAAGGTCAGACCATTTTCACAGTTTTTTTTCTTTTTACAACACGCACATTTGCTTTAGCATGGTCAATGCAGCTCTTGAGGCTGTGTGCACCCGACTACTCCTTTAACTCTAGTGCTCCTTGTAAAAGTGACGTTCTAGTAGCAACCACATCAAGTGAAATGCTAGAGCATTCTTCAGTGGAGGCCAGTGGCGGTTCCACGTGGAGGATGAGTGGGGATGCATCCCCCACCGGACTTCCGGACTTTTTTTGCACTTGTTAAACCTATTTTTGGAGTAAAAGTCAATTACGGGGGAAAACTGTGGGGGCAACCTATTTTTTTGCTTGTCAGCCTATTTTTTGGTAAAAGTGTATGGTAGTCAAATTAGGGGAAAATGCCTTTTTGTCAGCCTTTTTCAGCAAATTTTATTGATTTTTTCTTTCTCTTTTTATCCCCCACCAACTTCTTAAGAATTCATTTCATCCCCTCCACCAAGAAATCCTGGAACCGCCACTGGTGGGTGTTACTGAATTGGATATCTAAATGCTGTCACTGACATCTGTAAGTCTGTTAATGTCAGTTGCAGTGGTCCATGCAGACAATGCCTTCTCTGTTTGGCAGTCAACGGTGTATGATTTCTGGAAATATCATGAATTTTCTTCTTCTTGATTTGTTTTTTGTTGAGTCGGTGTTTATATTATGTTGTCGCTTAACCTTTTGTGCCAAAGTAAAATTTAGATAAAATGGTTCTTAGTTCTTAGGACTGTGCTTAAGATGAATCTTAATATTTTCCTCTGTCCATCTGTCTCTCTTCCCCTCTCTCCTATATTCTGTATTTTTTCTTTATTAGACCGTTGGGAATTAAATAGATCGATGGTGTTTGATCTTAATGTTTTTATCTGTGTGCCTCTCTCTCTCTCTCTCTCTCTCTCTCTCTCTCTCTCTCTCTATATATATATATATATATATATATATATATATATATATATATATATACATATATATATCTGTCTGTCTCTTTCTCCTCACTTTAAGCTGTAAGAACAATGCAATTAATTAACATCATATATGGGTTAACATTTACGTGTAATCTTTGATGTGCTTTTGTGTAACTTGAAGACATTATTTTCTAAGGCTTGAATATGACGGCTTAATTTATATGTCATTGGTTTTGTGTAACATGTATTTATTGAGGAAATGAAGTTGTAAGTAAGAAATTCGGTGTTTAGTAATTTTTTTGGATGAAATGAGATTGTTTCAAGTGTCACTGAAATGTCAGGAATTGCAAGACTGTGGAAAGCTATGAAGAATTTCTACTAGAACAAAAAACCGGCAAAATACCTGGTAGTATAATATGAAAACAGAATTTTTATTTAATTTATATTTTGGCATTTTATGATTATTCTCTTATCGTGAAGAACTCAACATTTGTTTATAATAAAACATTTTGCCATTTAGATGAAACTACTCAAATTATTCTGCAGAATTTCTGCTTAATGTTTTCTTGTATTTATTTCACCTTTAAAATTATAATTATTATTGTCTGATTTGGATCATTTGAAAACAAGTCTTATTTTTCAAAATTGGGATTTTGAATGAAAACAAGTTTAATCATCGTGATAATCACTAGCTAGGGCTGTTAGTTTGATGCTATCATGCAATCGCATATTTAACAAATTTTTAATGCGCCACATTTTCCGCATATGCGATTTCTGCACAAATATGCGGCAATTTTATCCGCATTTTAAGCTCTTTTTGTCGCATATATAGCACTTTTTGCTATTTTCTTATTATAAGCATAGATTTACAGAGGACCAGTGCCTGTCTGGATGACCTTTTTGCTCCTCGACCCTTTTCACTGGAAAACACTGCAACTTCCGCAAATATGCAGTGCTCAAAAGGGAAACTTAGGTGCATAAATGAAAAATTTTCGCATTTTCTCCACATATTTAGGACTTCTGAGTCCCGCGTATATCCAGAATAATCGCCACAACAAACTCACAGCCCTAGCTAGAGAATTTAAATTGTAGCTTATTCTGAAATAACATGAAATATATTCTTGTTCAAGAAATCAGCATCAACTTTAGATCTTAAAGAGTTGTCTGTCAGCAGTTGTTCGGTTATTGAAAAGGTTATAGCCTTACATTTTGTTTCTTTAAGCTGTGAAGAGTTACTTTTGACTACAGTATAGAAAGTTTATATTTTTACTTAAATTAACGATATTTTGTGCTAGTGGAATGCAATTTATGTAAATGAAAATTTCCAACTATGGATCACTTCATGATGTCTTCAAGTTTAGCTATTTCCCATCACAAAACCTTCTAGTCAGATGTGCAAACACAAATTCTTAACCCTATATTGCACCATGTTGCCTGGTTAACCCTATATTCACTATGTTGCCTGCAATTAACATTGTGCAATATAGGGTTTTAATGCATTAGACTTTTGAGTTAATCTTTTTTGTCAAATTAGTTGCGATATCAGTGAGTGTCTAGTAAAATTCATGTTTTTATATATTTTCTTCATATTAACGGAGCAAGTACTGAAAAATTACTCTAGATAACACAGATAACACTGCATTTCAATGTTATGTAAATTTGTGTGAAATTACATTACAAAAGTAAGATGTGTGATGAGCAATCCTGCTGTGTTGATACAGGCAAAGTTTGAATTAGCCAGTAATCATCTGCTTAGTTATACTCTTGTATGCATACTTCTATTATATATGTATGTGTGTATGTATATAGGTATATACATAATGACATTGTTAGCTTGTGTTTATATGAAGGTATTTATATTATAGAAGTATTTATTACCATTTACAGTTGGTATACATTTAGTTGAATAAGTTTAGTAAGATTTTGCTTGTAAACTTGATATGTTGTACATTTTCATGTCTGTGTTCAATTTTCCGCCGACCGTTGTGGAGAGGGATGCTTTGAAATGCTGCGTTTGGATGTGAATCAGTGTTGTGTAGACTTCCTTTGTTTATTCTTGTGAATATCATTCTTGTTTGATCTTGAGTTGTTCTGGATTCTTGCAAGTGCATCATCACACTTCCCATAAACTAGACTTTATTTGCACACTTTTTTGTCAACAGAATTGATTGTGAATTTAAATTTTATGCTGAAATTTTTCGTCTCTAGTGGAATTTTTCTATTCGTTTACGTATCCGTAAAGCTGGGTTCGTGAATTTCTTATTTTGCTTTTGCGTTGTTTTTTTGCATACCGGTTTTTTGTAATTTTCTTGTAGAATTACTTAGGTTATTAATGCCAATTCTTCAGAAATTTGCTGTTTGGTATTTTCATTTGAATTTTTTTTGCAATACACCCTCAGTCATAGAAGCTAATTATTATAGATTCAATTGGTAATTTGGAGCATTGCATTCTTTGATTATTTTCCTGCTTTATTCTGATTCATTATTGAAATAAAATGGAAACATTGAATGGCTGTTTAATTAAAAATATTTGTTGTTCCTGTCTTGCCATTGTTTGTAATGTTGTATTTATTTAATTTTTGTGGATGTTATCATATTTTATTGTCTTGATTATAGAATACTGTACCAAAGATATTTTATTTTTTGTTTCTATATAAATATGATTTTAAAGGATTATTTCAGAATATTATTGCTGAATTATCTTAGTACAATATTGCAGATTGTAAAACCGACATTCTATCTTCAGATTTTTATGCATTTTTTGATTTTTGACACGCTGTGGCATATAAACTTTGCCATAGTTACTTCATGTTGAAAAGGTTCTTAAAATCTAGATCTAAACCATTTAGAAATTTGATCTGGCCTGTTAATATTGTGACCAAAAGTTTAAATTTTTTAAGTGTTTTTAATTCATTTGTTTAGTAAGGCTCGATCATGAAATGATTTTATGTTCATAATTGTTGTATTAACTTTTATAATCATGAAATTGTATAAATATCAATGATATCTGTAATATAATTGGAATATTTGTCTTGGTAAAAGGAGGATAATGCAGTTGCAAAATGTAGTATGCCAAATGAATTTTAGAAATTGATTTTTATCTGCAATATGAAATAATTTTCCAGTAAATATGAAGCCATATTTCGGATGGAATGTCGCAGTTCTTTGTTGTTATTATCGATTATTGTCATTATCATTTACACTTTTGGCCATTGATCATTCTTGTTGTTCAGATGTTTCTCATTATGTTAAAGCATATTATCATTTGTATTACGAGTAAATTTCACAAGTGTTTTGAAAATATATTAGTAAAACTTGTTTCAGACTAAACATTTCTTGGCATACTTTAGCCACAATTGTCATGTCCCATTGTCCCCATCTCGTAGCTATGCTAATGGTCATTAGCTCCCCTTTTTACGAAGGATGCTGAAGATTTCGTGGACAGAAAAGAAAACCAATGAAGAGATGAGGAAGGCAGAGAAACACCTACGTAGACTGCCTACGAGAAGGAATTGAGGGAGTAAAGAATAATATTGAATTAATAAGAGGATATCAAGATCACACAAAGTGGAAATCCATGGTCGCTAACATAGAAATACACAGCACCTAAAGAAGAAGAATTTATGGTAACATTAAATTCAAATCTTGATCTTCGAAGCAGACTTGAAGATCATACATCTACATTGGAAATAAGCAGTTTTAAAAGTAACCTAAAACCGAGAAATATTCTGATCAAACAAAACAAGTCATTTACTAGCAATAGCTAAACGATTTTCAAGTTCTGAATTGTAAAGCACACAAAGCCATAGCAAAATGGTGTTCCCCGTTAAGAACTTTCTTTGTTTTCTTCTCTGAAATCTATCAATTTAATGGTCTATAACACCAAGCCAGGATAATGGCAAAAACATAGGAAACAGCCAAAGTCCTCATCCATGCAGTCAGCATCACCAGAAAAAGTTTCTATTTCGCATGAAGTTTAAAATTAAACATCAGAATTCCTACACGAATCCAACGCAGCATAAATCCATTGAGATTAATAAGAAACTTTCAACAAAGCAGTTTCAAAACACAGGCGACCTGTACAGAGACACATCTTCTGTGTCTGTGCACAGTAGCTGTTAACAGATGGAGCCCAAATTTAAGCACATACAGGAAACCAGTTTGAGAGTCAACAGAAGTAATTTTGTAACTGGTTATTTTGCAATCTTTTCAATGGCATCCAAGTCTTCAGCATCCAACTTGTGAATTTTCCGATCTGAAATCAAACAAACACATTTCAAAGTATATAGGTAACATAGCCAATATGCAATAGAAAATGTATAGCTAAACATTATTATGAAGGGTCCCTTTGGACTTCAACCAAAGGCATATTTTCTCTCTTTATTACTTCTTCATCTTGTGTGTTTCTGTTCAAGTGATCATGCAGAAGAAGGGAGTAAAATTGTTGACTATTCAGATGACAGAAACTTTGATGACTCATAAGCAAATCAATTCAGACTTTTTCACAAAACTAACAATTTTTTTTCCTGGCAGCATATGAATAATAATAAAACAAATGATCATATTTATAATATGGTATCAAATATATCAAATCTTATCAAATATAAGAAATACCAGCCCACCTAAAATAAGGAGGATCAAAGCTAGGCCCATTTTCATAAAAGACTGAAAACCCATCTGTATAGGGAGTCATACCCCTTCTAAAGCACTTTTGGTTATGCTATTCTTATGGCGCTATATAAATAGTCCAGTATAAAATACAATAAAATCTTTAAAAAATCATGTTACAAAGGAGCAGCATGCTCAAGAAATGCAGAGTATCCTAATTATTAGTATTTGAAGCATAGAATACTAAGTATCCTTAGTATTAGGATTTGAAGCATAGAATACTAACTGAAGTGTTTTTCGATCTGTTGAAGCATCGCCATTGATCGGGGACTGTCGATCATGTTGATCGCCAAACCTTTCTTTCCAAAGCGACCTGTCCGTCCAATACGATGCAAGTACGTCTCACAGTCGATCTGATGAGAGGCGTCGGTTGGAAGGTCAAAGTTCACGACAATTGTAACATTCTCAACGTCAATACCTTGACGAAAAAAGAAAAAATGCATCTTCCACAAAATTCTATTCTATCTGGCCAGTTGGCTCTGCCTGTCTCTCTGTCTCTGTTTCTCTATCTGTCTGTCTCCAAACTTGTATAAATCCAACTAGGGTATGACTAAATGAAAATACATTCTCTTGCAAACAGACTGTTTGGATCCATCCATATAGCACTTATGCACTGAGGGGGAGGGGTTGGATTTAGGAGATTTTGCTCGTGTACAATGTGTGCAACGAGGGGGTTGAAAATATGCCTTTTCAGCATACGTACTATATGGATGAGCCCTTTATCACCCGTTGAACTTGTGTTAACTTTTCAAAAGACTTGCATTAAAACCATTCCATAGAAAGGCTCCTATGATTTAGACATTTCCGATCGATGACTTGACAGGGATTATACCTCGAGCGGTGACGTTAGTCGTAATAAGGACGTTCTCTTTTCCTTCTCGAAATCGTCTAATCACGGCCGCTCTTTGCTCGACTTCGAGCTCTCCCGTCAAAAGAGCGACCCTGTGCTCCTGCTTTGTCAACTGAGCAGCCAACCACGAAGCGTTCTTCTTTGTCTAAACAACAGACGGCAAAAGCTTCACACAATTTCTCTTCTACCCAATGGAAGACGCTCACCCAAAACCGACTAAAAGGACAACTGCAAAACAAAAAGTGAAAATACAAAACAAACATTGGTGTTGACAAAGTCCAAAGAAACTGATGAAAAATGGTTTGCTTTTAAGAGAGGGCCGGTGTCATCTTGAGTCCTTGTTAACAAGAATTTATGGCCGGGATGTTCAAATGGCGGCCTGAGGGCCAGATCCGGCCCACCAAGGGCATGAAATGACCCGTGAAGCTACTGAAATTAAAACTGTTTTCTGATAATTGTGAAATATTGACTTCAAAAATACCTTGTCCTCGGGCATCAGTGATAAAAAATTTGGCTCTTCATAAAATTTAATTGAATACTCATGATTAATGGTATTTAGAATATAAAGCAAAAAAGTTAGTAAATTCCAAAGACCTTCTCTCTGTCTGTCTCTCTCTGTCTGTCTCTGTCTCTCACCTGACAGAAGATGATGCACTGATCAACGCAGATCGTGCCATAGATGTTACACAGGGCCTGGAATTTCTCATCTTGGCTGTAACATTCGATGTAGAGCTGTTTGATGTTGTCCAGGCTTTCCTCTTCTCTTCTCAGTCGGATGATGAAAGGATTTGGAACGATTGTGTTCGCAAACTTCATGACGTCGTCATCGTACGTCGCCGAGAAGAGAAGAATCTGACACTCTTTGCTCAAACACCTGCAACAAACACGAAGACAGTCGTCCTTCGAATTAAGAAAAGTTGTGATTCCGCAAAAGTTGAGCAGAAGAAAGACTACGGATCCAATTCAGTGGTCATTGGTGCGTGACAAAGGCAACCCAACCTTTCTCAAAGACTTCCATACATCTTAAGCATACATTGTACAGTGTACACGTAGCAAGTAAAGTAACTGAATGAGCATTTATACCGCTGTACAGGGTGGCGCAAAAAACCGGACTATATTAAATGTAAACCTAAATGGGATTAGACCAGTTTTTTTTGTGCCACCCTGTATAATGGAGTTTTGTTAATTGTAAACTGAAAGACAAAAGAGAATGGATGAACAGAGACCCTGGAGGAGAAGAGGGCAAAGAATGAAATTGCACAGCAAGACCATAATGTGAATGTGGAACTTAGTGTTTCTCACACAGGACAGATCCTACTAAACAACTCTAAACCTTGCTAATATTATTACTATTAGGTAAACATATCTGATAAAAGCAAAAGATTATTTGTCCCATAAGTCTCCTCCCATTTTCATCACAAAAACAAAGAACACTAGAACGTGCCCGTGGCGGTTCCACGTGGGGGATGAGTGGGGATGAATCCCCCACAGGGTTTTTTTGACTTTTTTGCTTGTGAAACCTATTTCTTGGGTAAAAGTCTAGTAAAACTATGGGGAAAAACTGAACGACCTTTTTTGCTTGTAAACCTATTTTTCGGTAAAAGTGTAGTAAAATTAGTAAAATCAGGGATAAAATTCTTTTTTGTCAGCCTTTTTTCTTTCTATTTTCATTCCCCTACCAACTTCCTATGAATTCATTTCATCCCCCCACCAAATCCTGGAACCGCCACTGGAGCGTACATAGGATGATGACGTACTGTTGTATGCGAATAGACTGGTCGTGGTGACCTTGCTGATCGATCATCACATCTGCCTCGTCGAGAACAAAGACAACAATTTTCTTGAGGTCGATGGCCCTAAAGCGAGTGCTCCAGTCGACCGCGGTGCCCGGGGTACCGATGACAATGTGGTCTTGCAAAAGAGCGCCACGCTCTAAAATAAACAGAATCCAGTTCAGCAATTCCTAGAATCACATTCCACCGTGGATAAAAGTTACGAAAATATAAAAAAGTTAAATGCTGCAAAACTGATGCAATCAGACGAGAATAAAATTTACGTTTGAAAGTTTTCTACAGATCAAAGCAAGTTTCCTTACGAATATTCTCTCCACGAACGGCAAATTTGATGCGCACTCCTTGCATGTTCTGAGCCATTCGCTTAGTAACTTCACCGATCTGCAGAGCCAGCTCATAGGTGGGAGCAAGACACAGACACTAAACACACAGACACACAAACATGGGCAATGATGGCATATACAAATAGAACAGAGGTGGACAAGCTACGATCCGTGGGCCGCATGCGGCACACCACCGGATTCCACGCGCCCCACAGGATCATTTAGAAAATATGCATACAAGTGGCAGAAAGTGAGAGAGTCTAAAATTATTTTATGGAAACACTGCATTTTTCAAAAATCTTAGAAAGGGTTGGCAGTGCCTGGGGTAAAAGAAGGATCGCGCTTCCAACTTCTCCCCAAAATGTCTTGACAAGCAAAAACGGTCATCGCAACTATTGCATCGTATTATGGCATTGCAATAATAGAATCCGATTCTGACAGAGAACTTTAAATTCTTCTTTTTTCCTCACTTGAAAGTATCAATATATTGGCCTTTTATATGTGCGGCTCGCCTAATGAGGTAGTAGGTTTCATGCGGCCTATTAAAGAAAAAGTTTGCCCAACTCTAAGATAGAAGTAATATACATTTGGATAAATAAAATACATATAGAAGCAGGAAGATCAAAACAAATATAATGTTATCACTTCTTGAAAGAGCATATTCCAATTGAGTGCACATAACAGATCATGTATCCATGTATCCCATAAGGTAATTAAACCTGATGGTAGGTATCTCTGACAAGTTCTGTAACTGACCTGTGGATAAGGTTTATTGACATCGACACGTGTCAGCATTGTCAGAACGAACGCCGCCGTCTTCCCGGTGCCACTCTGCGACTGCGCTATCAAATTAGACGGTCTGAAAATGACAGAAAACCAAAAGACATAATGAAACCAAGAATCTAAAAAATGATCCAACTCAGATCGGCACCTTAACAAAAAGTAAAATCTACATACAAAGAAACAAGTCCGTCAAAGAGGATACAATAAGCTAATCAAGGACGGCTAAAACATGATGAAGTTCTTTTGAAATTAAACACAATTTTTTTTTAAATTTGAAGATTATAAAACCTACGGATGAGCAAGAAGGGCTGGAAGTGCAGTTTCTTGGATCTTCGACGGTCGATTGAATCCCATCGCATAAACTCCCTTCAGAAGTTCTGGCTTTCTACAAAAACGAAAAAGATTTTAAAATCATCATCATCATTCAACCTCCGAAGATGATCTGGCAGAATGGATGGCATGATTCCAGTTGTTGTCTCTGCCTTCTGTCACTCTTAAAGCGTAAGTCAGTTTCCTCCCAGTCCACTCTTCTATGTTTTCTGTCCATCTGAGGTTTTGTCGACCTCGCTTTCTCTTTCCAGGCATTGTGCCCTGTTGTATTGTTCTTATTTTTTTCTTCGTATCGAGTCGTCTTGGTTTCTCTGTACATGTCTAAAGACAGTTTTCATTGTTGACACATTCCTAGTGGCTTTCATTTTGAATTAGATGTTTTTAACACCTCCTCATTTGTCCTTTTTCCAACCAAGATATTCTTTTGGCTGTTCTTCGACTGACTATTTCAAATGCCTCTAATCAATGACTGGTCTTTTCCCTTATGATTCGTTCTTTGTAGCCGTATGTTGCAACACTCCACGTATCTAAAGAAACTCTAAACAAAAATCTCAGATCAAGTTCAAGAAGAAGATTTAGAGCTACCGACTTCCAAAGACAGGTCAACCATTTAGTCATCCCTAAATTCAAGTAATACAATTTGCTGGAAATGATCGCAAAACTCACAGCCTCAGTTCTTCAAAGGTCTTCGCCGAGTGGAGCGGAGACTTTGGATCTCTCCTCAAAACCTCGATGTCATTTTTCGTTGTCACCAGATTACTACGCAGAAGTTTGTTTATCAGAGAAGCGTCTGCTTTTGAAACACCTGAGGGAGGCAAAATCAGGTAAAGCAACAATAAAATAAAGCAAGTAAGTAAGATGATGCTTTGAATTTTTTCATTAAAATGAACTATGAGACTTATAACAGTAATCATATTAGACACCAAACTTTTCTCATAGCTATGTCAAATACCAAGACATTCATTAAAATAATATCAAAGAACCATCTTCACAAAATTAACCCTATGACATCAGCAATCCGTACAATCAATGGATTATGAAGCCAAAATATCGACCTTACAGGTGAAAGGGTTAAGATCACCAAATGATCATGTAAACAACTTCTTGACTAAACTAAACTATGACCAAACATCCTACATAAGCAATTTCTATTGTGGTTTAAACTTATATACAAGTTATGAAGCAAACAATCAAACCTCTCAAATATCATAGACGAAAAGGACTGCATGAAGGCAAAAGCCATCTATTTATCCTGTATCCATACTCAAGATGTATGCTAAATTATGCCAGAGTGAAAGAAAGGAGAACAAAGGAGTTAAACTGTTCCAAGGCCATGCCGTATGCATCCATTTAAAACCATTCAAAAATTGATCATCTCAAAAAATGAAAAAAGTCATTGCAATTTTCGCACTTGCTTCGTCTTTATCCTCAGATGAAGAACTTTCAGCAGCGGGAGGGGGTTTCTGCTTTGCCACGGCGGGAGAAA
This sequence comes from Metaphire vulgaris, assembly GCA_018105865.1. NCBI lineage: Eukaryota > Metazoa > Annelida > Clitellata > Crassiclitellata > Megascolecidae > Metaphire > Metaphire vulgaris. The sequence goes on along the minus strand of CM030870.1, from coordinate 665,007 downwards.
AAGTGGCAGATGCCGAGGGCGCCGCCCTGGCAGCACCACCGCCATCGACAGTCATGCCCGCCATCTGTACAATTATTCAAAGCAAGCAAATTCATTAAACCTGTTTATGAATAAACACCAAAACAACCAAATAATCAAGAAAGCAGAAACAAAATGAAATATTCTAATGAACGTATATGACTACAAGAGAAAAATATACTCAGAAAACAGGAAAACATAATATTCACAATATTATAACTCATTTGCACTGAAATTTATTAACACTTTACAGTAGCTAACAAAAAACGCCAAACCTTTGCTCTAACGGTCTTCTCTTGATCATTAACAAGAGAAGCCCAGTCTCCCTCAGCCATTTTAAGGAAGTTAACAGCAGATGCCTAAAATGGCAAAATAAAAACTCTTCAAAGTAAATACACCAATAATTTATGCTGAAATAGTTTCAGGCAAGAATCAGTGCATGTCACAATCTTAACTTGTCATAAATTCTTCACAAGAGAAGCCATTCCAATTGAAATCTAAATATCACAATGGTCCCGCCTTATACTTGGAAGACACTGCTGGATTCTAAAGCTTAGTTTTTGATTCGAAATATTTTACAGTAAAATTTGACACAGCACAGTTTCAAAAGTTCCCCTGGCCAATAATTCTGTCAAAATACAACAAGCAAAGAAATTGCTCCAATGGCTGAAAACCAAAGTGCAAGCAATCCATGCAGCTATGACAAAGAACATCAATGATCTTGGTGTCTGGATCAAGAGCGCCTTTACACATTGCACTTAAATGAGATGTTAAACAAGTGCTAAGTCTGGTAGCAAACATTTCGATAGTCCGGCATTCTGCAGCGACTCCAGAGGAGGGGATTCCCCCGCCCCAAATTTCTGTTTTAGATGGATGACAACCAATTAGGCTTAGTTATTCCGTTACGTCATGCATTAATTAAAATAAATAGCAAACAAGCTGTTTATGCAAATGTGGACAGCGAAGAGCTAGTGGACAGGCGTCCAAGCACTGCAAGCAGCGTCAAGAATCAGACGCCCAAGAGCAAAACTTCCGGTGAGCATTTCGAAATAAAGCGTAGTGATGTTACAAACAATTCAGTTGTTGAATTAAAACGTTGGCTATCAGACCGGAAAAGCGCTTGTGCATAGGCAATGTCTAATATAGCGTTAAGTAAAATGTGGTCATGCCGTGCATCATCTTAATTTGTCTATATAAACACACACACACACACACACACACACACACACATGTTAAACAAGTAATAACATACATGTTAAGTTAAGCAATGCTGATAAAGAATAAACGACGATCTTGAAGTCAATTTTGAGTTATAATTTTTAAACAAATTTCTTGTTGGCTCTTCACCCTAGCAAACATTTTTAGACTAGTCAGTGATATCATGTAGGATAAACTTTTTGACCAGTAGCGTCATTTCACACAAGATAATTTTATGGTCAAATTTTGACAAATTTTTGCAAATCTTAGGCATTTTTTGCAAATTTTGGGACATTTTAGGCAATTTTGGCAAATGACGCCAGTTTGGCTAACAAACTCCAGAGGATTTGAAGGTAGGATTGCATGATTCCGAATTCCCCCTGAGTTGGCCCTGTTGGAATCTGGTAATGTTCCCGACCTCTCCCCAAATTTAAAACGAACCCTTCTTTCAAACAAATGTCAGTTTTTCTTTGTCATTTGCACATGTTCCATAACAACAGTGTTTGATGGGCATACTTAATTTTATCGCACACACAATACCACGTGAACATTTTAGATGGAGGAGCCACATTTGCATGACAGGACCGATTCTAATTTTAGTTCTGCGATAAGCCTAATTGGACCCGATTACATGAACGAAGCTGCCTCCGACAGTCAGACAGACAGAGGCCATGAGCGTTTGTAAAATGGCGCTACAGAAGTCTCACAGAGTGAAATAAAAGGCCCTATAGAAATCGGCGATTGTGTAGACTTGGTAAACCGTGAGTTTAGTAATTGTTCACCAGAATCAGAACCTTAAAACGGTCAGTGATCAGAAGATTCACAAACACAAATAATGGCAATCATTTAGACAAGAATACCCAAAAGGTCGAAACAGCAAGCCAGCAAGCAACTATGTACTTTAATAACTTGTAATTAACACAAATGAAGCGTTTGACATTAACGAAACATCTCTTAGGAGTATTTTGGACTCAATTAAACATGTGCCAAGGGACAAAATTCAACGATGAAACAAAACTCCTGTTCCGCATCCACGTGTGGTGATCTATCGCATTTTTTCCTTTTAAGTGTTCCATGAACATATTCCCCATAGCCAATGTCAATAAAAAATATTTAACAATTAAAAGTTATTTTACCTAAACAAAGTTTAATTCGCTGACACAGCACGCCGGAACCATAGAATTTAAAATACGTCGGTCTAATTCTGCGGAACTCTTTGGTACTATCACGGATTTGTAAAGTAAAGTAAGTAAAGTAAAATTCTCGTGGATTTCTATAGCGCCTTGAACAGGCAGCACAACAGTAGCTGCTTATTCTTAGGCGCTCAGCCTCTCTTAAAAAAGCTATAGGGAAGGTATGTTATCAGCCAGGCAATAGTCAACATCCAAAGGGCAGTGAGGCTAGGTTGTTACAGCTATGGAGGATATGATTTTAGAAAACGGAATGATTTAAGTTTAGACCTGAAGACTTGAGGAGATAATGCGGGAATTATAGGAAATGAGGAATCAGATTTAATTGTTTGAAAGTGTCCAAGTCTGCGGAGGGAAGCTGGGATCGAGTTCCAAGTTTGTGGGTACTATAGACGTTGACATGGACGTTGATATATAAAATTTAAAATGTTGATCTTAATTTTTAGGGCGTTTTAAAAATTAAACTCTTTCATTATCAAAGAATCCTTGTTTGGCGAAGAACCTCTGCGCATTTTATTTAAAATAAGATTTAGAAAATGTTAGCATCAAAGACTGGCCTTGAATTGCGAATTTGAATTGAAAATTTGGATCAGAATTTATTTTAGTTAGTTAGTTAGTTAGTTAATATGCCAACTTATATAGCGCTATAGTCAAAGCAGGCCAAGATCAAGAGCGCTTTACAGATTGCACTTAAATGAGATGTTAAACAAGTGCATGATTTTGGCACGATTGTCACAATAAACAGGAATTTTATAATAATTATGCACTCTATAACACCAGTTACAATACTCTAAGGTATCAATATATGGTACTCCAAATCCATTCGTCAAAGATTTGGTCATTTTAGAGACCAGTCAGTGCGAAAATAGAGAAACAGACTACGGAGGAAAGCCAATTGCAAGTTTGACCATAAATTTAATTGCAAACTTTCCAAATTTGGTGTATTTTTAAGAATGAATTCATTCTGTAATAGGTAATTAGTGAAATTGTGTAACTATAATCGACCAAATGATGATGATGCATCATGCAGTGCAATATTTCATTAAAAAATTTATATGTTTTTAAAATGCCGGCGGTAACACTGTCAATGGCGGCCGTGAAACCGAGCATCAGCTGCTGTTTCAGTTGAATGTTTTTCTTGTATTAGATGTAAAATATGCGCTTAAGAAATCATAGCCGCTGAACAACAACGAATCGGAATTATGGAATTATTACAGAACAAGGAGAATTTTGTCATTCGAAACGGAGAAAACGCCCTCTGGTGCAGTCGCAGCAACGGGTCGTTAACGGCGCGAAGGGGTAAAAAGACGATCCACCCATTTATATAGCGCAACTTTATAACGACTTAGCAATAATATGGGTAAAGGTAAAGCCGAGCGGCGTAAGGTATCACTACGCGACCTGCCTATGTATCATAGAGCCGACCGCAGCACACAAACCAAAGCACAAACCAAAGCAAACACAAGAGCCAGATAGAGCACACGCGTTTTATAGCGCATTTAAAGTGACCATCCCACTAGTCTAAGTTTTGTAGCGCAAATACTTGTGATAGGAGACGTGTTTAAAGTGGAAAATGTGTCATGAAATGAAAATGCTGTAATTGAAGAAGAATGAATGAAAGCAAGTATATAGTGCCAAGTGTCCGATTAATTTAACAAGGAAATCAAAATTTGTATTGCCTTTTGGTGTGAAGTGCTTTCTTAACCCCCCCCCCAATACCCATGTTAAAAACACTGGCATTGTGTCACGTACATCATCTTACCACAAGACCCCTGAATCACCCAAGGTTGTTTTCCTTTCTGGATACATAACTAGTGACAAAAGAAACAAGTAATTTTTTTCTTTGCATGACTTCACAATTGAACCCCCTCGGACGCCCATGTTTCTGGGCTCGCCATGACTAAAATGTCTGTCATTTTGCGTGTCATAAAAAAACAATCACCACTCACTGACAAACCAATATACAGTATTAAAGATACAAGTTTTCAAGGATAAAGCTTAAGCGCATAAGAGGCGTGTATAAGATATAAGATTTTACTTATTTATTTATTTACTTACTTACTCACTTATTCTATGGCCTATGGTCTCTATGATCTATGTGTTTACGAACTATTTTCGTCGGTACTACTTTCGTTGGGACTACTTTCGGCTACGCCGCTCGGCTTTACATTTACCATAATATGAACGTGGTCGTGAACTATGTTCGATAATATGACAGTTTGGACTGTGTCAATTTTTATTCCTACTACTTACGGCATTTATAATCGGTGGTCGTCGGTGGTTTGGGTGTGCTTATCAATCAATCAATAAACTTCTATGGCGCCACTATCATAAGGCCCAGGGCATCAGCCGATGGCGCACCAAATCCAAATAGAATTAGAGCCAGGTCAATCCGGAAGATCAGTCAGAACAGCGGGAGAGCAATCTAAGGGGGATAAGCCAAGTCAAACAGGTAAGTTTTAAGACCAGATCTAAAATTATTGTGAGCGTATTGTGAGCACTGGGAATTATATTTGGGCTCAACTTCTAAAAAGGTATAAAGTTTTTTTCATTAAGGAGTCTTTTGTCCGCAGTGAACTCAAAGCTGTAAAGTTAAACCAGACATCTTTCTGTTTCTCTTTTCTGCTAATTTTCATAATCTGTCTTGCTACTTCTCTACTCCCACTCTGACTGTTTGACTTGGTCTTATGCGGGATGCATTTAGAGTAAAACGAGTTCCTTTGAGTTTTAGAATTGGTGATACAAAAGTTCATAAATATTAATTAATATTAATTAATATTAATTAATATTAATTAATTAATTAATTAATTAATTAATGTGACTGAGGCCAACTCTGCTGGACTGTTCCTGAGAGAACACGCACCTTTTTAGTTTAGGATATGGTTGACTGTGTGTGCAGCGCCCTTGTCATGCCTAGTGCACGGCGCTATAGAAATTGTCTTGAAATAAATAAATAAATAAATAATAAAAAATAATGTAAAGTTTGAATTTGATGTTGAATTTTGTTTAATTGATTGTAAGGTTGTGGCTTATTTGGTCCTCTATGTTATCCTTTGACTTGTTAGTCTTGCCTTGTTAATCTTAGGGATGGGAATAAATATGAATTTTAGAAATCTGTAATAACATCTGTTATTAATTTTCTCCTATGCTGTACAGTATATTTTGTTTATTTATATTGTCGTTATCTCTATTTCTCTTTGGCCCAGTCTCTGTAAAAACTCAGATGATGGTCGAAATGAGACCAAAATGAGAATAGGAATGGCCAAGGAAGCCTTCTGGAGAATGAAAGAGCTCATGAGAAGAGATCGCAACATCGAGGGCAAGAAAAAACTCATCTAATGTTACAGCTTCCCATTGCTGACTTATGGAAGTGAAACCTGGACAATGAACAGGAAGATTGTGAAAAAGATCACGGCCTTTAAGTGTTATGGTGTTACAGAAGGATCTTGAGAATGAGCTGCAGATGAACAAGGTTACAAACGACAGAGTCCTAGAAAGAAGCAACACAGCAGCCAAGTGGAAACGGGAAATAATACGAAGGGAAATGTCCTACACTGGTCACTTCATGAGAGGTTCGGCTGGAGACCTATCACTGATAATAATGGAAGGTAGAATAGAGGGAACAAAGGGAAGGGAGCGACTGAGAAGAAGCTGGATGGACAACATCTTTGATTGGACAAACACAAAGAACTATGGAGGCCTAGAAAGAGCAGCAGAAGAGAGAGATAATTGGAGGAAAATGACTGTCCACCCTCTGATGTTTCAAATCTTGGCTATTCAGAACTAGTTATTTAGTTATGTAATGTGTTCATGCAGTCTATCGACTACTCACCACATTAATCTTGACTTTACTTACTTACTTACTGACAGAGGACGACACGTAAAGAAGAAGAGTATGTTGTCCTCTTTCTTATTGTAGTCATTCCGTGGTGTGATATTCATACCATTCCTTCAGATTGTGCATATATGGGAATATCTGCTGAGATGTTTGTATGAAGTTATTTCTGCGATTTTTTTCTGTTTTCTAGCCACAAATATACACTCCTCTGGTCTGGAATGTTTAGGTATTGTACATGGCGTCATCGGAAAGTTAAAGATAAGCCAAGGTTTGTGTGTTTCAGTTATTCCAACCACATTGTGCAGAAGTTATAGGATGCAACTAGCTGTTTACCCCATCAGAGCATGAAGGAGCGTTTCCACTGGGGATTTCCACGTTACCTAGGCATTGGCTATTTTTACCCGTCAAGCTCCGCTCACGTCTGAAATGACAACAGCGTGTCGTCCAATGAGAACGTAGTTATCCACTAACAAACAGACAGACTTTGGGAAGTTATATGATATAACACTGGCCTCAGTTTAAACAGCAGGTTGCATTACAGATGTTGTCGTTGTCCTCTAGTGGCCATTTATTTACTATGTGGCGGTTGGCATCACAAACGGCTTACCGTATATACTCGTGGATAAGGGGCTGTGCATTAATTATGTCAACAATTTTGGGCACTTTTGACCCCTCCCCTTGTCAGCAACTGTCAACTTTCACTTAACCCCCCCCCCCTTATAATTACGTCAACAACTGTTGAGCCCCCCCAAGATCAATGACAGGTCCCAGTAACAAGGTTATTATTTTTGTGGTAATGACCATTTTTTCACTTTTTTCCTCATCGAGTGTCAAAATGTGGTGGTGATGACCTTTTTTCTAATGCTTTTTTCCATTGTAATAAGTAGTATTCTATGAAATTTCCTGTTATTTGATTATTTGAAAAAAGTGAAATTGTTGACGTCAACTTCTCTTGACCCCCCCTCATCAACAACTGTCAAACTTTTCCAAACCCCCTCCCCCTAAATTGTTGACGTAATTAATGGACAGCCCCTAAGTCAACTGCGTTTTGAGTGAATTTTAGAGCATAATTTTCTCGACTTATCTACGAGTATATACGGTATGTCCATTGCTTTCTGCTCTAAAACTGCATGTAGAATTTCGTATCCAGAATGGTCACTGAACATAGTGGTGTTGTCTGACCAAGATATTCTCTGTTTATCAGGTTTTCTTGTGTCTTCTATTCGTCCTGTCATCACAGATCCTTACTCAAACTTTTTTTAAGGTGATCCACATCCAGTTTTCCATCGTTCGTGTGGGTCCACTAGTTACAAGGAAAGTCCAGTTATTCCTGTGACAACTACAGCATAGTAGGCAACTTATGAGTAACTATGGGTCCTCTTAAAAGACTGTTATATTTGAACCAAGGCAACATAAAACAAGACTAAGTTAAAAAATGCATAGAATAAATTTTAACTGAATCGGAAAATTTCAATAAGAGCAGATCTTAACACATATTTTGCAGTCCCACTCAGTGACCAGCGTGAAATTGTTTCTTCAACTGCATAATCGGAACATAATCCTGAGGCAAAAGCCAGTCAGTACAATACGCATTGCATTTTGCAGGTGTTGGTCTGTTATAACACTGTGATGTTTCGATTTAATAATGTTCATAACAGAAAATGCTGATTCACACATATATAACTATATATATATATATATATATATATATATATATATATATAATGCCCTTAAAACGATATATATATAATGCCCTTAAAATTATATATATATATATATATATATATATATATATATATATATATATATATGGATCCAAACATTTGTCAGGACAGAAATTGCTAACTTCTTGGTTACATGAGTCTGAGAATCTGGAACAAAGTTGGCCCAGAAGTTAGTTATACCAACTTCACTGAGTTTAATTTGAAAACATCAGATGCTTCCAAATCAGCTGCTTCAGTCTGTAATAATAATAATAATGCTTGTTTCACATTTGCATTTCACATTTGCAAAAACTGAACTCCCAATATCTGTCTAATCACCATGAAGCTTAACAATGAAAGACTGGAGACAAATAAAAAACACAATCTTCAGCCATCTGAAATCAATGAAATGTTTGTCAAACTCAGTTTTCAACCTACAGAGAAAAATTGACATCTCAGAAACATGCTGGCCATTTGGTGAAAGGACAGTTTGTAATTTATCAAGATGAAGCATCTTGGCTTGCTTTCCAAGTCATTTATGAAAATATCGATTTTTGTTGCAAAGGAGAAGGATTTCTCTTTTAAGTTCACTGCTGTTATCTTTGAGCCTTGAAATGCAAATTTAATGCATTCAGATGTCCCATGATGTCAACAAGAAATGCTAACTGTGCAGTCTTTTCATTATCCTGATGGAAATTCAAAACTTCAGTAGCATCCTTTGTTTTTAGCAATTGAAGAAACTCTGAACCATTTTCTCTCAGGTTCCAGAATCTTTCCAAAACTCTCCCTTTGCTCAACCATCTGACGTCATTGTGAAGCAGTAAATCTCCAAATTCTGCCGACACATTTTCAAGAAACGTACGCAAAAGACGATGCTGTAATGCTGAAAAAATCGACCAATTTTGCAACAGATACTAAAACTAAATTTAGCTCACCATAAGGTTCCCAGCTCAGAGCTGCTTGATTGCAGCGGCAACAGTAAGTAATTAAGCCATTATTACAGTCTCAAAATTTCTCGGACACAGAAAGCTGTGGCGATCCACAAGAAGCATCCTTGAGGTCCAGATTGTGGACCGCGGGCTGCGGTTTGAGTACCCCTGTTCTATAATGTATTTGTTGTTTATCATTACATGGCCAGAGTATCTCGGTTTGTGAGTGTTAATTTGCAATTGACATTGGCCATCATGTACAACTCTGAACTCTGTGACCTTTCTGTTCCACAGAATTCACAGCAGTTTCATGATGCACTTTTTTTATTAATTGATATTAATGAATATTAACTGAAATTGCATTTTTTGTGGCAGATTCTAGCTGGAGGCTTTTGTTGGTAAAGAATTGTCTGCCGGTTGGAACGCTTCCAAGGGGACAAAATGTCTTTAAAATTGTAAAAGTTCTTGTTCTGACACTGAGTTCATGTTCAGTTAAAGATATAGACATTGAGGCTAGTACACAGTTCTTTTGCTTTAGGAGTTTGCTTGTAGTTTTCCTGTATCTACCCCATCTATGACTTCCTGAAAATGTAACTGAAGTCATTTTGAATTTTTGATTATTCAATCAATGCTTGATTAATAGGGACTTGGTGAGGGCTGATCCAACCACTAGCTGGGTTTGGCCTCTGAGATTTTTGAATTTAGAAGCTAGGAGAGTTTGCGAACAAGTTAAAGACGCACCTATTCAACATCTCGTTTCCACTTTTATTGTGAAGCACCCTTGACTTTGGCCCTTGCTATGTTACGGCGCTATATAAATTGTCATGAACAATAACAATAACATTAGGAGACCAATGGGGTAACTCAGCCTTCACTCGCTAGAGGACAGTGACAAATTGGGGAGCAGTGGCAATGCAAACAAGGCCCGCTACACAATACAATACACTAGCCCCATATCCATGGCATTGCACGCCTGAATGAGGGCTATTGAAATGGAGATCAGTGCTGCCTTATGAATCTTACAGTTTCAGGAAGGTCATTGACTTTGACTTAGTTTACTGGATTGACTCAAGCTTTGCATTGTTAGTACTGAATAGAATATGTTGATATTTTTTAAGGATATAAGTAAAGTGATACGATGAAATATTGAATACTTAATTACTTATGCTGTATGCTGCATCAAGATCATGATTTCTATGCTTTTCTTAGTGTGAACTACAAGTTGTTATATTTTTCCAGCTGTGCCCGGAGCACAATCCCAGCACGGGTGACCAGTGTTCTGGTGGCACCGCGGCGCAGAGGAAACCGCTTCAGCGGACGTGGAACCAGTTCAAACAGGCAGCGGAGAACATCAAGCCAAAGAAAGTATGTTGCTTCAGAGAATTTGATGATTTGTTAACTTCAGTGTCATTGTGATTTCAAAGTCTTAACAGTATTTCTTTATCCATGTTTTTGATGACTTTGCTGAAATATTATATTTTTAGTTTTCTTTCAGTGTTAAGTTTTGTGACCGATATTTTTGTCTTCTTGACTGCATATTTCACAGTGTTGTTCTTTTTAACTATAAAATTTAAACAAAATACTGTAAGTTTGTCATGGTTACTAAGTTTTCAAATATTTTTGGCATCTATCTGTCAATATTTGAGTTAATTTTCAGGCAGATTTTGAAATAAAATATTTTCTAATGAATGTTTTTTCTCTCAGTATGTTTTATATATGACCATTCATTCTGGTGTCCATTTTAAGTTGAAATCTGATATTTTCTGTTTTTCTCTCCTAGTTTTTTGAGAGTTTTGGACTGGAAACTTCAGTATGTATTGTATTGTATTGTATTGTGCATATTACTTGGGTGTGGTAATATTGTTTCACAAGCTTGACTGACCTAGTGTGTACATAGAGATAGAAAATACAGTCAAATCCTGATTAATGCCACTCTCAATGTATCGTTTAGATTATGCTTGAAATCATGTTGTTGTGACACTTTGAGCATATGGAACCTGTTGTCCAAAACAGCATCAGGTATATCCTGATTTATGTTACAGTAAAGAGTCTGTATGCTTGGATTGGTGGGTCTACAGTTACAAGGGTCCTCTGGCAATGCTGAGACGAATGTGGCATTAAACAGCTTTGACTGTAGTATTTCATGGTGTGTATTGTGTAATATCCTTGTAGCTTCAATGCCATAGCAGCAGATTCTGATCCACTTATTGTAACTGTTTCGTTTTAAAACCTGCATCATCAGTTGTCAGTTTCAAGTTTCAGCTGACTGACATCTTATTTAGGCACATACGCTCAGTTACATGGCACCAAACCATTGTATTTTAAGGGCATTTGTAGCCTTTTTGGTGGCAACCAGTTTCCATTGATATGTGCAGGTTAAGCAGCATTGAGCATGGTTGGTACTTGAGTGGGTTGCCGGCGGCAGCCGGCCTAGGATGCAGTCTTGGCATTGACACTTCAATGCAGCCTATAAGGTTGGGTGACGGTGACTGTGCGAGATTGAAACCATAAGCCACTCATGTGCCCCCGCAGACATGAAATTGAGTCGTATTGGTTGTATCCAACTATCAGGTCAGGTCAGGTCTTCGTCCTCCAGCTGTGTCCAGCTATTGACTTCTCCATGACATAGATCTCTCCATAGTTCTCTGTCCTTTGCTATTTCTTCCAAAGTCATTCGGTGTCTTCCGTCAGTTTTTCCGCTGAGATTCAGTCCTGCCATGTGCAGATCCTCTTCCAATCCATCCATCCATTGTCTTTTCTGTCTTCCTTTAGATCTTCTCCCCTCTGGTTTGTAGTTGAAAATTCGTTTTGGGCTTCTTATTTCTTCCATTCTGAGTAAGTGTCCAGTCCATTTCATTCTTCTCTTTCTGATGACTTCCATGATGCTCGGTTGCAGTGTTCTCTCTCTAACTTCTTCATTTCTTATATGTTATTTGTTATATGTTCCAACTATGGAGCTGTCTTAATATCCCCCAACTACAATGGATAGTTGTAGGAATCCTGTTCATATTTGCATTCAGATGAATCGGGGAAATTCTAGGTTTCCGCTTCGTTTCTTCACTTGATTAGAAATTATGCCCTTTCAATGATTGTTGAATTCACAATTCTATGCTCAGATTTGTGATTGGGATTTTCAAAGGAGAGGTGTGTCTTTCCCCTTTGTGGAGCAAGAAATCTGAAAGTGGTTAGGTGCCATATTTTGAACACCCCCTATTCAGACCTGGATTCATATCTGCCCTGTGCCCAACTTTTTTCCAGCAGAAATTCAAGATCTCACGCATAGCCGTTGCTGGGTTGTCCCTGTTGATTTTGAATGACCCTTAGAATTGAACGCATTGGCATGCTATTAGCATAGCAGCATAGTTTTGCTGATAGCAGTTGCCTGCAATAATTATGAATTAGCACTGAATGTGTAGAATTATTGATGAGCATCAGTTGTATGAGCTTTTCTTTTTAACTGCATCCAAGAATAAACAATTTCTGTTGAATATCTTTTGCACTCTTTCTAACTTTTCACTACTACTGGATGTTTAACCTGGGAAAATGATATCAGTGTGATGTACAAGCAGTGGCTTTCTAGAATGTATGTATGTATGTATGTATGTATGTATGTATGTATGTATGTATGTATGTATGTATATTTAGATATAGTATTTAGATTACTATGTTCTATTCATATTGCATGGTGTTTCTGCATGTTTAGATAATTTGTGTGGTTTGAATAGTAAATTGTATTGACAACATGACTGACATTTTTATTATTATTCCTACTATTGTTGTTATTGTTTTATAATAATTATTATCATAAATATTTATTATTATTATAAATATTTATTATTATTATTATGTCATGCATTGACATCAGTGACACCTTGACAAAGAGTGTAGCAGTATTGTATTTATTATGACTAGATAAATATGGGTGTTCATATTTCAAAAGTAATGGATGCCTCTATTTTTTAAGCTGACAAAGTCTGACACCAAATGACAGTGATAGACTTCTGGACATACAAATTGAGTCACGACACTGACACCTGGCCCTGCTCATTAGGGTTGTGGCAGCAAATCATTCGACAGGACTGTTCAGATTGCGTGATATTAGCTGGATTTGACTGTATAGTAGATTGACATTGAGATAGGGTTGGAGGATTACAAATGCTGTAACTTTAAGTGGATGATTTTACGTGGTTTTCACTGTTAGGATGAAGCAATAAAATCTGTTATTAATGATATTTTTTTTTTGGTTATAATTAATTAGTGTTTGATTTTATCAAATATAATAGATGACAAGTGGCCAAAGTATTTCTTAATAATAATGTTTCTCTCTAATTTAAATGGACATAGACTGGTTATCAATTTATGTAATTTAAAACCTGTTGCTTTGTTTCTGTCATCTCTTCTTCCTTTTCTCTTCTTGGTTTTCTATGTGATGGAATTTTTGTGGAAATTGTTGAAGTCGTAGCAAACGTGTTGGTTATTTGGTAATTTCTAGTTGGGCTTTAAGATTCCCCCGCTCAGTGATCTGGTGGTGACGTCAGGGCAGCCGCAGGTATGTTGCGAATGGTTTCATCTTTGGCATGAGCATGGTCGTGAACATTTCCTGTGCTGCATCTCATGATGTCTGTGTCTTGTCTCGTCATGTTTGCATGTGCTGCTGCGGAGTGTCTTGTCAGTTTGGAAATTGAGAAGCTGTTCATGATTGGTTTCAGTCTTTTGGGAGCAGATGTTTTGTTCATTATTTAACAGTTTTCTAATTTTATTTGTCGTTTATTTTGATGACTGTATTCTGCTCTTGTGATGCTTTTTGTTGCTAGTTATTGTTTTCATATATGCTTAACTACTGGCTTGCTTACTTGCTTATGTGCCTTGTATTGTGAGTTATTTGTGGCTTTAGTGAGAGTATTTCTTTTGTTTAATGTGACAATTTTGAAGCAAAATAATATCAGCCACCAGAGTTGAAGAGTTATTGTACAGCAAGACCCAAATAAACTTCCATTTGGAGAACTGTTGTGTTAAGCTTAGCACAATCATGAGTTGTTGTTATTATTATTATTATTATTATTATTATTATTATTACCGGTATTAACAACATTTCTAGAGTGCAAATATATGCAAATCAGCAAATGTGTTGAAGTTACAACATGAATAGCACATATATGCAGTTATGCACTGTACTATGTAACTGTAATATCAACAACAGTGGTTCTCACATAGGGCAGTCCCTACTGAACCACTTTAAACCTTGTTATAAGTTATATTATATATTAATATGGCAGACTTCACTGGTAAATGTTATGGCTTTGGTTCATTGTGACTATTACCAATAGATACCCCAATTTGAGTGACTCTGAGTAGTAATATAAGAACTTCTATTTAAGTCCTTTATTATATTACACTGCATTACATTACAAATTGAAGGTGAAAAAAGCCAAATTGACCTAAAATGAAATGAAAATATTGTCTCAGTCTACGATTTGAGGGAATGATTGTATTGAAATGTGACTCTCAGAATGACAGCTGAACAACGTGCATTGCATAATGATTTAATCACGATAAAACATTGATGATTGCCATTTTGTGTATTGCAATTTCACGTCCATTCTGTGTTATATTAGTAATGGCTTTATTTATTTTTTTGTTTACTGGCATTTCTTTTTTGAATTGGCAATGTTCTTAATTGCTTTTTGAAGATTAAATGGCCACATTAATAAAGGCATGATGCTTTTCTTCTGACTGATTTAATTTCTTTTTGTTTTGCCACTAGAGGAACAATATGACAAGAGTTTGTCACTTACGTTACTTTCTTTATGTAGCACTGTCACAACAGTACAGTCAGCACCTTTTTCCAGTGTCTGTTGAGTCATAGAACCAGTGTTGTCTAGCCCTTGCATTTTATACCTACCAGGAATCAGGATGGCCTATTGTTATATTTTACATTGTTTAGCCCAGTGGCCCAAATGCCCAATAGACCTCAACTGCCCTAGTCACTAGCAGTGGTAGTGGTGGTGGTGATGATGATGGTAGATTTGTTTGTAGAAATGATGATTGAAAATGTTGATATTGTGAGTGTCAGTGTATGTGACATGGCCATTAGCCTTCAGTTAACTTTACAATATGGAAAGCTTTTGAAGTTACATTAATTACACTGGAACTTTAATTTGCAATGGTGTAATTTCTATTTATATTCTGCATTTGCTTGCTTATGCTTTGGATAAGTGTGCTTGTCTCTTGAAAATTCTTTCTTTTCACGAATGTTATTTTGTTTCTTTCTTATGCAATGTGCATGCGTTGATGTATTCATTTTCTCCAAGACTGACAATTTTTATCTGCATGTAGACTTTTGAAAATGAAACTTCCGTTTTGCAAATAGCGGAAAGTGTTGGTGAATAGTAGATGTACTTAATGAATGTGGAGTGAATGTGGTTACAGGAATTTAAAAGTGTAAACTAAATCAAGTCCTCTTTGTTTTGATTACACAATTGATTATTGATTGGCACAGTACACCATAATAATAATAATAATAATAATAATAATAATAATAATAATAATACTATTATTATTATTATTATTATTATTATTATTAATGATGCAGGCCTAAATCATGCATATAAGTAATGGATTTCTGTATAATTGTGATTTCTGTTATAGAAAGAAACAAAGGAGAAAGAGAAATTTGAGAGAAAAGTCTTGGAAGTGAGTTTGCCAGATCTTTAAGCTGATGTAGACCTCTCTGTTGAGTGAAATCTTTTGTTATGTCTAATTAAGATTACGATAAGAAATTTAGGGATTAAAAACAACATCAAATTAATAAGAGGATGTCAAGATCGAACAAAGTGGAAATCCATGGTCGCTAATGTAGAAATACTGCACAGCACCTAAAGAAGAAGAAGAGGATTATTATTTCTATGTGAAAGTAAATGCCTTTGGTTGGCTAATGATTATTTTTCCAATACATTCCAACCATTACTGGTGTCATCAGTATAATACATAATTATGAAGAATATACTTAGGTATTTCATATATACAATGTATACAGTACTGCCTGTGTTAACAAACCTGGGTGCTATTTTTCTTGTGAATCTGGTCACTTCTTGCACTGTACACTCTGGCGAGTATGAGTGAGTATTTGGCGGATATTAAGGTAGATAATGTATTTTGCTTTGTGCCAGTATTATGTCCATTGTCCAGTGTTTTAAAGTTAACATTACCGGTAATTTTAATAAATAATATTTTGGTGAAGTGAGGTTTTTTCTGAATTCAGGAATTGGTGAAGATGTTCAACGACTCTGAGTCGTTCTATTATTGTCCTGACGGTGACATCACCAACTGTATCCAACGACAACAGTCTCTTGACCCCTTGACCCCATTCTGGCAGAGGGCAGATGACAGGTTCTTCTGGAACAAGTACATGCTTCAGGATCTAATCAATAGCAAGGTTAATTCTTCTTCAAAGGCATTCGTTGGTGATATATATATATATATATATATATATATATATATATATATATATATATATATATCAACTATATATATATATATTACATCAACTACTGGGAAAAGGGGAACCCTTTAATAAATTATGAAAACCAATGTTATTTATTTATATTTTTTTATTCCAGACCACATTTCAATTCTAATATAAGATTAATTAGAATATGATCTTCATTTGAAAACATTTTGCTTGCTTGTCAACACACTCAATGATGTAGAAAATGATGCCAGCCAATAAACAGGCAGAAAACTGCAATTTGTGACATCACAGAGAACTTACAAACCACTTAAATTAGTAAACAGATTCCAATGAAATGTTGTGCTAATTACACAAATAGATGTCGCTTTATGTGTTTAAAATTCTGTCTAAATTGAGGTAACTATTGCAATATGTTTAGAGGTTTCATTTTTTCCGGACACAGTGTACATGCCTTAGTTAATTGGAAACTCTATAGTTATTTAATCTTATTGCATATTTTAATATTTCAGTACTCGTCAGTATTGTTGAAGTTGTTGATCTTGAAATCTCTGAATTTATTTGTCATCGTGAGTGCCGTTATTGTTGTCATCGTTGTCTTTATCAGAGGCTGTTGTCTGTTGCTTTTTTGATAACAGAGTGAGCTTTGTCGTCCATGGCTCATCCCGATCATCCAGGGTTACGTTCAGATCAATTCTTGTAAGATCTCGTTTGATGACGAATTCGACGCGAATTCTTCGCACGAAAATCCACAGACGGACATTTACAACCTTAACTTCAAACTCTGTTTGATTTCAAGACGAAGTCGACACAGAGCAGGTCCACTATTGATTGATTGATTGATTGATTGATTAATTGATTGATTGAATGATTAACTATTTATGGTGTTGAAGCCTTTAATAATCTACGAAGTGGTGCTGGTCGACCTGTAGAATAGCAGAACCATGGCAGTTGGTCAAAACTCTGAAGGTAGTTGCTTCAAAAACGCCAACACTTAAAATGGGCCTGTGTTACCGCTGTAATATTGTACTTAAAATTTTTATGGCACATTTTTACATTATTAGATATACTGTAGTTTTGTACTAAAAATTAGTATAGCTCTAATACAGAGGTGGGCAAACGTTTTCCTTAAAGGGCTGCACAAACCTAATACTGCATTAGGCAGGCCACAGATACAAAGAGCCAAACTGTTTATTATTAAGATGCTGACATACATCATCATCATCATCATAGGCAACATTTAGTATAATTGATTTAGTCCATAGCAGAGTAGCATTATGATGGATCATGACATTTTGAGCAACAAATATTTATATTTGTTACTTAGATATCAAATATTTAATAACCATTTCTAAGATTTTAAAATCAAGTGTCATGTTTCTATAAAATATTTCTAAATGATTTCGTGGGCCGCATTGAATCCGGTGGCGAGCCACATGTGGCCCGTGGGCCGTAGTTTGCCCACCCCTGCTCTAATACTAAAAGCTGACAGAGCAGACGTACACAATTGCAAAGAGTATGTACAGCAACCGGTTGGCGACAGGAACACAGGAGAGGAAGGAAAGGGACTTAGAACGAGCAGGAAAGGGACTTGGAATGAAGGTAAAGGACTTAGAATATGCATTCTTCAGTATATCTGATAATGTACAAAAGGTGCTATGTATTCTGCAGTGATGCCACGTAGTAATGGTTACTTTAGAATAATTTTAATATTGTAATTTTTTTCCTGTCTTTCCAGGTACTCGGTACAAGCGACGGGGAGTGGACGAAGAAGGAAATACTGCAAACTACGTGGAAACTGAACAGGTGTGTAACTGAAGAGCATTGGTAGCTGTGTCTATGGTAGGAATTGTGCAGGCCAAACATGTCTTTACATGGAGTTTATTAATATTTATAATTTGTACTTACATAGCCAGACATGGACTTGGGTTCATTTTTCAAGACCCAACCCAACCCATCATGATACAGACCCAACCCATGAAAGCAATAGGGTTACTTGACCCAGCACAATGCAACCCATGGTAATACGTTACAATTTCTTAAACCATGACTTATTTTCTTACCCAACCCATCATAAACATGGAAATTTCTGGCCCAACCCAATCCATGGGTCACCCAACCCATGTACGCGTCTGATGTAAACACTTGGTGTCCACTTTAGATTTTGGAATTTGCAAACCATATTGTTTCGTTCGTACAAGTGCGAGGTTCGGTCCCACTATTCTGGGGTCAGACCGGGATCAAATACAAACCGCCACCGAGAATTTACCGAGGTGAGTAAGTCAGTCGTGTGGCACCCTAAAAATTTGTCGCGTTTTCTTCTACATGGAATAAAGCTTTTGTTTAGTTCTGGTCGTGATTTTTCATTCGTTATTTTGTATCACAATTTACAGCGTCCTAAAACTTCAATCGCATACTTTTACTTGCTTTAAAATAGACTTGGCTTTGCATCTTATATTTGCCATCGATCGATTTTATACGTTGATATTGTTGATATACTCTCCATCTGGCTGTCAGATCTTCCAATTCATTGAGCATTTTCAGATCCACACTTAAAACGCATCTCTTTCAATTGGCTTTTCCTCCATAGTCGGTCTAACTCTTTCCCTCTGACTGATCTCTGTCATGACCTGGTCTTTTGCAGGTGGATTTGAAGTACCATCGATTGATACCCTTAGGTATTAGAACTGGTGCTATAGAAGTGCATACTTGTTATTATTGAAATGACCTGGTTTTGAAAAGAACTTTAGAAGAACTTTGGAAAAGTAAGGGATGCTGGGAGGAGATTCAAGAGAGGAATCTAGTTTTGCATTTCCTCTTTGCCTGACCCAGGAATTTACTTGTCCAATTTGATTTGATCTGTGTTACGTTACTTTACGTTATTTGAGCAGATGAAGAGCAGAATCACCGAGCATTTTGTCGTCATTTTGAGGAGCAGCTTGGAATCTACAAAACGGTGGCCGCGATCAGTCTTGTCGATCAACTCGGGAAAGAGAAAGTCATCTACGATTGCTTCCTGCGCCATGTCATCACGTACAACAACCCTATGCTGACTTATGTCACGTTTGACTTTCACGAATACTGGTGTGTCCTTCGATTTTGAGAATTTGTTTTGCGAGTAAGACCTGCAGTTCTTTTGAGGCATTAATTATTTTCCAGCAATGTGTACTATTAGTGGCTGTTACAGTAGTGGTGGGGTGGCAAGTTAGCAGAGTGGTAACAGCACTGGACGAGTTGAGCAGAAGGTCGCGGGTTCAATACCTGCTGTGAAGCCCTATGGTCGACTCAGCCTTACTTGCTAGAGGCCGATGGTAAAATGAGGAGCAGTGTTAAACTGTGAGGTAAAACATGGGTCTGGGGAAAGTAATGGCAACCTATCCCAAATTAATGGCTTATACCACCTATGTTGCTAATTGCCTAGACTGGAGATAAGTGCCATAACCCGACACTTGGACTCAAATATAGGGCCTACCTTTTTTACAGTAGTGGTAGGATTCTTGACACACAACTGGAGGGTAACAGGTTCAAATCTGACCCCAGCCACAGCATAGTGACCTTGGGAAAGTTGTTCAGCCCATGTTGTCCGTGTGAAAGGCTATGGGAAACCACCCCATACATCTTTTACCTGGGTGGCCTTGGGGCAGAGACCTTGTCATCATCACAATCAAACTGATACAGGAAATGGTTTATAAGATTGTCATTCCTTGGATGTTGTCTTTAACAGAATGGTTGCTATGCTTTTGTATGCAGAATCTGTTTTCCCGGACTTGCAGAAGTCTTATCATTGTTGTGTTTGTCTTTGCTTTTGCTTTAGTCGTGGAATGAGATTTGAAAATGTCAGCATCTTGACGGAAAATATAATGGATGTCATTCAGAGCATGGGCTATTGCTGGTATCCAGCTGTTTATTATCTTCTATAGTTCTGCATTTTAATACTATGACTGTGTCCCAGGTTTTGCCCAGGTGCAATAATCCTGCAATGCAAGCCAATGTTTAACAAATGATGCACTTGAATATCACCAAGATGTGCCCAACGTTGAGAAGTACACGTGTGATGCATATGCCCTGAGTTCTGATGCATATGCCTATTCATCTAATGCATATTCAGTTCTGATGCATATGCCCTGAGTATTCTACAGGGTGGCACAAAAAAACAGGACTATATTAAATGCAAACCTAAATGTGGCTAGTCCGGTTTTTTTTGCGCCACCCTGTAAGCATTGGTTGATGTCTGTATGCATTAACCTCACAGAACATGTTGTATACTTTAATTTGAATTGTGTTGCCACGTTGTTTCTTGTGTTTTAGGGTTGACCAGAGTGGAACAATCTGTGAACAGAAGGGTGTCTTTCGAGTGAACTGCATCGACTGCTTGGACAGAACGAACATCGTACAGAGCGCTCTGGCGCGAATCGTCCTTGAAATTCAAGTATACAGTTGCACAATTGTTCTGCCATTGTATCCAATGCATTTTGTATAAAGTACACATATAAAGTACAGGAACCGTAGCACTTAAGGTATTGTGACTATTGTACACATATAAAGTACACATTGGGGCGGGAAGTTAGCAGAGTGGTAACAGCGTTGGATATTGGTGCAGGAAGTCGCGGGTTCGCGTCCCGGAGGAGCCCTAAGGTCGACTCAGCCTATTTGTGCTAGAGGGGTGTGTTATAAATGAGGAGCAGCCCTAAAAATGCTGCGACAAGTCAAACAGGTACGCTACGCGATGCACTAGCCCCGTGTCCGTGGCCTTGCACACGCCTGGCTGAGGGCTACTAGAAACGGAGATCAGCGCCGCCCCATGAGCCTGTGGCTCGGGAAGGACTTTGACTTTGACTTTTGACACATTGGATGGGGTCCTGATTGTTAAAAGGCACCTGTTGTTAACCCTTTTGCGCCGGCATTCTGTATAACCAATGTGTTGTGGAGCCGAAATACCGGCCTTGCGGAGCCAAAGGGTTAAGGCCCCTCCAGTGCTTGTCAAATTGAGCAGTTTGATGAGACACGAATCACTGATAATTAGTATTTAGTGTCTTTTGCAATGATGAAGAACAATTTCTAGTGATTTTATTGAATAAATAGGAAACTTTTGTCTCTTAGTGTCGTAAGCTTGGACTGTTGTCGCCCGAGCGACCTTTACCCCCCGACTATCGCACCGTTTATCAGCAGATGTGGGCAAACAACGGTGACATCATTTCGTGCCAATATGCAGGAACCGTGGCACTTAAGGTATTGTGACTATTGTGCTTTGGCATCTGAGTAAAGCAGTAGATTACGATTAGATTCAGCTTTTTACCGTTCATTTATTTGTAACGTAATGTAATGATAATGTAATGAAATGAATGTAATGAATAATGTAATGAAAAGGGTTGAAAATGAGCAGTTAAACCCCTCTTTTAGCAATATCATGATTTTGATTGTAAGGCTTCTATTTAACTCCATTAGATCAAAGATTATTTTGGATGTAACATGAATCACTTTTAACTGGATGTGTGTGTGTGTGTGTGTGCCTGCGTGCATGTGTGTATGTAGGTAGTTAGGCAATTTGGAAAGTTCAGTTTCTCTAGGATATAGGGTGTCCATATTTCTGAAACAAGGTTTACAGGTCTGATCTGGTTTGTGGTTTTTGGTGAATTTTGTTTTTGCCGTTTATTCTGATGAGTTTCTATAAATATTCTTGTTCACCGAGTCACGTTGTTGTCCGTGTTTCTACTTGTTTTTCAGCTTTTTTTACTGTTAAAATCCACTGTTAGCTGATGACCAGAGAACTTAGCGGCAGATCGCTGGACTCTGTTGAGTATTCAATGTTATATTTAGGAAATTTTATTATTATTATTATTATTATTATTATTATTATTATTATTATCACGATTTATATAGCGCTGTAACATGTTTGATTTCTTGTCAATTCGTGTTGTATCTCCATTCACTGAGTGTGCTTAATGGATGATGTTTTGTGTACCATTCAGGGCGACTACACCCGTACTGGAGAAAGACGATTCGCCGGAATGATGAAGGATGGAATGAACTCTGCCAATAGGTCAGAGAACTACGGGTGGAATTTATTCCACTTGGTGCTATATAAATGTTTGGGTGCTTATTGGAGTAGTGGCAACAGCATGAACAATGCAATTGTAGGTTGTCTGGTTTTAAATTGGTTCCCAATACTTATTCGTTAATTTAGCTTCTGAAGAATATGACAATTCATATTTTGACCAAGAAAACGTTTCATTTGTTGTTTTTTGGGCTTTTGTTTGATATTATAAGAATTAAGAAGAATGCTTCTGGGTGATATAACATTAATCGGGTTTAACTGGCTGTGTGTGTTTGTGTGTGTTTATGGAGTTAAGAAATTAGCAGTCAAATTTCAATAATTTCGCTGGGTTTAATACATTAAATTCAATATATAGCATGTACATATTTTTGTTTTGTTTTTTTTAGTACTTTTTGATTGTAATAATTATCTTCCTTATGTAACTGATTGATTCAATTTATTGGCCTCTTCATGATAAACAAGACTTAATGTAATGCAGGATTTCTTCTATTGAGTGCCACCGTTATTGAAGCACGTTTTGTGCATATTCATCAGGTACTACATCAGTCGAGTGAAGGATGTTTATCGTCAGGCGATTGTCGATCTGATGCTGGGAAATCCCGTCGAGGAATTCGAGCGGCTGGACGCGCCCGAAGAATCGGAAGTACTCGTAGAAAAAGAGGAGAATCTTAAGACGCTCATCGACGAATGCAAGAAAATGTTGATCCAGGAGCCGGACGAGTGTCTCGGGGGGTGGGGTCTCATCAACTGCGACGACCTCGTCGGGGACGTTGACCCCGCCCAACAGGACATGGATATAATTCTGCTCCTGTCGCAGAAAGCGTACTATGTCGCTCAGTAAGATAGAAGACCAGCGAGTCGTTTATGTCGTCATTTAGAGTTTACAATTTCACGTGATTTTTAAGTTATTTTTAAAAGCGTTGGCGTGCAGTGATCACAACGGGGTGTTTCTGAGTGATTCTTCCGAAGAGGCGCTATACAAATATTATGTTATGTTACATTAGTTGTATTTAGGAGAATTCCAGATCTTGTGCTTTGTGGGAATTTTGGCAGAATTAAAATCGTTATTATTCCAGAAATTTATCCTAATTATTGAACTAAAAATGTCATTCTTCAGGGCGTAGCGCGCCTTGCATAAATTAGCCATGTTTTTTATATTTTAGAGAAAGATCATTTTTAAATGGTAGAGTTTAAAATTTTAATATTGTTACAGATTTAGAAAGCAGTGGACTTGTTTCTGTTTTCTTGGTATTTTTCAAACTGGAGGGCAAGGAATAGTCCATGGATAGGGAAGAGGCCAGGGGTAAGGAGGAGGGCAGGGTAGGGAAGAGGCCAGGAATAAGGAAGAGGCAGGGGCATGGAAGGGACAAGAGTTAAGGAAGAGGACAGGGAATTGGCCAGAGTAACTGAGGTCTTGTTTATTTAAGTTTTGCATGTAAGGCTTGAGAGTTTGAAGTTTCTTTGTATTGTTTCTGTTGTGTTTGTCTTTCCAGTTATGATGATGACACAGATCACGTGACCAGTTATCAGAAGATTGCTTTGGATGATCTCGATAAAATTGAGATTGGTAAATGTTCCTCTTGAATTAAAAATTGTTTTGCCTCGGCAGCTGTTTGCTTCGGTGGCTCTCTCGGTGGAGCATCAGCCGTGAAACCGGGAGACGTTCCATCCGCCCAAATTCAATGTGCAGATGGTCAGAGATTTTATTTCTTGGGTAGTCACTTGTCCTTTGGTACGGAGTGGAAGTTAAAATGGTCTGTGTAGTGTACCAAGGTTTGCTGTGCTCTGATATGTTAGCATCAATAGACAGTGAAGCTGTCTGCCAAAAAGGGCCGCTATAATAAATACCTGACAAAGCAGCCACACACAATCATCAGATCATTTACGACAACCGGATTATCACAGGACAGGACAGAAAGGGATTGAGGGTGGAAAAAGTGCTGAAGAAAAATGCTTATTTGTAGGAATTGAGCTTTCACAAGTGCTATAGAAATTAGGCTGATTACATTAGTTGACATTAAGACATTTGTTATGGCAGATAAAGGATTCTATTGTTGTAATCAGTTCAGAGACAGTTTGTGCTGCTGCCACTACTCTATTTTTTTCAAATTTCTTCTTTACATACTTTAAAAGACTTCATTGTTAAATTATTTCATTGACCTATTATTTGTCAGGTGTTATGAGCTTTGGATCAAAGCATAGCCAGATGTGTATAAGGATCTTCTATCGATATCGTGCAGACGCTGGCTATTTCCACACTTTTTGTACCACCAGCACCCGTCTCTTCAACAACATTGTCGTCGGAATTCACAACCAGGAAGAGGCCAGGGGTAAGGAATAGGCCAGCACCCCAATAGACCAACACCCCCCCCCTCACCCTATTTGAGACCAACACCCCCCCAATCCGAGCCTGAGATGCACCTCTAGCACCCTCCAACACCCTCACCCCCAATTTGAGACCGACACCCCCCAAATCGATAATCCTAGAAATAACCCTGGATCAGAGATCATCTTAAAATGCCGATATTGGCCTCAGGAACATTCAATTAGGAAACACACAGCAACAAGAACAAGTACAAAATTACATGCAACATTAATTGTGAACATTTTGGCATGCAGAGGGACAGAATATTGTAATAGCACGACCCATGTCCTGACACGAGGAGCATTTTTTGCACAGGTCATGTCCTTATTATTATTATTATTAGCTAGACGATTTCTATAGCGCCATAAGCATGGCAAAAGTGGCCAAAGACAAGAACGCTTTACAAAACTACGAATATCCGATGGTGAATAAGTAAGTCTTAAGATTACGTAGACAAATTCCAAGAGAGACGTGGCTGTGGACATGGGTGTTTTTGACTATAAAATTAATACAATTAGGTCAGAACCCCAGCACAGGACAATTAAGACAATACCATTTTTCTGACCAGGTTTGCGCCTCTGTGTATTAGCAATGCCTGTACTATTGTTCCAGAAGAAATAAAGATGACGTTTAAAATTCTTTGTTGTGAAGCTTTTACTGGTTGAAAGTTATTTGTGTGATCTTAAGTTGTGTCGATTTTACTATTGACTAATTTTTTTTCAGAGTCTCTGCGTGCCGTTAGCGAGACATTTGTCGCTGCAAAGAAATTAGTCAATCAAGGTCTGTGTATCGAAGACAAGAAGCTGGACAGGTGAGAAAACAGTGAAGTTACCTGTGCTTTGGGCACAGGCTTTTTTATATGTTGGTTTAATTTATCAGGTCAGGTCTTCGTCCTCCAGCTGTGTCCAGCTATTGACTTCTCCATGACACCTCTCCAAAGTTCTCTGTCCTTTGCTATTTCTTCCAAGGTGATTCGGTATCTTCCGTCAGTTTTTCCATTGAGATTCAGCTCTACCATGTGCAGATCCTCTTCCAATCCGTCCACCCATCGTCTGTTCGGTCTTCCTTTAGATCTTCTTCCTTCTGGTTTGTAGTTGAAATTTAATTTTGGGTTTCTTATTTCATCTATTCTGAGTATGTGTCCAGTCCATTTCATTCTTGTCTTTCTTGGTTTAATTTATGCATAGTGATTAAGCCACTGATTATAGCACAAAAATCTATGAAGAACTGACATTTAATATGTGTGATGTTCATACTTTGTACTTTGCTCAGAATTGTGGGTTTTTTTCAAAGATAACAACTGCAGCTGACAAATGCAGGTTGGAATAGAGGAATGTATGAGTGACAGTGGTTTACAGTACAGGAGAATCCTATTAAGCCACTTAAAATCCTGTTATTTTTATTATTGCCATTAGTATTATTGCTTGTGTACCTTGGCTGCATTATTACAGTTTTCAAGACATTTTTTGTCCTGCAGTGAATCTTTAGTACTATTGAATCTAGAGTCAAATCATGTCTCTTTCTGTTTCATTTTTCATAGTCTGCCTTTCTGCTTCCCCACTCACACTGTGGTCTGGCTGACCACTAAGCTGTGGCTATAGCTATTTTAACGGTAAATTAATGGCCTCGGAATAAGGAGTTGCTACGGTACCTGCTTTCAAAAGCACTATATAAATTCACATGATTTTACTTACTTACTCAATCATTTTAAAAATTTGGGTTTAAATATTAATGTAATGTGTTCAAGCAGTCATCCTAGGACAATTTACCACATAAATCTTAACTTTCAATAATAATAATAATAATATATTATGGTCAGATATGATATTAATACAGTAGATATCTATGTGATTGGTATAAGGATTCTGATTTTCAGAATTTCTTGTTTTGGTTAATCGCAGACAAAAGTCCAGCAAAGAACATTTGAATACCATCGACATCGCCAGCGAAGCGCAGGTCCAGGTTGAGTCGAGCGTGCGACCGAAGGCGAGCATGTCACGCGAGAACACGTCGGAGAACCTCAGCCGTGCTCAAGAGACGACCGTCGCAAAACTCATCCATCTGACCGAAAACCAGTCAGCCAAACTGTC
Source organism: Metaphire vulgaris (assembly GCA_018105865.1). Classification (NCBI taxonomy): domain Eukaryota; kingdom Metazoa; phylum Annelida; class Clitellata; order Crassiclitellata; family Megascolecidae; genus Metaphire; species Metaphire vulgaris. Next base: position 638,154 of record CM030870.1, on the reverse strand, counting down.
GACCTTCGGCCGGGCGATGGCGGGGATGCTGCCGGTGCGCAGGATGCGGTTCAACTCTCTGCAGCCGAAGGTCATGCAGATGCTTCCGAGGGTCATGTACCGGAAGGAGGACGGCACGGCGGAATCCGAGGTCAAGGTCGTGCCCGTCATCGTCGAGAGAAGCGCGGCGGACGGTGCGACAGAAACGGTTTCTCGAATGGAAGTTTCGACGCCATCGGATGCTGGGAAATGGACAGGTAGTTGATGCGGTTGACGGAAGAGATGAGAAGAAGAATCTGCAGATTTATTCCGACTTGCTCAGCAGCAGCGACAGTGACCTCAGTCTGTCCGAGATGAACTTGTTGAGCAAAGGTCATCCGGCTCATGTCGTTTTACCGTCGGTGGGGATTCTCATGGTGACGCGACACCAGGTTTTGGTTGCGCGAATGACGCAGCAGGTGGTGAATGATAACCTCGGTGGCAAAGGCAAGACAGGCGTGGTCGACAATGTGCCGAGCGGTGGAAACGTAAATGTATTGCTCGAACAGAAGAAGGCATCGCTCTTGGATCAGACAAAGTCGAGGTCTTTGGACGTGGAAGAACTTGCAAGCAGAACAAAAGATGGCAAGAACTCGAACACGAGGTCAGACGTGCACAAAGAACTGCTTAGAAAAAAGTTAGTAGCCGAAGATTTTGATAAAAAAGGATGCTTCGAGATGCTGCTAAAGTCTACAGAGTTCTCTGGTGATAACCATGCGGATGAGTCACAGGTTGGGAAAATCCCGGATGTCGATGACCATTCCACGGGTTATCCGCTTATTGTCATAAGCGACCAAGAGGTCGTGCGTCCACAACCTCTGTTGCGTCGTCATTCGCTTCTTAAGATCTCCTACAGCGAGGGCTCGCTGTCGAACTCTCTCAGCGCAAGCGAGGAAAACGTCCCGATCGGAATCGACCTCGACGAGCTCGACTTCTACGACCCGCAGGCGCCCGGCGGCTCGGCGCTCAACAAGCTGCGCGTCCGGGTCGCGAAACCTGGCGCTGCCCGCGATGGGGATGCCCGACAACCGGCAGAAGCAGTTGCGGGAGCAGGCCCGGAGCAACCGCCAGCATTCGCAGCTGCGTTTCAAAGGGATGAAAACGCGGATCCTCCTGCTATGAAGCTTACACCGTTCTGTTGCCCGCCTCCATTTCTGCTCTACCTTAGCATTTAGTGTCGCTAGAACTACTACTGTCGACGGACGTGACTCCAGTTTAGAATTTATGCAATACGTTTTCTCTGTGACATTTTAGATTATATCGACGTTATTTTGTACTTTCGTTAGATAGATAATGCTGCAATGAAACCCTTTTAATGTGGACGTCTCGCTGAGCGTGGATGCATTTTTAGAATCCTGTGAAAATTTCATTGACAGGTTTGACTGTAGTTGTGTTATGTATACTCGTTGAATTTAACAGAATAGATGGGGAATTATTTTCAGCTGACCCTTAGGATTTGTGTTGTTTGTGACATTTACATCTGTAGCGCATGATCTAATTTTGTCATCTTCTCAGCTTGAAGATCATCTCTGCCTGTGAAGTTTAATTGGTTTCAATTTAAGTTTCTTGCTTGAAGTTCATGACACTGTACGTATTATTTCATGTTGAAAATCGTGTTACTACTGGTAGCTGTTATTTCACAGCTGTTGTATATGATGCTCTATCTTCTTTCGTTCATTCATTCATTCATTCATTCATTCACTGATGAATTAACTTTGTAAGGCAAGGGGCTTACTTTTGTGAAGCTTCAGGTATTATTTGAATTGAATTTATCTTTCAAGTTAATGATTTCCAGTATCTGTATGCAAACGTTAAATTTTTGCATTATATAAAATTATGAGCAAGTACACAATATTTTGTAGAAATGTCCGGATATTTTTGTTGTTTTAAAATGAATGGTAAGGATTGTGTATTTTTACATCGAGAGCTGTTAAGGAAAAACTTGTTGACATTTGAAGGCGTTTTATGCTTTGGTGGGAAGCTTACTTTGTAACTTTTGTAGTTTATTTTTGCTTTGGTGAATGTGTGCCATTTTTTGTTTACAAAAGGTTTTCAATAATAAAAGGTTCTGGAAAACAAAGCACTTATGCTGTCTTTCATTCTTTGTCCCAGTTCCCAGTTTTCTTTTACTAGTTTACTTCTAAACAGTAGCGTCATTTCACACTTTTCTTGGGGGCAAGGTAATTTTTTGGCAAATTCTGGCAATTTTTGTAAATTTTTGGGCCAATTTTGACACATTTGCAATTTTTTGATATTTTTGGTCAATTTTTGCGATTTTTGCACATTTCAAGTTTATTTATTTAATACATTATACATTATTTTTAAATTTCCTTGGGGCACGCTCCCCTTCCACCCCCCCCAAATGACGCCCCTGCTTCTAAATGTTTAAATCCATATGTTGTGAATGTTTTGAAATTTGTTCATTTTTGCACTATTTTGTCACAAAGTCTTGCTTTGGTTGCCTACACTTTGCTTGCAATTCAAACTTCTGAACTAAGTTGAAAATTTCCTTTTACTTTGAATATATTTAGTTGCGTTTACACATTTTACGACACGTTTTACAGATTGTCGAACATTAAGTTTTACATTGTCTTTGATTCATCTTTTGCTAATAAATAAATGAGCTAACATTTTAGAGGTTTTTCATTTTTATTTTTTTTTATGATTTTACATCTGTCACTTTTTTTCACACAAGTAGATCTTTAAAATATAAAAGAATTTAGTGTTAGCTCTTTACGTTTTTGTCTGTTGTACAACATTAGTTAAACTAATGTTCATTTATTGCATTTGACTCGTTATTCTTGGAGTGTTATTCACTGTTTCCAATGTACAGCATAATTATTTCACTCATTGGTGTTAGAATATGAGTGATTAAGTTTTATATAAAAGACCTGCGATAGCAGTACAATTGAATTTTACTTTTAAACCTGCATATTCATAAGATCCAAAATATACACTTTATACAACAAGTATTCATTTAATATTTAAAACTTGAAGTTACATGTCTGATCTGATGCACAATTATATTTCCTTACGCTGTACACACACGCACACATTATGAGTATATATTTGTATATAACTGCATGAAATCAATTTTCATGCATATTCTCAAGGTGTATAAATGTATGCAATTCATGGCGTAGTGTTTTCGGAGTCCAGGCTTTTTCTCGCCTGCTAGGATCTGAGCACCTAAAGGGTTAACGATGTTTGTGAATGCAGCAGTAAATTGCAATGCTATTTATGAAATTATTTAATGCAGAAAAGTTGTTGTGTATTGCTTTTGAGAGAAGGAAAGCTTCTTTTTGGCATTTATCCAAGTGTTGTCACCATGAAATTGTCTCCGGTACGCAGTGGCGTAGCCAGGATTTTCCAAAGGGGGGTTACGAACGACCATTCCTCAACTTCGGACAAAATCCTGACAAGCAAAAAAAAGGTTGTCACTTTTTTTCCATTGTTTCCCTACGGTTAAGTTAGTTATATGGTTATACAGTATGAGTGCAGACAGCTTATACAACTATATTGATTTTTTGTGCTTTTTTTCTTATTTTGCTACCCTAACCCCGATTTTGGCACCCATCCACCCACAGAATAATAATACGCAATAAAAAAATTTTTGGTCAGCCACCCAAGGGGGGTTTAATTCCCAGCCTCCCTTGGCTACGCCACTGCCGGTACATATCTTGATATCTTGAAAGTTACAGATCTGAATATTTGTACTGTTTATTAAAATGGTCTGAGTAGGTTTTTTGAGTTCAAATTATTGTTAATAATTTTTCTAGTGCAATTATAATTCCAGTTTAAATGGAATCTTAAATTTTTAAGATCTTATATACCGGTATATATATATATATATACATACGGTATGTGTGTTTATGTTAGATAAGTCGAGAAATTTATGCTCTAACATTCACTTAAAACGCAGTCGACTTATCCACGAGTATATATGGTAGTTTTGGAAGGGATGCATTGAGTTGTGTTAAGCACCGATTCTTATACCTTGACATACCGGTAATGACTTTTCCAAAATAAATGCATAGATTGAATTTGTACGATATGTATGTAGATTATTGTTGTTCTTCATGCAATACTTCTATATAACATTTCATAGCTGTTCTTGTGCTTGAAACCTATTTTCAACTGAGTGATGATCTGGATTTTTAATGAATTTTTGTTCCTTCTGTGAGTTATAGATGCTGTTCTGCTATAGCAATTGAAACTGCTATAGCACATTTGAAATAGATTGTAGCTAAGACCTGTTGTGTATGTAAGAAAGGACCCTATTATGAAGTTAAGACTGTTCAAAGTTGTCACTGCAACTGTTTCAAATGAAGTTTCAAGCCCTCCTGTTAGTGTCACTGCTGTTACCAATGTTGTTCAGATTAAACGGGCTGTTTGTAGAAAATCCACAATATTTGCCATTCTGTTCCATGGGCGCCCATAGAAATGTTTACAAGGGAGCTGAACACAATGGTGACGGTTAATATTTTAGCAAAGTTTTCAGATGCAAATTTTGACGATTTTAACAGATTGCCAGAATGCCAGGCAAAATCAAAACGCTATTGGGTGCTGTTAACGCATTAATTAACATTGGCGTAACCACGGCGGGTGCCGGTGCCTGCCCCCATATTTGGATTGGGACCGTTTGTGAGGTTCGTCCAAAACCGAACTGAGTAGTTGGGGGAGGAGGGTAGTATTAGATATCGAGGAAAACACCAGATTTTAAAGCATGAGACAACGACCTTTATTGCTCGTCAATACTTTTTGGCCGTAATAGTGTTTTGAAAAAATAGATTTGCATTTTCCAGGGGGAAAGTTCTTCCCCTCCTTGCCCCAATGTGTGGGCGCCCATGTTCTGTTTCATATTTTGGTGTTGATATATTTATTCTTTGGTGTCATATAGTGCAGTGGTTCTCAAACTGGGGTCCGCGGTCCCATAGGGCATCGTCAAGTGGTTTCAGGTATTACTTCCTCAAGATATCTCACCAACACAAAACACACCGATGGCTCTAAAAGAGTGCTGATTCCATTTGAATTTAAATTTTATGACTAAGATTTGCAATTTTCTGATTAAATAATTGATTGACAAAACAAGTAGGCCTGTAGCCTGTTTGTTAATTACAGTTAATGTAAAATTCAGATTTTATAAAGTCTGCAAGTCATCACAAAAATTTCTAAGGGACCGCCACGCAAGAAATCCTAAAAAGTTTGAGAACCGCTGATATAGTGTTAGTGAGAATGGACAGAAGCAAATATGTCGTTTGAAACTGTGTTAAGTCTGTGCAAGCAGTGCAGTAAAAGTGTAACTGTAAAGTGTAAAAACTCTTTGCTGTTATGTAACATTCCAGTCTTATAGACTTCAGTGGTGTAGCCGGGGTTCTGGAATTGGGGAACATCCACATTTTCAGGTAGATGAGCAATAATACCTGTACAAGGTAATAATACCTCATTGTCCCACATTCGCGTATTCTCTTCAGTCATTCTACCTGCCCTCCCCCAAAATTTCTCACCAGTTTTTCGCAAATCCCATGATCACTTCCAGCCAGATTAAGGGCAGGGCCGCCGAGAGAAATTCCGGGTCCCTGGTCAGAACAGTCACGGGGCCCCTAAAGTGGCGGTGACGACCTTTTTATGCTTGTCAGTCTTTTCAGGAGGCAGTCAAAACTTAAAGTGTGTCATGTGCCTTGTTGACGTGCGCCCCAATCGTTCCTGCGGACCCGCCCGGGCCCCCTACAGATCGCCAGGTCCCCCTGGCTGGACCAATGTAAGACTTGATTTTCTTAAGACGTTGCCCTAAGGGCCTGTCCATTAATTATGTCAACAATTTTTGGGCAATATTTGACCCCTCCCCCTTGTCAACAACTGTCAACTTTCAGTTAACCCCCATAATTACGTAAAAACTTTTGACCCCCCCAGATCAATGGCAGGTCCCAATAACAAAGTTAATATTTTTTTTGCGATGATGACCATTTTTTCCCTTTTTTTACTTGTCGAAAGTGTCAAAATGTGATGGTTATGACCTTTTTTGTCATGCTTTTTTCCATTATAATAAGTAGTATTCCATGAAATTTCCTAGTTTTTGATTATTTATAAAAGTGAAATTGTTGACGTCAACTTCTCTTGCCCCCTCCCCCTGTCAACAACTGTCAAACTTTTTCAAACCCCTCCCCTAAATTGTTGACGTAATTAATGGACAGCCCCTAAGCATTCAGTGTAACATTCTGGATGCCTTTTTGAGCAACGCTGAACTCGGGAAGTGACATTTTCTGTTGTTGGTCTTAGATCTGGAATAAATCTTTATCTGATGTATGTCTGTTATGTTAGTGTTTCAGAAGAGTGTCAGTTATGATGCTTCAACTGCAGTTGTTGTGTTATCAGTTGTAGTTGCTTCCATTAACTTCAGCTGTTGTGCATCTGGAGATAGTTCAAGAGAATCTGGAGAAAATTTGAATAACAGGCAAATATTAAGTACTTGTTGGATAGATGACTTTCACATCAAACAAATTTCAAATATGCAGAAATGCTTATGTTTAGTGATTTCTTTCCCACTATTAGCTCAAATAGGCTATCTATAATTTCTGTCTTTCAGCCAATAGCACTGATGTAGTCAGTATATGAAACTGCTCCATTTGTAATGCAAGTTTGAGTTCGTCTCATGGGCGGAACCTCTCAAATTCGGTTGGGGAGGGGACACTGTGTTCAATTCTCCATTTTACATCAGTGGTTTTCACACAGGCTTACTTAAAACCACTCACATTATTATTATTATTATTATTATTATTATTATTATTATTATTATTATTGATTGGCTTGTCCTTTCCTTGTAGATTGACTCGTGTTGTCAAAATACTTTAAATGGAAGAAAAGACAACACGTGATTATTTATTCTTGTCTTTATAACCGGCTTTTAGCCTTGATGAGAAATTAGCAAAATGAAAATGTGTGGGTGGGTTGGACTTTTGGGATTCTTTACCTTTCACCATTCAAAGTGCTACATAAATGTGACAACGGATGCGAGCGACGAAGACGCAAGGGAATGTCAATTGTTAATGGCGGCAGCGAAAATTTCTTTCGAATGACGATCAGCTTATAAAGTGATTTTCCCGTTTTATTCGATAATTTCTGTTTAAGTTGAGATGATCGAAGCGAAGAAAACCAACTAAACTGAGATTCTGCCGTCGAACTGTCGACTTTGACTCGTCCAGATCGCAGTACAATCGCACGTGCTCACTACTCCACGACGCATTTAAGTAAATAAATGACAATTTATACATAAATAAGTAAAATCTTGTGAATTTATATAGCGCACTAGAATAGTACTGCAATAGCTGCTTATTCTTAAACGTTTAGTCTAAATTTGACATAGCTATACCCAATGGGTGGGGGATCAGTGACAGTCAAGTAGGGTCATTTTTTCCAAAGGGTCATCACGGTTGGGACATTATGCCTATGGAGAAAATGAATTTTCTGAAGAGAAAAGCTTTACGTTTAGACGGAGAAACTTGAGATGTTGCAGGAAGTGAAGCAAGTTGTGACAGAACTTGTTGTTTGACCATGATGTATGCTTATAGGCAATTTGTATGCCCAGTTGCCCACAGCTGTAGACAGTGGATGGATGCTGGAGTTCCAAAATTCTGACGCAGAATATGAAAAAATCACGGTTAGAGATTTTGATTGATGATTGATGATTGATTCAGAGGACGAAGGAGAGTGACATGACGCGAGGATTGGGTGGATCGAAGATGTTGTAACATCAGATTTTGCAGGTAAACTTCTATTACCGTCCTCACTTACATTTATGACAAACTCCTCACTGCTATTGGATTTCAACAAGTTTCTGGCCTCTGTCTCCTTAATCTCTCTGCTGTGTTCATGTTTATGTCCAGGACAATCTATATAGTGCTTTTTATTATTATTATTTATTATTATTATTATCTACGACAATTTATATAGCGCAGTAACATAACTGGAGAGCGCATTACAAAGGAGTCACTTATAAGAGATGTTAAATAAGTGTGTCTTTAGGAGCTTCTCAAAACAGCTGACGGACTTCACATTTGATACAATAGATCAGAAAATTCTACTTGAAACGCCTTTCCCGTTGGTTTGGAATATAGCTCACCACTGGTTTCAATCTTATCTCCAATCTCAATCCTTTCAAGTTTCATGCCCTAACTAAACGCCATTACCCTTCGACCTATACTATGGAGTATGGAGTACCATGAGGATCTGTCCTTGAGTCTGTTTTATTCAGCCTCTACACTAGCCTACTCCACTTTCATTCTTAATTAACTCTTAATTTGAACCATCAACTCTATGCTGATGTCACTCCAATATTTCTTTCTTTTAGGCCTACACCGTCTTCCTTTAGGCCTAAAACATCAGTCACTGAACTTGAATTGGCATTTTTGTTATTCTCATCATGAATGGCATCTTACCTCTTTACTTTCAACCCTTCCAGAACAGTATTTTTTTATTTGGACAGCCACAAAAGCTGAAAAAATTGAAAATCCCTCACTGATTTTAGCCCCAGACGCAATAATAGACTCTGTTCCAACTGCAAAAATGTCTTTGATTTACTTTTGACTTTTCCCTAAATTGCGAAGCTCACATATTTCAACTATCAAAAACCTGCTATGCTCACGTTTGAAATCTACACGGCCTTTCTCCCTACCTTGATATTAAAACTGTGTCCACTATCGCTGCTTCGATAGTTCACTCTAAGTTAGACTACTGCAACTCACTGTTTCACAGTCTTCCAAAAGCTTCCATATGTAAACTCCAATCGATTCAAAATGCTTTAGCTTGTGCAGTTGCCAGATCACCTAAATTCTGCCATATTACACCATTACTCAAATCTCTACACTGGCTGGAAATAGCTGAACGCATTAAACATAAAATTATATCGATGACTTATAACTCACTTCATGCATAAAAACCCGCCTACCTATGAAATCTGATAATCCCACAACATCCTTGATCCACTCGATCTTCTTCTCATGTCATTCTCCACCCTTTGAGTCAATCATCTCAAAATTTGCAACCATTCTTTTTCATATACTGTACCAGAACTTTGGAACTCAAATTCTGAGCCACAATTTCTTGCAACATCTCCAAGGCCTTCTAAACTCAAAGCATTTCTGTTCAAAAAATCACTTCCTCCCTTTGGATTAAATGACCCTGCATGAATAACCCCCACCTTTGGCTATAGCTACTTCATACTAAGATTAAGCACCAGGAATAAGGAGCTACTGCAGTGCTGCTCTGGAAAGCGTTATAGAAATTCACAAGAATTTACTTACTTACTTATTAGGTCTCTAGGCCCTCACCCTCACTTTTTGAGAGGCTATCTTAGGGAAGGGGAAGGTATAGGGGTGCGGCTGCCCAATTTTTCATCGAAGTTTATGCCAGTGAATGTATTTGAGAACGGTTCCAGTTGAATGGTGTTTAGTGTAAACATTGTGGACTTGACTGAAAATGCATATCATTCTGTTGACTTTTCCTCCACAGCCTTGCTTACTGTTTTCAAGAGTAATTTACCGGTAATTGTTCTCTGGAGGTGATATGATCTTTTGTGGCTGACAAACACTATGGATTGATGCGCGTGCATGTGTGTGTGTGTATGTTTGTGTTGATTTATCATGTATATTGTTATTGATTGAAAAAGATATTTCCAAATATCTTTGGCGGCCACTTCATTAGAGGACTTTGCGATCAAATTAAAGACTCGCCTATTTAACATCTCGTTCCCATGTTTTTTGTAAAGCGCCTAAGTTGACTTTGGCCCTCACTATGCTATGGCGCTATATAAATTGTCATGAACAATAACAATAACAAAATAACATTCTGAATACTGTAGTATGCTGTTTACTGTGAGTTTCTTTGGGTGCGAGTTATTATAAGGTCATGATGTACGTCATTTTAATAAAAGTGTTGGATCTCCTCACAAGATAAATTTTCTTGGATTTCGTTGAATTTCGTTCCAGTGAACTGATCTTTTCCCGAGATCCTGCAATCTCTCTGATATCATTGACAAAAGTCTTCTGCCAAATAGTTGGAATCTGTTTCTTAAAAGGTATTCTATTCCATAGTTTCAGTCAAACGAAATCCTTGTATTGTACCGTCACTAGGCACTTGTTTTTGTTAGCAATGGCATCATATCTGAACTGCTTCCAAACAGTGTCCTGTTTTTCTGCCACTTGTAATTTTAAATTACATGTTGCTAGCAATAACTCTAAACTCAAGGCAGTATTGCTACTTGCAATGCAAAAGTAGAGAAACAAATGGAATAAACTTGTTCAACATTTGAACTACCAAGCCAATCAAAGTAAGTAGGTAAGTAAAACAAAATTTCTATATTGCTGACCAAAAGCTTGTTGCAGTGCACCAGCTTATTCACGAGTGCTCAGTCTGGGTAAATCCATAGTCTGTAATCTGTAGTCTATGGTGGTCAAAGTTGTAGCTTCAGGTAGGCAGTTGCATGAAAGTATTTTTATGGAGGCTGATAACAAGATTTGTGATGGATAGAGTGATAAACTGCCATGCAAATGATTTAAGCAAATGTCTAACACATTGAGGCTAATGTGCTGGCTAATACTGTAATGTGTAATAAGTTAAGAACTGGTAAATTGAGATTTCTGTGTGTGGTGTATTTACTGAGTTACTTATTTTTCACTTACTGTTAGTTACAGTTATTGGAACATTTTTGAGCTGCAGTTAACTGATAGGTTATTTTTCAGTTAACTGTTATTTCAATTTCAGCTTAAGCCACAGAGACTGATGCAATATTCTGTAAGAGAGTTTCAAGAATGCAGACCAGTGTTGTGTCAAGGATGTCAAAGGCTTTGACTGTTTCAGTGTTTATCGTTGAAAAGTTTTAGTTTCTGTGACTTTTGCCGTTTGAGTGACTGAAGTTCAGGTGTTTTCTTTCAGCATCAACGCACCTGCTCATCATGGAAACATCGGAAAAGGCCTTGAATAACAAGAAAGATCCAAAGCCCCCTGCAGTCGCTAACATCTTTGCCACAGCCATCAGAGACATAAGAAACCAGTCGCATTCCAGTTCTGCAGTGGCAGCAGTGAGTGTAGGTAAGAGCGATGAGAGAATGTCGAAATCTACCGATGGTCAGTCCCGAAATCAGGCTTTTCAGTCGGGAAAGGATGATTTCCATCGACCGGACGGAGTTCGTTTGAGCGGCAGCCAGGCGTCACGATTTAAAAGTTTTGTGGATGAATCTGGCAAAACTGGAGCTGTTGTTTCAGAGATCTCCACCTCTAATTATCCAGCTGCAGATTATCCATCTGCAGACAAGAAGAGAGAGACTGAAACCATACAGAATTTGACTGTAGACAGCACAGAAAGAGTTAAAAGTCATAAGGATGTTCGCAACGCTGAAGAAAATGGGGAAATGAAAAAAGTAACGTCAGCAACAGGTTACTGTTCCACAAAGACAGGTGGTAGAGGTTTTCACGAGAATAACAGATGGAAAAAGAATAATCCTTATTGGGACAAATCAATGTGTCATAATAACCAGCAAAGGAGAAACGTGGACAAAGGTTTCCAAGTATTAAGACCCATTAGGCATGATAACGAAGCTTCTAAAGACTTTGTGTTGAAAAACTCGAAGGACAGAAACCAGTTTGATCGCAGGGATTGTTCAAACCAGCAACAACAACAGCAACAGCAGAGGCCTGACAAGGATTTCTCTACAAAGAGCAAATCTAAACAGTCTAAGAAGAAGCTGAGTGAACTGGTAACGGAACCACTTAATGACAAAATTGAGAATCGCAATTACAACCGTGATCAGAGGAAATCTAAACCTGCTCATGGTGACTCTGCCAATTGGGAGCCTCGTTTTAGCAAAACAATGAACGCACCCTTTGCCGGTAAGCCACACCGCAAGTCCTGTGATATTCCACCACGTAGAAGGAATAATAGCATGGCTTCTTCTGAGAGATCGGGGTGTTCAAGATCTTCTCTTAGAAATGACTTTAAGAAACCGAACACTAGACAGCATGATTGGGGTGGTTCAGACGATGCCAGGTGCAGTTCAGCGAACATGAGACAGAGGTCGTTGCCAAATGATGCCAGTGATGGAGGTACCTTCCAGCTGGATCAGTGTAGCCAAAGATTGGGTTCTGGATCTCATCGTCAGAAATATATACCAGTGAGTTTTCCATCTTGTAAGAAATTGGATAGCAGTTATCTGACTCAGCATTCTGACACTTCCACAGTGAAAGGTGAGAGTGATGAGATACATGGGGATGTTATCCAAAAGGCTCTGGTTTTCCATAACTCGCGTATGCGCCGTCAAACGCGTACCTCAGATGCCAATTGTGGAAAATCATCCTTCAGCATTGATCGTGAGAAAGAGATGGGCGGTCATGACTGGTCTCAAAGTGGAAACAGCCGTTACCATGACTACAGAATCCATGGCGATCCTTCGGGTTTTCATGGTGGTGGACAAGTGGCAAATCGCATCGGTCAGTCTGGTGGACAGTGGGTCAGCAGAGATGGTAAGACACCTGTGGATGCGGATTATCGTGACATGCCTGACTCTTTTGCTGCTGATGCTGCTGCTGAGAGAGCATGTCTGGTTTATCGAATGAAAGAGAATTTGTAAAGTCTCGTGATCATTTGAGACAGCAAAATGCTGGTCAGGTGGAAGGAGACAAGTATTTTGAATGTCAAACCCATGACAAAACTGCAGAAAAAGACCCGGTTCTGTCGTCATGTTGCGGTTCAGATAGACCAGAAGAGGTGCTGAGTCATATCGAGTATGGTTTCAATGTTGTCAGAGAAATTATAGACGTTGATTCTGGAGAAAGGAACTCGCAGAATGTCACGGGTAAATCTGTAAGCTATAGCGGCCAACCCCACATGTACCGAAACCTCGGGAGAGGTAAAGAGGAAGGGATTCTGCCAGTCAGGTGCACTGTGACACTCGAAGTGCGGCTTCAGTTGAAATGCCAACGCCTGAGTCAGTCGGGGCAGGGAGAAACTTCACACGGGCTGACAGTTGTGGTATTAGCACTACTGGGTCAGGTAACGTGGTTGGCAGAGGAAGGGGATCGGGTCGTTGTCATGCCTACGACGGCGATGTGACTGATCTGTGCTCTTCGTATTCGGCGATCGATTTGACTGGTGCTTCGAGAATGGGGGTGCCTGGAGGGCGTGATTCTGTTACGTCCAAAGAAATTCACCCGAGGAATGACTTAGAGCGGGTTCAAGAAAGAAGTGATGCGGGGGTGACTGACCCTTCATACAGAGGACATGGCACTCAGCGTGACTTGACCACTCGATGTAAACATGAAACAAAGACTTTCTTTTCCGATGGCAAGTTCAGACTTTCTGATATTTAAAATGTGTTTTGGATCGTGCATAGTTTTTCATTTGAGGAATTTCTTCCATTTGAATAGAGTTTGTGTAAATAAGACTTGAATTTAATGTTGGTGTTTGTTTATTTGTGCGTATTTAAGTGATTCATTGTTCCTGTACTTCCTTTGTACGCCTTTCAGGGTTTAAATGTGAAAGTAAACCTGTGATTCTGCGTTGATATTTTGTCTGTCTCATATCATGGTTGGAGTTGGCTTAGATGGGAATCAGAATGACGTGATGTCACTTTAAGTTCATTTAGAGCTGATGTCACATTTCACTGAACACTAATTTTAAGAAATGCAGAGATGAGAAGAAAACAGAAAAGAGTAGGAGATGCTCGTTTGAAAGGTGTTTTGATAGATTTTCATGGCAAACCCAGCCATTATTATTGCTTCTAACAATTACTCTGTCTGTCTGTCTGTCTGTCTGTCTGTCTGTCTGTCTGTCTGTCTGTCTGTCTGTCTGTCTGTCTGTCTGTCTGTCTCTGTCTTTTATATAGTGATGTGATAGAATTGGAATATTGTGCATTGAAATTGTACATTGAAACTGGATTTAAAATATTATTAGTGACACAGTTTACTATGTGCTGTTAAGTGAGGTTATCATCTTTTTTGGAAATCACAATATGGTGAGTTTGTGATGTAAGCCTGTAATGCTTATCAGTAGATACTGAGAGATTTCCTAGAATCTATTGCTGATTGTATAAGATTGGGTCATCTGCTGAGAGACTGACCGAAATATTTAGTTTGTGATTGACATGTGTTCGTTAAGCGTTTATAGCACCTTGTGTTGTGGTAACTTAGAACACAGTAATTTTGACACAAATTTAGTGATTACTTTATGCTTTGCAGATGACACGACTGCTGGAGAGAAATGGAATTTGAATTACTACCTTCCTCCTCCTCCTCCTTCTCCATCGGGCGATGATCTTATAGTGACGTCTTTCAGTTGTGGAGATCTCGAGTCGCGGGGTGAATTTTTGTACGACTCCAAAGCAGCCAAAGAGGGAACAATGGAGTCAGTTATGAACAGCGGTGTCACTGATGTGTCCAGTGCTTCCATGTCTGAAGCTACGGCTGTCTCAATGCTACCAACGACTGCTCAGACTACTTCCCCCCATCCTGTCCACATGCCTGTATCTCCTCAGTTTGCTGTTTGCAATGCAGTGACCACCAGTCCAGGCAGCTTTCAAAATGCCTACGGGGGGGCCATTGTTCAGCAACAGTGCTACCAAGATATGCACAATGTTTCTGCTTCTTCTTCTTCTTGGTCAGGAAATCTGGAGTTCAAATCTGACGGACAGGATTTACCCTTGGCATTAAGTGAGCATGAAAGTGAGTTGCAAGGGAACGTGAGACAGCCCGATAACGCATCGGATCCTTCTTCGGTCTTAAGGTCTAAAATCCCGAAGGATGTCTACCAGCATTGGATGGAGTGCTACTTCAAAGGGCGCGACAGTAACGACGAGTGTGCCGTCAGCTGGTGTCGCCACTACTGGTACGTATACGAGTACTTGCCATCGGTACCTCAGTCATCCTCATCTGTGAACGACGATGGAAAGAATGTTGCTAGCAATTGTGCCATTTCAACTAGTGAAAATTCTCCTCTTACAACGACGGTCACGTGTCACCAGGTGAAGTGTGGCGAGTGGAAACCTTTCAGCTCACCTGTTGGAAACTTTGATGAGAATTTCTGCACAAAAGGTGATCCACCAGTGAAGTCAAATTTTGTCAAAGAATTGGCTAAAAATAGACGCAGCTCTGGTAGTTGGGGAAGTTGGCAGCGACATCCGTCCGCCGTCTCGTCTTCCAACAAGAATTACGGCAGTAGGAATGACCATTTCAGTGGATTGTCTAAGCGGCCGTCTGCAAATCTCTGCAAACCTAATTCTAAATTGTCTTTCGACGTCAAATCTGTCAAGAAATTTAAGACCGAGACGGTTTCGTCTTTGACGTTTCCAAAAGTTCAGTGGTTTGAAATTAAACAAGAAAAAGCTCAAAGGGTTTCGACAGAACTTGGAAACTTTGACGGTGGTTGTGGTGGTGGTGGTGGAGAAGAAGAGAAAAGAATGACTTCAGGTTTCAAAGTGTCGAGACAACTCTGGTGTCCTCGAACATCAAACCTCGGCAACGAATCGGCCTCGGACGCCGAAAGCGAGCGTGGCGATTGGGCGCTGAAGTTTCGTCAGTTGACGCAGGGCATAAGCACCGCCTTCATCGATTCGCACTGTCACCTGGACCTACTTTTTCGTCGTTCCTCACACACCGGATCGTTCAAAGACTTCCGAGAGTCGAATGTGGCGACCTTTCCTCCGAATTTTGCTGGGTGTGTCACCGTGTTCTGTAACCCGGTGTGTTGGAGTTCGTACGAGTCGGAGGGTGAGTTTATAGACCATGTGATTCCCATAGGATTATCTGGAGTTTCTTTAACTTTAATTCAATGATGAGGCTTGTGCTCATATCTTGAATAATGTACCTAATAATATGCCTATCTCAAATATATTCTAATACTGCTTGTGGCAATCTCTTTCTTCCTTAATATCTTCTCTCTCTCTCTCTCTCTCTTTTTCTCTGGGTGTGTATCTCATCATCAAACTTTTTGGAAATGTTGCAGATAAATTTGTTATCTGATTGAATAAGAAATAATTATCTAAACTAAATTTTTTCCTTTTACATTTTTTATAGATTTTTTCCAAGGTTGCTTACATGCAGTGAAATACACACAAACAAACTCACATACAAACACACCCACACACACATACACAAACACACCCACACACATACACAAACACACCCACACACAAACACTAAAACACAATTTCATTGTGACAACTGCTTTTTTAACTGCTACAGCATTCTTCTCAGGGCTTTTTTTCTAAGAAAAAGGGTTTGGGAACTCATTCTTTTTTACTCTTCAACAAAAACGGGTGTCGGAACGCCGTACCTGTACGTTCCCAAACACATTATTACATATCCATAGTTATATATATACAATCTGGCAAAAAAGGCATGGGAACGCCGTTCCCATGCGTTCCCACTGAAAAAGCCCTGCTTCTTCTTTCCTTCCGTCGTTCCCTATTGGGTTGGATGATGGGTCTGAATGAGTTCCTTCCACTTCTGTCTGTCTCTTGCTGCTCTGGTCAATTGGATGAAGTTCATTTGCATTTCTTCTGCATCCTCTTTTAAGATTTCTATTCATATTTTTCTTTGTCTTCCCTTTCTCCGTTTCCCTCCAAAAATAGTTCTGCTGTTTTATTTCTTGTAGACAATCTCTTTGTACGTCTGCTGATGGAGGACAATGTCTGGGCAGCTGTTGGTTGTCACCCAAAAAGTGTCCTTGACTTTAACGCCAGAACAGAGATGAGCATGAACCACCTGCTGAAACACGAGCGTGTTAAGGCGGTCGGAGAAATTGGACTCGACTTCTCCGGAAGGTGACCCACTCTTCCTCATTATCATTCCAGTTACTTGATAATAAATACTGACCGTCATAGAACAGAACAACTGCTTGATATTAATTAAACGAATTTAAATGATATAATTGATGAGTGAGTTACACTGGAACTTCATTATAATGTACTTAATGAATCAGTAAAATCAAGTACGTTATTATCTGACGTACGTTATACTCAGTACCATCCAATACTATAGTGCATCACATGGGACCGTGCATTGTGGCATGCACTGACCGAGTATATGTTATAAAAGAGTATATGGTATAACTGTGTTCGTTATATCGAAGTCCTACTGTAGCTTGTCTTGTATTCTGGGGTTTTTGTTACAAGATTTGACCACTTCTTGATTTTCGAAACAAATGGTGGCCCAATATTCACAAAAGGTCAAAAATGAACGTTAATTGTTCAGTTGCTAGGGTCTTTCAGAGTGCAATGGAAATTGCAAAGGGTGGTCAAGCACCCACTTTGTTTTCGTCAATATTATAGTTTGAAATTTTCCCCACGTGTATGTTTTCTGAAGGTATGGAATGTATCGAGATACCCAGATAGATGTTCTAACTCGGCAAGTTACAACTGCAATCAGATTGAACAAACCAATTGTCATCCACGCACGCGACGCGGAGAACGACATAGGAGAGGTTCTTGCGAAGGTTTGTTTATTCCTCGGCTTTCCATTAAATTGGATCTTTTTCTGTTAAATATTTGTTTATTTTGGTGTTTTTAACTTAACCATTTACAGTCGAGTGACTGACTCACTTACTGAATCATTACTGAATCATCACTGAATCACTCATTCACTTCACTACTCACTCTAATGTTATTATTATTATTATTATTATTATTATTATTATTATTATTATTATTATTATTATTAAAAGTTAAGATTTAAGTGGTAACTTATCCAATAACGGACTGCATGAACACATTACATTGTTAGATATTAACATGTTATTTTCAGATATTAACATGTTATTTTCAAATGTATGAAATCTTTGCAATATTTAGAACAATACAATTAGTTATGCTAACCTCAATGCTGTTACATTGGAAGGCAGATTCATTATAGAGTATTGTTCTCTTCCCCTGCCTCTCCATTTAGTATCTCTTTCTCTGGGTTAACATTGACTTCCAACTCTACACTTGTTGACTTATGTGTTTGTTATTATTATAAGAATATTACAATCTCCAATTGCATTTTATTTTGATTTTTTACTAATAAACTGGCTTGTAAAAAAGCAAAAATTGAATTAGGGGCCATCCATAAGTGACGTCACGCACTTAGGGGGATCCGCACATGTGTGATGGGGGAGTTAGCTGAAATGTGACGTCACTTAACAGTATTTTTTAGGCGGTGATGTTTTTTTGCTTGTCAGTGCTTTGGGAAAGGAAAAACTATAGGGATGACCTTTTTGCAAGGTCCGAGAATTAAAGGGGTGGTCGACGTGTTTGTGACGTCATATTTTATGGGGTCTGACTTTTGTGACGAAGAGGGGTCAAAAAACGGCCAAATATCGTGTGACGTCATTTATGGGCGACCCCTTATTGACCTGTTGTGTTGTTTAGATTGTTCCAAGAGAGTACAAAATACATCGGCATTGTTTCCTGGGGTCTTGGAGTGAGGCCGAGGCATGGCTGGAAAAGTTCCCCAGATCATACATTGGCCTAACACCGGCAGTGACCATCTTCAAGAGCCGCGCTGCTCTTCGCGACCTGCTCTGGCATCTTCCGCTGAATAAGATCCTGCTCAAACGGATGCTCCGTACTTTGTTCCTTCTCAGGTGGTTCAGATGACTTGGATTTCTTAGTTGTTTTATTAGTTTCAGGTTATGGGTGTCACTCATTGGAGAGAATTTCTGGTAACTGACTAGTCATTTAATTGTTTACAAAAAATTCAATGATAGGCAAATAAGTAAAATCTCATGGATTTGCATAGCACTTTGGAAAGTAATACCATGCTAGCTACTTATTGTTATGTGCATAAAAGCCTTAATCTTTCGTGAGGTCACTATAGGCAAGGTACAATTTTCAGCCACGCAAATGGGTAATCATTGTTGAGTGAATTGTGGGTTATGTGAATTATTATTAGTTAACTTCTATAGCGCCATTTGGCTGTGGTAGGAGTTAGGCATATCTTAAATCTTGAAACAATATTATTGTTTATTTTACAGTTTTGACTCTTGATGTGGTCAGAGGTTTTGTGTCGGTGAGATGTCTATAAGACACGTTCTGGTTGATAGGACAGATTAATGAACTTTTATAGAACCAGTCATAATACTCAATTGAGGGTAGGTACTCCAAATCTATCCAAGAAAGACCAGGTCATTCCAGAGATCAGTCAAAGTGGAAAACAGCGAGGCAGAAGCTACGGAGGAAATGCTAATTTGAAAAGATGTGTTTTAAGCCTATGTATGAAAATACTGAATTCTTTGAAGGATCTGACAGTCAAGGGTGGCAAGGGAGGAGAGTTCCATGTTTTTAACCAGATATACTTGAGTTACCTGTCTGCATAACATGGACATTGTTTTCTCACTACTTTGTTTATGAATTTACTTTGTCTATTGTCTTAGTCCATTTGTTTTCTTCTATTCATTTAGCTATTCAACCACGAGATGCAGTTGTCACATCCAGGCCTTGCAATAACGGTTGCAGTTGAAATCGCAGAAGTGAAGAACATTTCAATAGAAGCTGTTCTTAAGTCTTGCCTCCAGAACACCAAGGACATGTACGACTTATGAACCAGACGGACTTTGGCGCACTCCTTGCTAAAAGTTACCAATAACTGTAATGAAACGGTCTCAGAACAATGTAATTTCCCTGTGTTTTGAGTATTTCCTATTTGACTTTTTGGTAAATAAGCAAAATTTATTGGCTTAATTCAGTTTGAGTTATATTTTATTTGTTTACAATGCTGTTTGTGTTGAGTTTTTAACTGTTACATAATTACTTGTAAATGCGGTTAGATGTTACTTGTCATATATTCTAGTTTATGTCTGAACCAAGAATTACAAATTACATTCTCTGTCTCAGTAGTTACCGTATGCTAACTGCAAAATACATGTATTTTACTATTACAAGTTTTCCTGTGGACTACTAAACTTGCAGCTTTCATTGCCTTGAAATTTTAAGAAACAGGAAATTTTCTTGAAATACAGTATAGTTTGTTTTAAAGTGTCAAGTGTGCGAATAAAAAGGTGCTGAAATAAAATAAACAATACATTGTGTAATCTATAATGTATTGTCCAAAATGACAATGGAGTCTTTATTGAAGTCAATTTAGTAATTTTAAGTGATTTTTAGCAACAGTTTGGTTGCCTACACAGCATAGTCGTTCAATATCGTATGTTTGGAACGCTGTGTGATTACAAACAAACAAACATCGGAAATTATTACTAAAGATAATATTATAATAGCGTTAATCCATTAGATGAATTTACGTCACACTGTGTGACGTCATAATGACGTCCGTTCATGATCTAAAGCTTCTATTGTAGTTTGCCGCCAACATGTGGCAGCGGTGTCTAATGTTAAGTTCTCTAATCGCAAAATCAAAATCACTTTAAATACGGCTCTGATGACATTCAACTCGAAGCGGTTTTCTATTCTAATGGAGACAGCCTAGGCATCCAACCGGTCGGTCGTATGTGGGTAATTCCCGCAGCTTTTGATTAGACCGGAGATAAGCGCCGGGGACTTTGCCTTTACCCTTAAGGTAAGGGATCGAAATCGAGTTTTGTTATTGATGTTGTATCAATGGAGGCTCGGTTTGATGCTTGTGATTGTTTGGATGAAAGGAGTGCACGATTAGCATGGGAGACGCTTATTGACTAGTCACTCCCTGATCTCCCTATCCTTTACAAAGCCATACATCCTTCTCCCCCCCTTCCCTCTTCCAGCCTCTATGTTCCCTTTAAGCGCACAAAAGAAAAATGGGAGAAATTGTTCCCCTACCACCTACTCCATGCAACAAAGGGGTAGGCAGTGGTTCTTAACCTTTTTATGATTACATACCCCTGAAAATAGTATAAGGGAACAAAGTACCCCCTACCAGCGTACCTCATCCCAGGACAACAGTTTGTAGTCCACAGTATATTGAAAATAATTTTAAAATAATTAGAAACTGCAACAAATATCCGTCACAGATTGTGCACATGCCAGAAAGTGAAATATTTTAGAATTTCTAATGTGGTACAAAAATTTCTACAGCATTTGTATACTATACAAGGTAAATTGTAGTAAAAGTCTTTAAACATACTTTATTTCTGGATAATTCAGTACCCCCACAACATCCTTCAAGTACCCCCAAGGGGTAGGAGTATCCCCGGTTAAGAACCACTGTTCTATGGTGATGTTCGGTTGAGTGAATTTGGATGCAAATGCGTGTCCACAGTTGACTGACTGCCAGAGAGAGTGGAGACACTTCAGGAACAGGAAGTTGATATCACGCCACACAAGTACACGCCCGAACAAGTACAGCGGAAGACCAGTAATTACACGAAACCACTGTAAGAGTAAAATAAATGTATTCTGCAGTTAACACAGCACAAAGAATGTAATTTGTAATTCTTGGTTCAGGCATAAACTAGAAAATATGACAAATAACTTCTAGCATCCATGAGTACAATGGTTAGAGCAGCATACAGGATTCAGCTGTGAATAATGCATTTGACTCGGTTAGCACACTTCTACATTTTGGTTCAGCATGAATAACACAAACAAACTCCTCCTCAGATCTGAAACATTCAGAACATAAAGACAACTTCAAAATACATTAGGGGCTGTCCATTAATTACGTCAACAAATAAAGGGGAAAAGGGGTTTGAAAAAGTTTGACAGTTGTTGTTGACGGGCGGGGGTTCGAGAGAAGTTGACATCAACAATTTCATTTTTTTACAAATGATAAAAAATAGGAAATTTCATGGAATACTATATATTACAATGGAAAAAAGCTTGACAAGCAAAAAACAAGGTCATCATCACCACATTATGACACTTGATGAACAAAAGAAAGGGAAAATGTTTTATCGCTGCAATAATAATAATAATAATAATAATAATAAATAATAATAATAATAATAATAATAATTCTAAACTTTTTAGGGGACCTGTCACTGGTCTTAGTGAGGGGTCAAAAGTTTTTGGTATTATAGGGAGGGTGACTGAAAGTCGACAGTTGTTCACAAAAGGGGAGGTGGTAAAAAAATTGCCCAAAAATTGTTGACATAATTAATAGACAGCCCCTTACAAATGCACAATAATTAATTTATCATGAGAAATAATGCAACAGAGTAAAAAAAACTAGAGATACCAAGACATCTACTTGATTTCAGACTGAATAAAAATGGACAAATATCAAAGTGCAGCAGAACCAGGGTCTCTGAATGGGGTTGGCCCCCTCTAATCTACGCTTAACGACATTGGGTAACTTT
This sequence comes from Metaphire vulgaris, assembly GCA_018105865.1. Lineage (NCBI taxonomy): Eukaryota > Metazoa > Annelida > Clitellata > Crassiclitellata > Megascolecidae > Metaphire > Metaphire vulgaris. The sequence continues at coordinate 615,881 of CM030870.1, read as the reverse complement.
CCATAAATGTTGAGTTTCCTCATAAGTTCAACCAATTTTGAACCTTTCAAAACGTTAGAGATGACAAAACACAACTGACATGGGCTGTATGACAAAACACAACTGACATGGGCTGTACAGGCCTATTCAATTTGCAAACATGTAGAAAAGGGGCTCGTCCATATAGTACGTACACAAAAAAAGGCATTTTCAACCCCCATTTGCACACCGTACATGCGCGAAATCTCCTAAATCCAACCCGTCCCCCTCAGTGCGTACATACTATATGGATGAACCCAAAAGCAATTCCTGAGAAAAAGAACCAGATCCAATACCCAAAATGTTCAGAGGCACAAGTATGATATGCACGGCACAACCAGTAATAAATGATACAAACTCTATGCATCAATACTTTCAGATGATACTTTGTTTACATAGAATATTATGAAATATATATAAAATTATCTAACTAAAAACATGTTGCAAAAAAACGCAACAAAGCTTTTCACATGTATTTCAACCATCTTCCCAAATCACTCGTAGAATCTTATCTAGAACATTTCAAAATAGAATGGATTTTTAAAGTTTATTTTAAAATTGGGAAGAGTATTACTACATGAAAAAAATTCACGCTAACAAGCACCAAATGCAATTTTTTTCTTATTTTTACCGTCTCTCTCTTTGGTTAAATAGCATTGGTTACAATAAGAACTCGAGTTGGCAAGTCAAAAAACAAGCAGAAAACTGTCCTGGGTTAAGTGATACACAGACAACAAATGAATGAACTGGCACTTCTCAAAAAAAACTTGGCTGTCTAGAAATTCAAGACATAAAATATGTCAAAATAGCTTCATCAGATTCTGGTCCAAAAAAAGGCAAAATCACTGAGAATAAATATCATTCACTCAACAAGAGTTTAAAATCAAATCACCAAAACATAAAGAAATTCCAGTTAAAAACAACACATAAATGGACATATGAAAATTATGAATAGCTGCAAACACGAAAAAGATAACACTTTTCTACCAATAAAATAGAACCTCAATTATTATAAATGACTGTTAAGAAACGAGCCACTGCAAGAAAAGCCAAGGTAAAGGGTCAACAAATCGAGTGAAATTAGTCAGCATTCCTTCATGAAAGAAAAAGTAGTGAAATGACCAATCGCTGCCAGTCTAATAAATACCCACTGCCTGTAGGACATGGACCAACCAGTACTGCAGTGGCGGTTCCAGGATTTTTTGGAGAGGGGATGAAATGAATTCAGAGGAAGTTGGTGGATGGGGAGGGGGAGATGAAAAGTGAGGGAAAAAATCAATAAACCTTGCCGAAAAAGAAAAAGGTTGACAGGCAAAAAAAGGCAATTTTTCCAGAATTTTCCTAGACTTTTACTGAAAAATATGTTTACAAGCAAAAAAAGTCCAGTGGGGGGATGATGCATCCCCACTCATCCCCCACGTGGAACCGACACTATAGTACTGCATTATCGTTCCATTATCTGCAGATAACAAAATATACGATTGCAACACCACCAAAGTTAAAATGTACTTTTAGCAAAATAGCTGAGACTGCATAATGCTGCATAAGCGCTCCAATCATCCCCTGAAAGGAGCCAGGAGAAGCGCAGTGTGTGTGTGTGTGTGGTCAGTGTGTCTACTGGTGTTTGCAGTTGGATTTGTGTCCAGAGGCTCTGGTCGTGCTGCGGCTGAACGGCTGCCTTCGCTGTCCGGGCACCATCCCCACGTCCTCACCGTGGCACTTTACGACAGCGTGCAAAGCGCGACCGTCCTCAGAGTCTCCAAGTTCAAACGCTCCTATAAATAGCAACAATCAACAATTCTGCTTAGTTTCCAAAGCACCTTTTAATGCACTCCAATGATGATGATGATGATGATGATGATGATGATGCTACTGCTGCTAATGATGATGCTAAGGAAGATGCTGCTGCTGCTAATGATGATGTTAACAATGATGCTACTGCTGCTGCTGCTGACGATGATGATGACGACTATGAAGCTGATTGCTGACCGTGATGATGATGATGATGATGATGATGATGGCTCGGGCAGTGGTGGCAATGATGAATAGAATATCAGAAGCAAAAGATATAAATAGCCTTCTGAGTGATTTGCACAAATATTGATGAAACTAAGAAGCAGGATTTTAAAAAATAAAACAAAGAAAGGATGAAGAAGCTTTAGCAAAATCTCAGACCCGCTTGAAACGGTCTCTCTGGTGACGGACCGTGAGCGTCTGGGTAATGACGACCTTGACCCTGATTCCAGGTCGGGTCAATCGCTGTAAAGATGTTGGCACTCGTGGACGGAGACGGTTTTGAAGCTGGCAAAGGAGCTGACGGAGACGACGGACCTCTTGAAAACATCAAAAGCCAAGAAAAAATCTCAAAGAACTTCCAAAGCAAATATTTTTCACAAAATCGAAACATTAAACGTAACACCACAAGAATGGCTTCAATAATATGAAATACATTAACATTTAAATTTATTCAATAGAATGAATTTTCTCCAAAGAAAAAAACTTTGACAGAAATGTCTTACTTGTCGTTGTCCGAAGGCACTTGCCCATGGCATGACGGCAAAGCATCCGTCGGACGGACAGCAGAAAGTTCCTTGCCCGAGTTTTTTTCTGGAGTCCCGGTAAGCAGTGCACTACAGCCCCATGGTGGCTCATGGCTCGGGGTACTTGGCTGCAGATGGGACAATTTATTGGGGTGATTTGTCCTTGCGTGTACTTGATCATGAAGGCCACCTTGTCCTTGGCTGACGTCCTTATTTGCAGGCATTTCGAGTGACCGTGGAACGCTGTGAGATTGTTTTCCCTCCAGCAAACTAAACTGGAAAACATGGGAAAATATATCCATTACAGAACTATAAAAGAGTTAAAATGTTCTTACACCTATAATCAATTAACAAATAAATTATAAAATAAGTTAATAAATAATTATAATTTTTTTTATAAATCAAAGAGATTGGGCAAGAACTTTTGCCTTGTACATTCAAAGCACGTATCATGCATGAACAAAAACACAGCTTTCATTTTATTTTGCATCAGAATTGTGCCAATTAAAATAATTTTGGCATTAAAATATTTTAAATGCTCTTCAAAATGCATAACAAAAAATAATTTTTAAACCATTTAAAACCAAAATAAATAAACTTCTCAGGATAATCCTGCCGCTTTTCTTACTTACTTCTGTCACGTGACGTGGATTGGCAGCCTGTCGCGATTCTCGATGTCGTTGATTCCGATCTTGTCTCCGCATCTTCTGTTTTTCCTCTTCTTGAATGATTTTTGCAAGCTCGGCATCTTTCCTTTCGATTTCCTTTAGTTTATTAGATTTTGATAAATGCTGTAAATCATTTAACAGAAACAACGACAACAATTAATTCAAATTTCATAGAGACAACACAGCGTGAAATAACAACACAGTTACAACAATAATTAATTCCTGCTATATTTCGTATTTTATAGATTGGCCACACTTTCTCTACCTGTTGCTCTTTATTCTGTAAAAGACGTGCAAATTCCTGAACAAACAAATAATAAAAACAAATTTATAACTAAATATTTATTTTTATATTTAAATATTTATATTTATTAATTTTTAAATATAAGTAAATAAATTGATTTATATTTAAATATAAACAATAACAAATAAATAAAAACAAATAATTCCTGAATAAACAAATAAACATAAAACTAAAACTACATTATAAAACTGAAAATTATGCAAAATTCAACCGTAAACTCAATTGAGAGAGATATTTAAATATAAATAAATAAATTGATTTACATTTAAGTATAAATAAATAACAAATAAAAACAAATAATTTGTTAATAAACAAATAAGCATAAAACTAAAACTACCATATAAAAACTGAAAATGATGCAAAATTCAACCGTGAACTCAACGTCTATAACATACCTTGTCCTGCAGCTGCTGTAACTCTTCCTGAACGTGTCTCGAGCGCTTTTCAGAGGAAGAAACAAAGAAGTCAAAGTCATTTCCAGCCTCCACATCAATGTCACATGATCTTCTACCAAAGACGAATACATTTTCACATTCCAATCACAAAGACAAACGTCTTAAAATCTTATGCCTTTAGTCAAACAAAATCTAATAGAAATTCTGTTGATGTATCCTAAATACATCTAGAAAACTAAAGACATGATAGATGATGGTCACAGATGCAGTTAAGAGGAGCTGCAAGGGCTGCAGGAGCCAGAGACAGAGCGACACGAAATGAACAATGACATTGACTTAAGTCAGAGTCAAAGATAATAACGGAGCTGACATTTTACGACTCTTTAGCATCACCAGAGTCTACCAAGAGCGTCACAAAGGAAGAGAAATACCTCTCTTCGGCCAATTCGGATATTGCCACGTCTGCAATCCGAGATGCAATGCTGTTCTCTGTGCAATGAAACATAAACCTTATCTTACGGAATAACAATTACAATAAACCACGGCACAGTAAATCAAGCACAATATGGTGAAATATAACAACAACTTTAAACAAAATCCTTCAACAACAGAATAAAAACCACAACAAGATAACATAAGGTCTCACTACAGACAAAGAGTCTATTAACCCTTTGTACAACACGGTTGATATTTAGGTTTAATATTGATTATGTACATATCACCTTGGCAAAAGGGTTAATAACTAGAGACCCTGTCAATGGAATTCAACTGCAGGGTTTCTGATCAGTTATAACTGTTGCATTTGGATTTCACTTTACTATTAAAACTAGATTAATTCAACAGATAATATCCACATATTTTTACCCAGAATGTCGTTAGATTCATGCCTCAAATCCGTCTCGATCCGCTTCTGCTGTTTCCGCAATTCTTTCTCTCTCATTCGCAGCTCATAGCGTCTCTTCTCTCGTTCCTGCAGACGCCTCGCCATCTCCTAGACGACGAAGCAGATGGTGAATGCAGTGCAGTTGAATCAGTTTTAAAACTGAAAATATCTCAACTTCTATCCACTTCAAGGAAACACTGGGGTTCTGCAGAACACACTTTGGGAAAACTCTGGTCTGTAACATAGTTCATCAGTTACCCAGCAAATGAACTTTTCATGGGTTATCAGAACACTCGCCCTCTTTGCAAATTTGCCCTTCACAGGTATGGTTGAGCTGTGCCAGTAACACCTGTTGTGCTAGCACAAACCTTAACATCGATGCATACAAGGGCCAGGGCATACCTGTGCTGGGCCCACTACAGAATAAATATTTGGACTTCCATGGATGGAGGATGTGGGGGAGCTAGGTGTAAATACAAAAACTGTATCCTTTGGATAGGCCCCTCTGACTGGCAGGACCCCCGCATTAACGGACTTTGTGGGTGCCTAGCATTGGCTCTGATGCATACTTTGACTTAGACCATCTAACACAAAAAGTTAAACAGCAAAAGGGCAAAATAGCCTCCATGTCCCTCTCAGCCCACTGCGCTGCTACCACTTCACCATTAGTGGATCTGCCACGTACTTCATCCTTCAGTTCTGAGATGACCTGTTCGTGCTCTTTTCTGATAATTTCCTCGCTCTGCAGCCGCTCCGCGATGATGGCATCTTCATCATCAACACTACAACCATCAAGATATTCCATCACCACCACCACCATCATCTTCCCTGTATATCACCATGGCAACGCAACATTGATGAAAAGAAATGAATCACAACGACGAAGATGAAGAATACTTTAGAAAACATTTGCAGGCGACGTCACTCTTTGAAACTAACATATTCCACATTCTCTGTTGACGAGTTCTTTGCTCCAGTTTGTCGTCCACATTCTGAACTTGACGAGCAAGCCTGACATCCTGTCGAGCCAACTGTCTCTCGACTAAATTCCTATTATATTTTCTTTCGACTGTAAATCAGACCACAACACAAGATAGGTTATGAAATAATTTCACTAAATCATACAAAATAAACTCAGTCTGCAGTTTTCAAAACGAAAAAAACCAGACATGTTGACATCATTTGCAAAACAAATATTATCTGACTTTTTTTAGAAAGGCTATCATACATTCGTCTTCTTGAAGTCGGTTTGCAAATGCGGAGTCTTCGTGCACCAACCACTGGCGACAAACTGCGAGAAACGTTACAAAAAATATACATCTGAAGTGAGGATGAAAATACTATGTAGTTTATGATGTTTGGCAGTATATAATATTAGACATTTATTAGTACAAAGCTGACAAAGTTTGTTTGAATTATGAGAATAATAGAGAGGAAACATATTTGTCATTTCTAGACATTTGTGACCAAAATAACAGCACAATTTTAGCATTCAGTGGGTCTAAAATGTGAAAATCATTAAATTTCTATAGGTTGCTTATGGTCTATGAGTAATAACTTTTACAGGGTGAGCAGGATCAACAGGGTAAAACGAGTGGTAAAAGAGAGATTTAAACGGGCAAACGAGCAGTAAAAGAGGGACCACCTCCGCTGGCCGATTGGATTAAAAAACAAAAACGGGGCAAAAGGGGGGTAAAAGACGAGGTGTAAGAGAGGCAAAAGAAGGGTCACCAACCGTCCTGGACGAACCCCTTTTGAAGAAGCGGGTCATTGCAGCTGCTGTTGCCAGTGGGAGGTTCGCCAGTCTCCAGTCGCTTCGACATTAATAGGAAAAATCCATCAAAAACTATTCCAGCGACTGTCGTTTATGCGACTTCTTTAAAAAATCCAATAAACAAAACATAAAAAGGTTTTACATAAATATTTTAAAAGTTTTTTTACATTAAAAATTCTACGAATACTTAGTAAAATTTGTTAACTTTGTTTACAAGACAGATGACGCTAACATGGCGAACTTCTTATAGCGCTAATTTCCTACTTAAAGTAAAGTAAAGTAAAAGCACAACAGTAGCTGCTTATTCTTAGGCTTAGGTCTGTGATGTTTTGTTCTTCAGCCATCCTCGATGCGAGGTTGAACTACACTATGCATCGCTATCAGCAGCTACACTGTACTACCTCCAAAGTGGTATATAAATTCACGGGATTTTACTTACTTACACTTGTGAAATTTTTCATTTCCAAGTCTTCTTTGATGTTATAACAGTGGTTCTCAGGCCCCTTTGTCTCGCGGACCACTTTTGAGTGTCAAACATTTTTCGCGGACCACCTGAGAATGTAATGTAATGTAATGTCTTCAGTGGTTTTATTGCGCCTAATCAATCAATGTTAGCAAGCTTACAATTAGCCTATCAAAACTGCAAAAGCTTAAAAAAAACATTATTATTAATGTTTTTTCATGTAATGTAATGTAATGTGTTACTGTAATGTAATTAGCTATTTATATTGCGCCTAATCAATCAATGTTAGCAAGCGCACTACAATTAATGAAATATCAAACCAGTGTCTGCCGAAAAAGCTCGACAAGCAAAAAAACCCTTATCCGTAATTTGTTTTTGTTTTTTCACAATATGCCGCGGACCACTAGAATCGCCCGTCTCCGTGGTGGTCATGGTTTTAGATCGGACCACTTTTGGTCCGCGGACCACGGATTGAGAACCGCTGTGTTATAAATTATAATGTGATCCATCGGATACATTTTTCAGTGGTTTTCAGAAACAAAACTATAAGTAATTACTCGAGCTCGCACAGGGCAGACCCTAAACCACTTAAAATCACATTATTATTATTCGATGACATGTCCACTGTTTAACTGCTATTCGCCAGATGGCGATTGTGTCTAAACTTGCCATTCTGCTGATCTGCCTCCTTATTAAGTAAGTGGTTTTCAAGCAAGCCTAAGATAAAATAAGTAAGTTAAGTAAAACGAAATTTATATAGCGCTGCCCAAAACTTGGCGCAGTACAGCAGCTTAATCAGGAGAACCAAATCCTATAATCCGTAAACCGTAGTCCGTGGTGGTCATGGTTTTAGATCCAGTCTCTACTCCGTTCCAATGCATCGTTGTTCTCATCATTCTTCCACAGTGGCAGCGATCGCTAATGGACTCAGTATAACAAAATCACCCGAAATATCAGGCAACAGCCCTTTGTTCATAATTATGGAATGCAGTCTCAGTGTTAGGAAATTGAAATTGGCTGCCCTGATCGTTATACGATCGGAACCGTCTTTGGCTTGGATCCTGAACGGCGCGATCGAATCGCCTGACTTTAAATAAGCGCTATATACTTCCCGTTGACATATTGAGACATCCTGCGCTCACGGATCCTTGTGTTTGTCGCATTGAGTGCGTATCAGAAACGAGAACTATAAGTAATCGGTTCTCGAACTTCACCGTTGTTAGGAGTGTATTGCGCGGCACACAGGGCAGACCCTCATACTGAACCACTTTAACAGTGGCGTAGCGTGGTTTCGTTAAAAATCGTCGCCCATGCTCCTGGAAAAAATGCCGCCCCAACCGATCGCGACTCTCCCTTCCGACGTGAATTATAGCTGACGCCGCTCATCTCAATTTTGCTCGCCCCATTCGATAAAACTCTCCCCGACAACCTGACAAGCAAGAAATTCCTCAGTAGCTTCAGATTTTCAGGTAATCACCGCTCAATTTGCCGTCCCCCAGCTTCATGTGAGAACTGCTCTGCCCATGGCGTTCGAGCCATAGTTTTCTTCTTCTGTCGACGCTTTGTCGTCGACGATGACAGTTCGCTCGCCTCCTCATTCAACTTTAAACCTTATTATTATTATTATTATTGCAGCTTGGCATTATTATTATTATTATTATTATTATTATTATTATTATTATTATTATTATCTGATGTTAAAATAGCCACAGCCATTTTGAAAACAACTGAGACAACGCGGACATAAGTTCACATAACACTGTGTATATTATTAACACGAAATAAGTAGATCAGTAAGTAAAATCTAGTGAATTTATATAGCGCTCTCGTTATTATAGATATCAAATGAATAGACGGAAGTCTTTTATACGTTGAACGCTAAAACAGTAAAGTCTTAAATGAATAATAATGTAAAACTTGTTGTAAAACGGTAGTTTCTGTATCCGATGACAAAAAGACGTTCGCCGTTCGACTGGAGCGTCCATTTCGCACCGTTTGGCGTCATTCTCGACCACCACAAAATGCGCTACATAAGACCATCGCCTCAGTTAGTTCTCGAAGATGAGGAATCCGGAGAACGTGGTGTACATGTATCCGTGTAGAAACGAGGCTCGGTTGAGGAGCAGAAGCCACACCTGGTCGTCCCTATCGAGACTGAGGACGACGACATTGGATGCGGTCGCCCAGTAGGGGATGCTCTCCGCCCAGACGGTGGCCACCATGCCCCCGTTACGCACGATCATAACGGCTGCCTGCAAAGGAAAAAGATGGGCCACACACACACACACACACATACGCGGGGTTATTTCTAGGATTATCAATTTGTGTGTGGGGAGGTGTCGGTAAATTCTGGGGATTCCCCCCCCCAAAGGTATGAGAAGCAAAACAATGGTCATCCAAAAGCTGAGATTGGGGGAGGGGTGTTGCGGGTGTCGGTCTCAAATTGGGGGAGGGTGTGTTGGGGTGTAAAACTATCCCTGGCCACACATACACACACACGTACACTCGCACACACTGTAGTCGTCATCCAATCTGAGGTCTGATTTGGGGAGGGGGGGTGTCCACATGATGGGACCGAGTGGATCGTACCTCCCATTGAACGCCCCCCCGCCCCCGCCCCCTGCCCCCACATTGAACTGGATCGTGGGACCCATTGAATCCCCCCATTGAACGCCCCCAGTGGCCCCATTCTTTAGTGCACTCATTCTAAGCAACTTAATTTAAACTGAAAGTATGACAGTTGTTGACAAGGGGTGGGGTCAAAAATTGTCCATAAATTGTTGACGTAATTAATGGACAGCCCCTGTGACGACGACAACGACTTATAACGATAATGATTAGTGAGCATAGGTTTTAATCGAAGCAATGATGATAAGGGTTCAGAATTTGATGATGATGATGATGATGACGATGATGATGATGACGACGATGACGACGACGACTTTGGGTTTAGTCACCTTCTGTCTGCCCTGGGCCGATACGACCACATTGAACTGGTAGGTTCCGTTTACGGGGGACGTAAAGCGACCCGTTTTCGGGTCGTAGGCTGACCCGACGTTAGTGACGACCCGATCGAAGACGATGCTCGTGTGTTCCTTCACTGGACCGATGTTATCCGCCAAACCAACGAAGAACGCAACGTGCTTCGGAGTAGGAGCTGACAGACCTATAAGAACACCGTCAACATATAGGGTCGTCCATAAATGACGTAACGCGATTTTGGCACTTTTTTGACCCCTCCCCTACGTAACGCGACGTAACAAAAGTCAGACCCTCCTCCCTAAAATATGACGTAACAACGGGCCGACCCCCGTTTTGTCTTCCGAAAAGTCTTGACAAGCAAAAAGAGGTCATTGATCCTTCTATTTTTCCCTCTCCAAATATACTGGCAAGCAAAAAAGGTCATCCTTGTATTTCCCTCTCCAAATACCCTGACAAGCAAAAAGAAGAAAAAAGGTGGTCACTTAAAAAATTTGTGTCGCGTTACGTCACATTTACGGACCCCCCCCCTCCCCCCACCCAGTCACACTTCGTAACAAATGTCCGGACCCCCTCCCCTCCCTAGGCGCGTTACGTCATTTGTGGACGAGCCCCTATTGGAAAACAGTTCAGAACTCAGAATAAAATAGATTAACAGGCTAATTATGGAGAGCAATAGTCATTGAAAAACACAGCAGGAGTTTATATTTCCAACTCAATAAAAATCATTTTAATTAAGAAGACACGCAGCGTTAATGTAATGCCGTTTTTCCCAAACTGTGGGTCGCAGGGCTCAGTCTAGATGGTCGCGGGATAGCATCAATCAATCAGTATGCAATCTTCTTCGTAGTATTCTGTCCTTAGGCAGGTTTTGCATTCAAATTTCGCCATTCATTCCTGTTCATAGCTTTCTCCTTTAGGTCTTTATAGTCCTATTCCATCATCCAGTCAAGGTTCCTTTTCCTTTTCTAAAACCATACTGATCTTCACCAATAAAATTTATTGCGTCTGCCTTTGCCTGTATTCTGTTATTGTTATTATTTTTTTATTATTATTAGCTAGGCGATTTCTATAGCGCAATAAGCATGGCAAAAGTGGCCAAAGAGACAAGAGCGCTTTACAAAACTACGAATATCCGATGGTGAATAAGTAAGTCTTAAGATTACGTAGACAAATTCCAAGAGAGTCGGAGTCTGTGCTTGAGTATCTTCAGCATAATTAATCTTTTATGCGTGACTGAGTAAACTTATGGTTCTGTGGTCTTTACATAATTCTGCTTCTTTTTGATTGGGATCATGACTGTTTCCATAAAATCCATTGACCATTCTCCGGTGTTATGCATATACTTCTACAGACCTCTTTTAATTCGACCAGACCAGAAAAATTAGAGGAAAATAAACAGGAACGGGAAGAGGAAGAGGAACTGGGGATGTTAAAAGAAGAGGTAGAAGGGGCACTGAAAGAATTAAATGATAATAAAGCGGAAGGAATATAGACAACATACCCAGCGAGTTCCTGAAAACATTGGGGAAAAAGAGGGATGGACGAATTAAGAGAGGTCTGTACAGGTAGGCCTATATACAACAGAGATTAGAATCAACGCGATGCTTCTTAGATTATTTAAATAACAGAGTATATTAAGGACTATAATTAATTAGTAATAGACTAAATACAATATCAGGCCTAATATAAACGAAAACAGACGCTGACAATGAATTTGTATAAAGTATATCTATGCTAACCAAGAGATATGATTATTTGTACTTAAATTAAAGTGAGTTGAAAAAGCAGCAGATAATCGCAGAAAGACAGCCGTTTCAGTGAACCACGTGATCGCCAACCTTGACCTCTTGACCTGACCACTGACCTGACAGGCCTGGCATTCCGGGCACTCCGTCGTCTCCTCGCTCTCCTCTGTCTCCGGGTGACCCCGGCGGACCCCTCGCCCCGCGGATCGGCAGTTTCATCGACGTCGGCAGACTGGCGTCGTCCCCTCCTCCCTTGCAGGTCACCTCAAGGTCACAGTAGGACTCTGACCCCCCGTCTGTGGCGGCGGCGGCGGGCGGCGGCGGCCACGGATTTGTCCTTCTCCCGGTCTCTGTTCAGTTTTCCCGGCCTCGGTTTGTCCCTCGCCTCGCGGGAAGAGTTGGTCGAGGACAAGATGGCGGCGAAGAAAAGAATCGCAAAGAACCTGGAACTCATCGCGACTTTGGCAAAGGCGATCTCAGTCGCGGAATTTAACAGGAGAATCTCCAAACAAAATGCGCCAAATAAACTACAGTCTAGAACCCAACTGAGAATCGCTGCTACGATTAGTTCTTGTTCTTGCTTCTGTCTGCAAACGAGTCTCGGAAAACCTTTCGCGGTAATAATAATTCTTTTCAATCTATTCTTTCTTCATATCGCAGAGAAATGATATCGGATCGTTTCTCGAAATGGTATTTAAATGCAGAAATAGTTCAAGACGATCTTGGAAATATTCGATTGAAGATGAATAAATTCGCGTAAGACTTTACTGGAAGACATCACCTCTGACAAGTGATAGGCCTAACTGCTGACGACAGGTAAGGGGCCTGCTATCATCGATAAGGCGCAAAATACTGTAGTATTCACTAAAGTATCGCTTCTAGTAAGTAAGGTATGGCTACTTAACTTCACCAGTGAATTGTGCTTTCAAATGAAGATGGACTTTTTACAACGGATATTCTAAAGTTAATTCGGCGTTTTCGTTGGAATCAACGACGTTCTTCTGTTTCTGAAATACAAAAAGCAGACATGTTGCTTTTTATTGTAAAATTCGGATAATCTAAAACAATAGCAGTTATGTTTTGAATTGGGGAAAAACAGGGCTTTTTCAGTGGGAACGCCGTTCCCGTGTGTTCCCACGTCTTTTTGCCAGATTGTAAATAATAATTATGGATATTATAGTAATGCGTTTGGGAACGTAGGCCTATGTAGTATACGGCGTTCCCACGCCTGTTTTTGTTGATGACTTAAAGAAGGTCATCACCACTAAAAAAATAAAGTGTCGAAACTCTTTAGGGGCCCGTCACTGCTTTGCCTAGGGGCCCGAAATTTCTCTCGATGACGGCCCTGGAAATGAGTTCCCACACTTTTTCCTTTTTCCTGGAAAAAAGCACATGGGAAAACAACGATAATATGTACTATTCAAACATCCGTTTTCAAACAGCCGCGTCGTTTTTGCTATCAAACATTTTGAGGGTTTAATATTTAAAAATCGTAACTCTCTCTCTCTCTCTCTCTCAGTTTATCAAACCACGTTCTTTCTCTGTGTAACACTCGGTCTGTGGACATTCTGTTCTAAATCATTCTTAGTTTATAATGCGCGTCGTTAGACGGAGACTTCATGCATCGTAAAGAATTCGTCCTCCTCGTCCTCCTTCTCCTCCTCTGTACTGGCTTCCATCCCGGATTTTCCACCACTGTCCACTGTGTCCAGTGTCCATATCTTGAGTATCCGGTCTCTTGAGGTTCCTCACTGCGTCGTATTAGACGCTTCGCTATATAATCGAATCAATTCCAATCATCGCCCATCGCTTCCTTTGTGTACCAACTCTGCGCTTCGCTATATACTACGACAAATCTCTCAGATAGAGACAAAGACAGAAACAGAAACAGAGAGAGAGACAGAGAGAGAGAGAGAGAGACAGATAGAAAAATATGGAGATAGAGAGACCCACACAGAGAAAGACTGACAGAGGTCTAGAGAAAGATACAGAGACAGACAGGCAGAAAGTCAAAGACAGGCAGAGAGACAAAGACAGAGAGCCTAACAGAAAGAGACACACAGAGACAGAGACAGAGGAAAGACACAGAGAGACAGAGACAGAGACACAAAGAGACGCACACAGAGAAACAGAGAGAGAAAGACACTTAGAGAGAGAGACAGACAGACAGACAGAGACAACAGAGAGGAGAGAGAGAGATGATCGTGAGTTTTCTTTGTTTGGCGGAAAGAGATTTGTAATTAAACGACGATAATATAATAACAAAGAAATGATTATATTAGCAAAAGAGAAAACGAAATTGTCAAACTCCGACAGAAAATGAGAAAATGCCAACAGAATGCATACTTCCAATTTCAAAATACAATGCAGACAACCATAGAAATGTATTCATATAAAACGCTAGATCGCCCGATCTCATCCGCCTTTCGATCCAACTGCTGAGAGACAGTCCCTTCTACGCTCAATCCTGCCCCCGCGTCTTCATTCAATGATCTGTTATTTCTGATTCTACGTCTGTTATAAGTGGCATCGCTACAATTCGGTTTGACGTAATCATGTGTTTAAAAAAAACTTTGGGGTGTAACCAGAGGCGCAGTGACGGGGTGGGTATATTGGTATATATATACCCCAAATCAGGTTACCTTGAAATTTTTAATGCATTTTTTAAGAATTTCAAATTTTTATACCCCTCAAAACACATTATACCCCCCCCCCAATCAAATTCCTGGCTACGCCCCTGGTTGTAACTTGTAAACTACTAACAGTAATTCGATTGACAGAGAGTCTCATAGGCCTACATGCAGTGAGTGGCACTGCCTATAGCATGCGATGGAATCGTAAAACACGGAATATGACGGAGATATTTCTCTGATCAAAGCCAAGCTTCGAGTCTCTCTGCGTCTGCTCTCTCTCTCTCTCTCTCTCTCTCTCTCTCTCTCTCTCTCTCTCTCTCTCTCTCTCTCTCTCTCTCCTCCGTCCAATAGCCCTCAACCGACCCCCACCCACCCACCCACCCTCGACCTCTGACCCCGTCTCCTTCTGTCTTCGAGCGCCGTTGCAGATGGCGGCGATGTAGATTGCTCCTTATCAACGATCGTCTGCTAAGTAAGTCCGTCTGTCCGACCGTCCGTCCGTCCGTTAAGAAGTTTACGTAGAGCGGGAGAGGAGGAGGAGGAAGAGGAGGAGGAGGAGGAGGAGGAGGAAGGAGGACGGATTAGGCCCCCTACCCCATCATCCCGCCGAATCAGTGAGAATGATTCCGTATTGATTTCATAATTGTATGATTTTGTTAATGGCCCCCAAGTGACCACACACAGTCACTCATACTGGAGACAGAGATTAGAAGTCAGGACCGTGGACGGACGGACGAACGGATTGGCAGATGGTGGTATATAAAGGGTTAATCCATGGTTGATTGATCTGAGAGTGAACGTGGAATGTGTCGTGCGTCTGACAAAGAATGGCCTCTGGGTTTAATGGAGCTCTCTTTCCGTCTCTTTGATAATTGGTACATTATTGCCAATTGATCTTCTTATTCTTCCAGTCCACTTAATTCAAACTGGGAAATCTTCAAGCAATTGAGTTAAATACAGACACAAAGACACACGCTTCAAACAGACGAAAGACAGGCAGACAGACACACAGGCAGACAGACAGACAGACAGACGGGAAACATTTTCGCAGAACATATGATGACTTTTAGTGGTTACAAAACGTCCGGCAAAATAAGGACATGTCCTTCTGTTTTTCCTCGTGTCCTCTGTCCTGCATCTATATTGGCCTTAAATGTGGCCTTAAATGTAAAAATGTCCCAATGGGGTCGGACCCTGTATCTCTTTGTGGCTCCGCCCAGGGTTATTTCCAGGATTATCAATTTGGGGGTGGGTGTCGGTATATTCGAGGGCGGTCGGTCCCTGCCGATAAAGTCTGACAAGCAAAAAAGGTCATTCCTGGCTCAGATTAGGGAGGGTGTTCGGGGGGGGCGGTCTCAAATTGTGGGGGTTGAGGTGTTAGTGGGTGTACACATATCTCTGGCTCCGCCAATGTCGCAGGCGATGGAAGAGATAGCAATGGGTCACTCAGAATGGTCCATGACCCATCATCACGTGGCCCACTGAACCCTTGACCCATTGCCCCTCTGCCATCTCTGGGTGATGGTGCCCCCACCCCCGTCAGAAACTCTGGTTACGCCACTGCGTGCAAGTAAACATCCGAGCTAATTGTAATCAATTAAAGAAGAACCCAGTTATTATTTTCATCGTCCAAGAAAACTCATATTTTCAAATAATCTACCACAAATATTGCAGAAAAAATTAAGAAAAAGAATAAAGTAAACTGGTGCATCAGTTATATAGCGCATTTCTCAATATCGTCATTTCTCCGGGGGTGTCTTTGGGGAGGGTTCTTGGGGAGGGGTAGGTGACGCTCAGACGAGACACAGCGGAGGGGAGAATCAGAAATGGAAAATATCGATTGGATGCGTTATCAGTTGGTGATCTTGAGCGATCGCAAGAGAGAATATTTCCAATCTAAAAGGCAATGACTTCAAATGGAAGACCCTTGTAAGGCATAGAAACCGCGTCCGCGTCGCCAGCCGAGAGCTGCTCGCCCCCGGAGCTGTTCTCTCGAACAACTATTCCTATTATGATCCGATTTGGACTAGCACAGTCTCTGTCCTTGTCTCTATCTCTATATCTGTCTCTGTCTCTGTATGTATGTCTATATGTCTGTCTCTCTATAACTAACTCTAACTCTCTGTCTCTCTCTGTGTCTCTGTGTCTCTCTGTCTCTATGTCTCTATGTCTCTCTCTGTGTCTTTCTCTCTCTCTCTCCCTCTCTCTCCCTCTCTCTCTCTCTGTCTGTCTGTCTGTCTCTGTCTCTGTCTCTCTGTCTGTCTGTCTGTCTGTCTGTCTGTCTGTCTGTCTCTCTCTCTCTCTCTCTCTCTCTCTCTCTCTCTCTCTCTCTCTCTCTCTCTCCCAGAGCCATCGGCGTAGTGGTGCGATGTAAGATGGAGGATCGCGCAGATCCTCCGACTTTCTTCTTTCTATCTGCGATCGAAGGAGGGACTGATTCGCCGAAACTTAGACGCTTCGAAGTCAAAAACTCCTCATTTTCCATCGAAATAAGTCTCTAAGACTAAACAGCAAAACACTTTCCAGTTATTAGATAGATCATGTATTTGCCTCTTTCTTTGTCTTTCTCTTCTCTCTCTCTCTCTCTCTCTCTCTCTCTCTCTCTCTCTCTCTCTCTCCTCTGTCACTCTGTCTTTTTGTCCCTGTCTCTTTATCTATCCGCATGACCGTCTGCTTGTCTATTTCTTGTTTGTTTGTTTGTTTATTTGTTTGTCTGTCTGTCTGTCTGTCTGTCTGTATGTCTGTCTGTATGTCTGTGTCTCCGGTATTTCTATGGTGATGTTCGGTTGAGTGAATTTGGATGCAAATGCGTGTCCACAGTTGACTGAATGGAATGCCAGAGAGAGTGGAGACACTTCGGCAATAGGAATTCAGTCGATGTCACGCCACAAGTACACGCCCGAACAAGTACAGCGGAAGACCAGTAAGTACACGAAGCCGATGGATGCGTACTTCTTGGCGGTGAATTCCAGTGCCTCTGATCGCAACAGAGACCTCCGACGAAATGTCGCTGCGGTGGATGAATCGGACAAAATTATTGCATTTGTTGCTCTGTTTGCAAAGGCCAATTAAGCGATGGAAAATCATCATTGGATTATAGAGCGCTCTTACAAACAAAAGAAAAAAGGTCTATGTGAGAGAGAGAGAGAGAGAGAGAGAGAGAGAGAGAGACAGAGACAGAGACAGAGACAGAGACAGAGACAGAGACAGAGAGACAGAGACAGTGAATTAACGAAAGAAGTTCAAAATGCTGAAGATAACACGACGGTGTTTTCTACTCGTCGAGACTTTTTCGCCTGATGTCGATGTGCTCCTCCTCCTCCCCTCCCCTCCCCCATTCCCGGAATCCTTCTCCATGCACTCCAACTCCAAAATTACTAAATTCAGTGGAGCTAGTAATGATCGCATAGATAAGGTCAGCAGAGGAGCTGCTCATTTGCAAAACAGATATATCCGTCCATTTTACATTGAGTTACAGTTAAATACACGGTTAAAGGGTTAATTGTGTCCAAACCTACTTTGATTTCTCCTGCCAATGCTCTTGTCAGCATTAGAGTAGACTTGATTATTCCCATTTACCCATTTACAATGGCATGGCCAAATCTAATGCGTAAAAGTTTCAAAGGATTCAGAATTCTTTTGCCCGGGCCATTATAAAAACTCGTTAAGCATGATCATAATTATTAAACCTGTTCTTCAAACGTTACACTGGCTGCCCCTTTGAACAGAGGCTTGTATTTAAAACTGGTCTCCTTGTTTTTTAAAACACTGCAATCTGGCCAACCTCAATATTTAAAATCTATGTTTTATCACCCGAAACATCGTCATTCAACACTGTTTGCTGATTAATTGTTGAATGTACCTAGAATCAACACTGAAATTGGTAAGAGAGCTTTTTCTATTTCTGGGCCTAAAATCTGGAACTCTCTTCCTCTGGTTGTCAGATCTTCCAATTCATTGAGTATTTTCAGATCCAGACTTAAAACACATCTCTTCTGATTAGAGGCGATTTCAAGTTTGACTCTGCATGGCTGCTGTCCAATGCGTCAAATATTCCAGAAAAATATTAACTTATAATTTGACTACTTCACAAGTTTCTTTTTGTTCATTATTCTATTGTATGTTTAGATCAGAATTAGTCTTGCGAATGAGCTTATTCTCAGGGGCGTATTATTATATCGGTATATATACCCCTCCCCAAATCAGGCTACCTTAACGTTTTAAATGTGTTTTATAAGATTTTCAAAGTTTTTTAAGATCTATACCCCCCAATCACATTATGCTCCCAAATCAAATTCCTGGCTACGTCCCTGCTTATTCTGTAGATTTTCTTAATCCTATTTTAATTTCAATTGATGTCGTTTATTGTAATTGGTGTCAGAGAGGCCTACAGTAGGCCTATCTAAGTCAAGTTGAGTTTAAATTAACTGCAGATGGTGTCAGTGTACAGGACCCCTTCAATAGGACGGAAAAGAAAAAGTGCACAAAGTCAAAATTATCTTTCGACGAGAATTGGAAAATCAAGATTGCAAAGAGACAGACATTTAGACAAATTTAGGCCTCGAAACACACGTCTAAATGTGTCTTAGGAAATAATAGCTTTGTACTTACGTACCTGTATCGACGACAATCGCGGGTTGTCCCCCACTCGATTCAAGAACGAGGCGCCGTCTACGGCTCCCTTTCTAGAGTTGCATCGAGGGAGGGACGACACATCGCAGCGCCCATGCGCAGTCCCAGAGCTATTGATCCGAACAGTCGATAAACCTCTCTCTATATATATATATATATATATATATATATATATATATATATATATATATATATATATATATATATGTTTTTTATGAAATAGCTCAATCAAATACTCTGCACATCAAACGACTCGAAATAAAACTACATCCCAATTCAGTGTAACAACAACAACAACAACAACAATAGCAACAACAACAATGACAATAATAATAATAATAATAATAATAATAATAATAATAATAATAATAATAATAATAATAATAATAATAATAATAATAATAATAATAATAATAATAATAATAATAATAATACACTTTTATATGCCCAGTTAATTATAGCTCTCTGGCAATGGCATATAACATTGTGTGCTGTATTGTTGTTGTTGTTGTTGTTGTCGGAAAAATCGGGGAGGGGTCGGAATTTTTAAGTCTCTCCCCGAAAAAGGCTGACAAAAAGGTCACCCGACAATAAAAGTTGGATAGAGGGGTGTCCTCCATTTGGGGGGGGGGTGTTCTGAGCTAATTAGTATCCATTTTGTATACATACCATTGTCACATTACCAAATGTTGAGGGTGTCGAGACTGTCGACCTCAAATGGGGGGCTGTGTGGGGGTGTTAGGAGGGTGTAAAAATATCCCTGGGAGGGGGTCAAAAATTGCCCAAAAATTGTTGACATAATTAATGGACAGCCCCTTATTGAAAACACGATTGATGTCATCCAATATACTGTCCACTTGTTATTTTCAAACACAAATGTCGAACAATAGCATCTTAATTAGTGGCGCCTCCACAGGGGGCCCGGGGGTCAGTGCCCCTATTGAGTGCCTGGCCCCCAGTGACCCCCCTGTTGGGACCCTATACTTAATACTACATACCTAACAACAAACGGTAGGCCCCATGATTAGAAGTTGCCACCCCAACGCCTCCCCCACTTGCCAAATCCTGGAGCCGCCACTGGACCCACGGGGTCATGGCCTGGTCCTCCAGTGGCCCCTGTTGGGACCCTATCCGTACTACATACCTAACAACAAAACGGTAGGCCCCCATGATTAGAAGTTGCCACCCCAACGGCCCCCCACTTCCTGGAGCCGCCACTGGGCCCAGTGGCCGTGCCCCTATTGGTGCCTGACCCTAGTACTTACCCTACTAATACATACCTAACAACAAACGGTAGGCCCCCCATGATTAGAATTTGCCACCCCGACGGATCCCCACTAATTGCCAAATCCTGGAGCCTCCACCGATCTGAATCTCCATTTTCAATACATACTAGTAAAAAGTTCTTAGAACATTGGTAAAACATTACCGCAGCTATTCCCCGTGGCTCAGCTGATGATGTTTTGGGTCTACTAATGTGGCTGCCGTTTGGGAATTTCCCAAATAGTTGGCTTCAGCCAAATGACGTAATGCCGTCTCCTCTAATAATAACTCCATGCCATAGACTCATTCAAAATGATTAAAGTCAGAATATTGAAGTCTCTGACTCTCTGGTATCGGCTACGATTCGTGATCTTCTGCAGTTACTTCCGGTATCGGCGGCCATTGACGTGACTCGGGTGTTTTTTCTGTGTTTTAATTCCGTTGGATTCGTCGTCAGAGACCGACCTCCTCTGACCAGAGGACCCCGTCCAGCCCAGAAGCAGAAGATTCCGCGGGAGGAACGACGATGCCAGAGAAGGATTCAGGAGCGCCGTCGACCCAGGACGTCGAGATGAAGGACGCCGACAAGACCGAGCAACCGCAGCCGGAGGAGGTGAAGAAGGACGCCGACGTCCTTACGATGGAAGGTATTCTCGCTCCAATGTAAAACTGTAACGCGGAATTTATATGGCGCACGTCTGGACGAGCGCGTAACGTTAACCGTTAATGCTTACATGGCTGGCGTTTAATTTGCGTTGTTAAGAATTTTTGGACAATATTAGTCGTGGTTAACTCACATTTATTTGATATTGTATCTTTTATGAAAACAGTTGATACTGTTCTCATTTGATACATGTTATATTATGCTCTGACTTAGATTTAATCAGTATGATTAATTAGTTTTCCCTTTCTCGTATATTACTATTATATGATGATTCTATGTTAAGAGCATTGCTAGAGATGAATTAAGCGATTTAACATTAACAAAAGCTTAAACTGAGCCCCATCTCCCCACCCATTGTAATGACCACCAATGCGATGCATTTTTGGACGTGATTAGGGTTGTGAAAGAAGTCCCTGACTGATATATTATGAAATGGACTTGAGTGTTGGGCAAATGCTTGCAATGGTGCACGAGGCAATAAAACTGATTTTAAAAAATTGTCTGGAGGAAAAGAGCATTTTCAACCAACAAAACATAAGAATGCATGCTTTTTCTGCCTCATCCTTATGTGAACCCACATATTGTAACATATGAAGAGGCATCATGTTGCATATAGGAAATATGCAGTAAGAAATGATGCTTCCAGTTATGGAAATTTGGGAAATTTCACATTTTTGCAAACCTGTGTTCTTAGTTGTTCTGTAGTGAAATCTAGCCATGTTCTGAAAATTTGTCTGACCAAAGTAGTTCAAAAGTGACTCATGTAAGTTAGAAATGCCCTTTTTCTTCAGATATTCGCCAGCACTTGAAGCACATTGAGAAGGCGGTGTCGACTAAAGAGCCGCGATTCATGTCGCGAGCGTTGCGAGTTCTTGTAAATCTACGAAAGAGACTGAACAGTAACGTGCTACGAAAACTCTTGCTTGTCTATTATCCGACTGGTTCCGGTGGTGCGGCAACGAAGAATCCTCTGCTGGATTTTCTAGAAGAGGTTGGCAAATGGATTGAACAGGGTTCTAATTGAGGATTGCATAGATTGTGGTTTTCGTTTATTCCATAAAAGCTCTTCTTGATGGATTGAATTCTGTTATTTTGTAGTTATCTAGAAGCAGTGAAAGAAGAAACCTGAGGAAGTTGTTTTTATTGCTAATGGATGATGCAGTGCATATTTTCTTAAATATTTAATTGTTAAATTTCTGAATCCATCATCTTTCTGCGATGAAGTTTTACCAGAATAGGTTTTGAGCATTTTTAGATTTGTAAATGTTGGAAACAGCATATATCCAATAAAGAAATTCTAGATAATGTAAAGTAGAAAAGGCAATAATACAAGCAATAAAACAAAGGCAAAAGAACTGGATTGGGCCTATTCTAAGAGGAGACTTATAATTCAGAACAATACTGGAGGGACATATGGGAGGAAAGACAATCAGAGGAAGACCACGTACATCACTACTGAACTGGATGCTGACTAAAGACGGATACAAAGGATTAAAGACTCAAGCGGCTGACAGAGGAGGGTGGCACCAATAGAAACAACCAGGACCTGCTTCTGGGCAGAGAACTTAATGAGAAGAAATGTATTGGCATAAACATAAAATTAAGCAGTTACATATTGTGTCTTCTGTATTAGAGTCTATCTGGGCCATTGCTTCCAGGACTTATCACATATCAATTTGTGTAACGTAAAGAAGTGGAAGTTATAGTAATCATAATTCAGTTGAGTGGTTATTGCTGTGGTTATTGTTGTTGTGTGTTGTTGACCATTGTTTGCTGAATTTTGCTATAGCCAATGGAAGTGGACAAGAGCACAGGGGGTGTGCGACCTCGTACTGGAAAGGCTGCTGCCCTGACCCAGATTCCAGAGATTGACATATATCTTCATCTCTTGGTTCTCATTTACCTGCTTGACCAGAAGAAACTGACAGATGTGAATTGCTTGATTTCTGTGTATTAATATAATGAAGTAAATTTGAAGGAATTTTTATATTTATAGTTTTGATCAGGCTGTTGATGCTGTTTCAGCAATCTATTCATTTTCAAACACATTTTAATGTCGCATAACCATTCGACTTGACGCAAGATCTAGCAGTCAATCGAGCGATGACCTACTAACCTGGAGGCTGATTGGTTGAACAGCAAAGATATACTGCTGAAAGATATACTGCTGAATCCGCTTGAATGTGCAAGCGCATTCGCTCGGATATATCTGGGGATATTTTTGCCCTAGGCAAATATTTTGCAAACATATTTTTAAACGGAGCACCTGTCATTCAATGCCAGCTTATCATTCACGCGGATATTGTCCGGGTAACTACTTAGGAGATATATCCCAGTAGCATATCCCCTAATGGAGCGACAACTTGAGGAAGTGTTTGTAAAGATGTCTTTGGGGTATTGTCTATTTTCCAGGCGTTGTCTTGTTCGAAGCAGCTGATGGACAAAATCACTCCGTCCAATCGCCGCACTTTGGATATGCTGGCCGCCAAGTGCTATTTCTACTATTCCAGAGCGTATGAAATTACAGATCAGCTGGATCAAGTGCGCGGGTATGACCAGGCCGGAGGGGCGATAACTTTGTGACAGATTTCTATATTCATTCTAAATAACACATGATTCTGATGACCGAGTAGTACTTTAGTATGGAGGAGAAACTCAGTTGATATATATATATATTTGATATTCTTGTAAAGGAAATATTTTTGTGCATTGAATTCTGAGATAACACGGTGGAGTGGAGCCTTGGTTGAGTGTCTTAACGTGCTGTTGCTGTTTTCAGATTTCTTCACAGTCGCTTACGCACCTGTACTCTGAAGTCCGACTACGAAGGGCAGGCCTCGCTGTTGAATCTTCTCCTTCGTAACTACCTGCATTATAACCTATATGACCAGGCAGACAAGTTGGTGTCTAAGTCAACGTTTCCAGAAAGCGCCTCAAACAACGAGTGGGCGAGATATCTCTATTATCTAGGTAAGATACCTGTTATCTAGGTAAGATACCTGTTATCTGGGTAAGATACCTGTTATCTGGGTAAGATACATGTTATCTAGGTAATTTCTCCAAACTCTGCTGTATACTTTGCTTCTGAAGCCAATTGAGCATTTCTTGCCATCATCTATGGGACCCATTTGCCAATCATTTTGAAGTTTGAATTTTTTTGAATTGTTACAGTTTTGTTTATTTCTTGTTAATTTTCTAAATTCAAATGAAATTGCAAGGAATTTGTTTTAAAATTTGTTCCACGTATAAAATTTCTTGTTTATTCAAGAATAGTGAGAGCAGTTTTTAAAATTTGTTGAGTATTTTTCTGATCATGTTACATGCTCTCGAGCCTTGTTGGCATTTGGACTTCTAATGTCACTAATAAAACAAAAATCCTGTCAATCAGAAAAACAGTTGGGGAATGGCCAATAGTATGCATTGAAACTAAATGAAATAGTGAAAACCTTGCTTGCGTAGGGCGCATAAAGGCCATCCTGCTCGACTATTCAGAGGCCCACAGACACCTGTTGCAGGCAATGAGAAAAGCACCACAACACACCAATATTTTCAAAAGACAGACATTGGGATGAAAACAAAATTAGATCTGCTCAACACTTTTGTTTCTTCGCTTAATATAGGAAGTTCGAAATTGTTGCTGGGAGTTAAAAAGTTATGTTTAGAAAAAACTAGTAGCAACAGAAAATAAATGGGTGCTGAAGAATACTAAGGATTGGATACAAAGAACATTTTCTGTTTTAGGCGCAGAAGTTTGCAATAACTGTGCAACTGTTACATCGTGACATCCCCAGAAAAGAAGAATGAAATGGACAACACATACTCAAGACACTGGCCATAAATAAGAAACCAAAACTGACACAAGGCAATTTCTCAAACCAGAAAAGATCTTAGGGCTCATCCAAATTTTAATGGATGGATGGAGGCATATTTTCATCCCCACAAACACCGAATCTATGCAATCCCTTAACCTGACGGAACAACACCATCTTAAGACTTTGGAAGAAAATCATATTCAGAGAACTTTGTAAAGATGTTTATAAACGTTGCTCACGCTGGACACATAAGGATGTGTGACCTGACCGGACCTTGAGTATTTTTAAACCATGTTAAAAAGCGACCTATTCGGTTTATTTTTCTAATGTCCATTCCTGTCAATGGCATAACTTTCTTCGCTGTTGTTGACTATAATATAAGCTGCAGAAAATCTTGCAGAAGATCGTCCAACTTGGCCATGATTTTGCATTGAAATGCCTCAAAAACACTCAAGTCTGGAGTTTGAAAAATCATAACTCTGCCAATTTTGGCCCGATCTTCAAAATTTTTGCACCATTCTGTTCCAATTAGACCCCTTTACAATGTCTTTGTTTCACAGTTTCAATTACTGCAGAAAAAATTTTTGCTATTGGTCTTGGAACAAAATTTGACCAAAATGTTGGGGAGGGTCCTATTTTGGGCTGTTCGTATGGACCATTTTCTGTTTTACCCGCAAAAATTTCTTTTTGTTGACTTTGTTCGGTGACATCCCCGAGCAATAAAATGCTACAACCGACGATGCAAACCTGCATCTTTATAGCTTCTATATAGCCTGAAATATAGTAAGTTTAAAACTTGTATGTTCACATTTTCAGATGAACGCCTTTTCCCAAAACAAATACCATATTTTCAGCCCCTTGAAAAACCGTAAATCCCCTGCAATCTCTTAAATCCATTCCCCATTGCACCCATCAGTGCATACGTACTTTATGGATGGACCCTTATGCTGGCATGGTGATATTTTTATTGCTGATAGGCCATTTAGATGTTTTTGCTAGCATTGGTTTGTGGTTGAAGATGTCGCTCATGGCTATACAGTGAAACCTGCTTAATTGCATAGGTGCCGTGCAAGCCTTGCTTATGCGATTAACTGGGCTATGCGAATAGCTGGGATGTCTGATAATTAATTGTACGCACAAAACACTGGTTTGGGTTTTTATGTTGTTATGTAATGTTATGCAATTAAGCGGTATGTGATTAAGTGGGATCCACTGTACATGACTTTCTAAGATTACTAACTCCACAAGAGAGGACTTTTTATCGTGCAACACAGACGAGTGTTTAGAACTTGCCGGTGCTTTTGTTTCAGCCGTTCGGACAGGAAATCTGAAAAACTTTGGCCAGGTCTTAGAAAACTACGGAGCGAAGTTTCAGTCGGAGGGGACGTACTCTCTGATCGTCCGTCTACGTCATAACGTCATCAAGACCGGAGTGCGGATGATCAGTCTGTCGTATTCGCGGATATTTCTCGCTGACATTTCTCAGAAGTTGCTCCTCGACAGTCCTGAGGATGCCGAGTACATTGTGGCCAAGGTATGCGACGGCACCGACGCCCCGGGCGGCATTTCTTTTATTCATTTGTAGAATTTTTCTAAGTTGTTTTTCAATTCCGTTAAATCCTCGTTATATCTCTTGTCTTGCATCTGGTGTTGTGTATATCCCCAATCAGTGTTTATTCTAGCCACCTTGACATTGGGGGGGGGAGTTTGAAATGTTTGGGGGGGAGAAGGTTTGTCTGTCCAAAAACCTTTGCCAGCAAACAAAAAAAGGTCATCCTGATATTAGATTTTTTCTCGGAAGTGGTGACAAGCAAAAAAAGGTCATCACATCCTTCCTTATCTTTCTTCCCCTTCTTCTCCACATGCTCTAATGCTCTTCTGAATATGGTCATATCCTTATGTTTTTCCCCTCTCTTAAATAAAAACCCCCTCTCGTCACACTTTTGGGGGGAAATTTCCATCCCCCAATGCAACATATAGAAATTTTTGGGGGGAATTTTCAAACTTTGGGGGGCAAGGGCCTAGAATAAACACTGTCCCAATTTCTGTCGATTCTTTGGACGAAACTGCCATTGATGTAAGCTCTACTTGACATCATGTGTTACTATCGGTCGTTTGTGACTTTTAGGCGATTAGAGATGGAGTGATTGAAGCATCTATTGATCATGAGAAGGGTTTCGTTCAGTCGAAGGAAAACACGGACATATATGCAACTAGAGAGCCAATGACGGCCTTCCATCAGAGAATTAACTTTTGTCTTGACATCCACAATCAGTCAGTCAAGGTACTTGGTGTTTGGTTGATGTGTTATGCATTGAGATTAGCAATATCAGAGTCTTGTTATAATGTGGGATCTATAGTTTTTGCCTGTTGCCTGATTTTATTTGGAGTAGAATTTGGTTTAGGCTTGTGGTAGCTTCTGTATACATTTGAGTTTGCGTTTTTAATTGTGATGTTGGATTGAAAACTTTGGATTTATTTCTGAATGTGTTTTGCAGGCAATGCGCTTTCCTCAGAAGTCTTATAATCGAGATCTGGAATCTGCTGAGGTACTTACTTCAGTTTATAGTAAACCTTAAATTATCTACTTGGTTGCTTTGTATAGCACAGTATATGTCAGATACAGTGTACATGTTTGATTGATCATACAGCTTTCCTTGCTAAAGAAAGATTTACCCAAAAAGTTTGACCTCTTCTCTTGAGATATTTCGAAATCTTGATACATGTTCTTTCTTTTAGAAGAGGAGGGAGCGCGAGCAGCAAGAACTGGAAAGTGCAAAAGAAATTGCGGAGGAAGACTTTGACGACTTTCCATGAGTTTGCGCTGTGATCGCCCCTGGGAGTGACTCTTGGCAATTGCTATTCGAACTGTCTTTTCAACAGACTTTATTTGTGATCTTGTAGAACTTCGTACAAATTTGACATTTTTTGTTGAGCCCACGTGTTTTAGACAATGTTATTAATTTTCTTGAATTCAGTGAAGTTACTTAACAGAGAAATGTGAATAAACTTTGAAAAAGCAACTTCTTTATTCTGGATTGACTATATCTTAAAGTAGCATAGCAGTTTCCTCTTTTTATGAAGCACTTGTGAAATTTGTTGGTCAAAGCCGTAGTTCGAGTGTTTTGAGCCTGGGGAAAAGGTATCAATTTTTCACCCCCAACAGTCTAAAAACTGGCAATGACATTTTTTGCTTATCACACTTTTCACAACATTGGAGGAGTAAAGTAGGAAAATTGGCACAGTAAGTGGGTGAATACCTTTTTTGCTCATCATATTGGCAATACTTTTGATGTCGGGCGTGTTTAACTTGTTAAAACTCCCATTGTGAATAAAATCAACCATGGTTGGTGGCACCCTCCCCCATCCCCTAGCTACAGCTCTATTGTTGGTTGCTTAAATCTAGTGATGTCTTTTATTTTTTGTGAAGATTTCTGAAGGTGCTCTTGACAAAAGTTAGGACTGAAATTACAGGTTTAATTGCTTTAATAGTATTTTAGTAAAGACAACACTAGATACTAGAAACTTAAATTATGAAACATATATTTAATAAAGATAAAAATTTGATTCAAATATTTTTTAAAACAAACAATATAACAAATAATGATAATTAATTTACAAACACATTAAAAAAATTATCTTCAAGTATAAATTGTATTGTCAGTTTACAGAAAGTTTATAGACATCTAGAGGTTGTATTCAGCATTTGACAGGGGAAATTCATACATTTTAATGAGAGACTGATATGCTCTGCAAAAGGTAAAAAACAAGATGTCATTTTCTGACATTAGCTGTAACAAAAAGCTGTGAACTTCAACAAAAACTATAACTAAAATTGAAACTGTTCATAATGCAATATCAATGGTTTGTTTGTCCACTGTCAAGTGATTTCACTGCAGAGTCAAAAGCATCTTTGGGTGAAAGGTTTGTAGCTTTTGAGTTACAACATACCACTGGTTCTAAGACTTAGCTCCTCGTCCGATGTTCATTTTTGATCGAAGTAAAACAAGACTGAAATGAAACCGCTTCTGATATTCCGTTGCATTATTTGATTCATGGGGGATTGTCAAGTTGTTATCTGCTCAGAGCAGATTGTGGTTGATCAGGACCTGGCATCCTCTCTGCGCATGGCCGATGATCTTCTGCTTCAACTGGCTGACCTGGTCGCGAAGAGTGGACGCGGTTCTTGCCAGGCTGACGTTCTGGTTCTGCAGATCGGTGACTCTTTCCTGGAGACGGGCGATGCGCTCCAGTTTCTTGTTCCGACACCGAGTGGCAGCGACGCGGTTGCGCTCTCGCTTCCGTTCCAGCTTCACCAGCTCCTGGTCGTCCATGTTTACCGGTGATACCTGCGGATGGGCGGCCGAGGGAACCGTCTGCGGCGACGACTCCCATTTCACCGGGCCATGATTCGCCTGCGTCCGTGCCGCCGCCGCCGCCGTCGCAGGTACCGAGGCGGCGGGCATCGAGGTGATGAAACTCACGGGCAGTAACTGTCCGACGCCGCTGGCCGCTGGGAGCGCGAGGACGCTGCCCGGGAGCATCGTCGTCGTCGTCGTCAGCGTCGGAAGGGCGGCGGCGTCGTCGTCGTGCGTGGGATCCTTAGCCGCGGACTGTGGACCGCCGGTTTCGTGCAGCTTGCCGAGCGCGTCGACGAATCCGCGGGCGTACGCCTCCTGTTCCTCGGACACCGTCTTCGGGTAGAGGATCTGCGAGGTGGGCGTCGGGGTCGTAAAGACGAGACCGTTCTGCTGGATGATGAAGCGCTCGAGGTCGGGCGACGCCAGCATCAACAGACCGAGGTCCGGCGAGCCCAGAACATCGTTGAATTTCGTCGGTTTCGACGACGCCGATGCGTTCAAATCGAGCGTCATTGTCGTCTTCATCCTCTTGACGCTTCTAAGGTTATCGTCGTAAAGAGTCGTCTCCATGTTTCACCGGTCAATTTAAATCGCCTCTCGTTACCGACAAAATTATTTCTATATTCTACGAGTTTTCCCACCCTGTCCGACCATTTGAAAGCTGAGAAAAGGAGTCGCGTGCGGGGCGGGCGAGGGCTTTTTATGGATGAGTAACGTGAATATATTTAGAAACACGTCATCTATGTCCAATGTCATTGGTCAACGGTTTCCGGGTATTTATTTATAAAAATGATATCACAGTCCTGTTTTCCGATTGGAGAAGACAAAACTCACCTGAACAGCTCTCATTGGTCCGTCATTACATCATCACTGGCTGGTGCCCCGAACGCCGCGTAGCAGACAAGACCCGCGTGACAGTGAGTCACGGGAACATGGCCGTCAGATGTGATTGGTTAACGACTGGAAAAACGAGGTTATGTGGATTTTACGCGGAAGATGTTTTGAACCGGCGGTTTCTGTCAAATCGCACCAAATACAAAGAACGTCAACAATAGAATCTACGATATTTATTGTCAATTTGTCATGTCATGTCATGAAGCTGTCATCGCTATGCGGAGGTTGGCCGCAACGTTGAACAATATTTCTCCACTGCTCCCCTTTTTTTAGTGGAGCTCCTTTCATGTTAGTCCATGTCATAATGTTGTCTATGATCTATCCAGCTGGTTCCGGGTCTGCCTTGTCTTCTGGTTCCTTCCGTTAAACCCGTTATTATTGAGATTTCAATTGAGTCTTCTGCTTTTGTAGTAACGATATTTATTTCAATTGTCAATCCCACAATTTTGCGTCAAAGATATTGGTTATGAATTCAAGTCAGTCAAAGGTCTCATGTAAGAGGAAGAATTCTAAATAAAACTAAGAGGTTTTCACACAGGCTTACTTAGCCTCCTGAAACACTTAAAATCACATAATAATAATAATAATAATAATAATAATTATTATTATTATTATTATTATTATTATTATTATTATTATTATTAAGTTCAATTTCTGATATCTTTCCGGAGATGTTTCCGAATCATTTCGATCAAATCTAAATGTCGCAAATATTTGAATTATAAATAGTCTTTTGGCTTCACGAGCATTTAGTGATTTCGGGCAGCGCTACAGAAATTTCGTTTTACTTACTTATTTTCTCAATCTAACCTAATGCGTCAAAGGTTGTTATGACCGTTGACGCATTTGGTTAGATTTAGAAAATAAGTGAGTAAAACGAAATTTCTATAGCGCTGTCCGTAGGCTTGGCGCAGTGCACCAGCTTATTCACGAGCGCTCAATCTGGGTGAAATCCATGGTCCGTAGTCTGTGGTGCTCAATGTTGTAGATTCAGGTAGACAGTAATGCTAAGTTTGCTAACCATCCCCTTATTTTGGCCAGTGGTCATTAACACCCACGCATCAGGACAACTAGACGTAACGGCCCGTTACTGTGCCCCGTGCAACTGTCCCGATGCTTCAACCCTCCGGCACCGAACAGTCTGCGCAGTTACTTGGAAATCTCTCCGATCAAAGAAAACAAAAATCACCGCGATTTTTGGATATTATCTAGAAAAACCCGAGACTGATAAAATCAGTTAATACTGGAAATTACAATATCAAGTCAGCATTTGACCTCGAGCAAAGTAAAGACCACAAAGTCTTCAGTTAGCATCTACTTAATCTGGTCGAGCTGCTGTTCTTGAATGTGCCTATAGGACAGGGATATTTTACACCCCCTAACACCAAAATTTGAGATCGACACCCCCAAATTTTCTAACCCCGAACACCCCCCTCAATTCGAGATGTAACACCCCTCAACGCACCCTCCAACACCCCCAACTTTATTTTTCTGGTAACCTATTTTTGCTTGTCAGAATTTTTTGAGATCTGATAAGGTTTTTGGGTTTTTGTCTGTCGGACTTTTGCGGAATCACTTTTTTCCACACTTATTCGGCAGAGACCCCCGAATTTTACCGACACCCCACCGGCCCACCTCCAAATTCACAATCCTAGAAATAACATTTGCTTTAAATAGCTAGGCATATACGTAATCTATGCTGTTGTCGCCTCATAAATAGATACATTTATAGTTGGATATGGAGCAGATCATTGTCGGCGCATAGTTTTTGAATGATTTTTTTGTCCTCGATATCACTATTCGTTATTCAATTCGCAGTTTCCCACACGTTCCGTCAGCAGGTTAATTATGAGACGTCAATGGGAATTCCGGTAGTTTTAGGAGACACGAGTCCTAGAACACGATTTACAGAACATTCGCTAGAGGGCCGTCATTTACATTGGCCCTCTGGCGAGTACTTCGACAACTTTGCAAACTGCGAAACTCTTGCACTATTATATGATTACTGTATTTTACTTTGAAATTTAACCGCGTGATCGATTTAAATTCAAGTAGAATTAAGCAGGATAGCTTTTCGTTAGCCTATTCTGATCTAATGTTTCTTTCAAGGGATGTGAAATCGTCCACGTTTTCTAATTCGAATCCATCCACTTTGATCTTTCTTCCAATATATATCTTTCTGTCCAAACATCATTGTTTTTGTCTTTTCAAAGTTTATTGATAAACCATAACGCTTTGGTTCATTACTCAACATCTGTACAGTGTCCTCCACGTCATCTTCATTTCCTTCATCTTCATGTCCTTCATCTTCATGTCCTTCATCTTCATTTCCTTCATCTTCATTTCCTTCACCTTCATCGTCATGTCCTTCATCAGCAACTCTCGGGCAAATCTCTGGTTGTTTAACTGTAACATTAGCGTCGCCAGAGATGGACATGGGTTGCAACCATCTGGGTTGGGTTGGGTTGGGTTGGATTGGGTTGGGTCATAAATTTAGGCAGTTGTGGTGGGTTGGGTTGGGTTGGGTTGCAAAACGCTGATTTGCACGTGGCACAGTGCACACACCATACATTGGTTATAAAAAAAATGGTTATCGTTTTCCGCATTTTCATGTAACAAATTGCCGCCGAACTGTCGCTGGCAATACTGGCTTATGACGGCTATTAGTTGCGATTGGCGGGTGGGGGTTATATTCAGGAATGTCTTGAGCCCTGGTTCTATTGATCCAAACACAGTTGTTGCTATATATTAAAGCATTAAAGGCATAAGTCTATATATCTCCTTTGATACACAAAACCCTCCTCGCCGTTGTGGCCGTTGCTTTCTCGATATTGTGCAGCGTCATATGCCTATAGGTAGATGTTGATCCGCAGCCACGAGATATTTGCATAAGACCGGTGGAAGTAAATAATTCAAGGCATTGGAATCGAGAGTCGAAATTGATGAAAGAAGGAAGTAACTTTCTTTGAACGAAGTAACAACCATCCACTGTAAATCCATCTTAATCCCCTTATTGACTCAATAGCATTTATGAGCTACTGCGTGGGAGTGCGTGCGAACTTGCTAAGCATATGCTATAATGGCTCCAGGGTTCCTTATTCGTTAGTCTTGCAACATTTGAAGCTGAATTTCAGATAGTATAAGTACAAATTATAAGAAGGACGTCTACTTTCCTCTGCACGCCAATGATAATTATAATGGCGGTAAACATACCCTACAGCGACATATGAGAGGTAATTTTTAAAATGATTTGTATGCAGTAATTTACAAATTGTTGCTTAGCAAATAAATTTGCTGAATATGTTTACTTGAAGCTTGGGTGGGTTGGATTTTTGGGTTGGGTTGGGTTGGGTTGGAGATTTGATGGGTCGGGTTGGGTTGGGTTCTAAAAAATGGGCCCATGTCCATCTCTGAGCGTCGCCACGGGGAGCAAATGGGGCAACTGCCCCCTCTCAACCTGACCCCAGACCACCTATCAGATTCGCGCAAATCCGGTGAGAAAGTTTTTTATGTGGGGGTGGGTGGGGTAAGGAATCTGACACGCCATCCCCCTCCTCCCCGAACCCAAGATTCCTGGTGACGCCACTGCAGTGTTATGTCATTTGGGCCTACACGTTCCATTATTTTGTCCAATGCTCTTTCCAAGTCAGAGATGTATGCCACGGATAATTATTGTATATTGTCTTCCTGTTTTGAACCAGTTTCCAATCTGTCCACGAATTCTCGCAACTGATTTTTGCATTGTTACTGATATCTTTCAACAGTCTTATCAGTTTATGACTTTGGCCTATTTGCAGTGCAAACAAACACTTCACATTGGCGCAAAATTTCATTAATTGAAAAATTGCTGCTAGATTATGATTATCTTAAATGCATGCAATAAATCGCTTCTTTTTCTTTCAATAATTATACAGTACAACGAGTTACAACAACTACAATTACTATTACAACGATTGCAATTTCATTAATTACAACGAGTACTGATTAACCCCTCGCAGACAAAGAGTAATTTTTGGATCGAAATCTTGAAAGATCTAAAGGCCACCAGTGGCGTAGCCAGGATTTCCGGAAGAGGGTGGTTTTGATCGAAAAATCTTGACAGCAAAAAAAGATGATCCTCATCTTCCTTCATGTATTTTTTCCTTTGCAGATGCTGACAAGCAAAAAAGGTCATCACCTAATTCACCTTACACCTTGACACTCTATAACACTTAGAAATGTTGGGTCGGCAGGCAGTTAGTTAAGGGGTGGTTGATCCCTAAAATCGCGTCCGAAAACAAAAAAATTTCTGGAAACAAAAAATATCGTCAGCAGCCAAGGGAGTTTTAACTCCCAAAGGGCCAAAACCCCGCCACTGGAGGCCACTCGTTATGAAAATCTCTGCGATCGAAACTTCAGCGACCAATTGTGCACTCCTGTGTGTGACCCAATTTCAGTGAGGCTTGGGACAGTGGTCGTTTCACGCACCTATGCAGGTAAACATCCGCGCGTTAAAGAGAGATCGTTCCAATTAAAGAAGCGTTTCATTCATGGCAATAACTCTCTTTGGATATTTTCCAGGGGCGTAGCGACGGAGGGGGGTGGGTACATCGGTATATATGCCCCAAAAAATCAGGCTACTTTTAAAATGTTATGTATTTTTAAGATTTTCAAAGTTTTTAAAGATTTATACCCCCAAACACATTGTCCTCCCCGAATTCCTGGCTACGTCCCTGATATTTTCCTATCTAGAATAAGACCCCATCTATTGAAATTAGCATATCCACCTTAGCTACGCCTCGCTTTCTCACTGTCTGATTCCTTGAACGACAGGGTCTTTCGCCGATGGATTTGAAGTACCATCGATGGATAGTTG
Source organism: Metaphire vulgaris (assembly GCA_018105865.1). Lineage (NCBI taxonomy): Eukaryota > Metazoa > Annelida > Clitellata > Crassiclitellata > Megascolecidae > Metaphire > Metaphire vulgaris. Next base: position 580,995 of record CM030870.1, on the reverse strand, counting down.
GATACCTTTAGAGTATTAGGCCTATAAATGGCGCTATAAAAGTGCATGATTATTATAATAATTCACTATTAACTCTCCTCTGTTGGATTTATCAGATAAACTTCAACGCAAGAAAAAGCATATTAAGCGAGTTAAGACACAGAGAGTGATAATATGGAAGAGAAGACAAATGAAAAGAAAAAGAGAATATAACAGTTTTCATTTGCAAGAGGACAATAACAGTTGTTATAATGGCTGTATTTAGAAAACACTGCCATTATTAGACCTAGACCTATAAGTGCTGTTCCTTAATCAAATCGACGGGAAGTTAGCAGAGTGGTAACAGCGTTGGATATTGGTGCAGGAGGTCGCGGGTTCGCGTCCCGGAGGAGCCCTAAGGTCGACTCAGCCTATTTGCGCTATAGAGGGGCGTGTTATAAATGAGGAGCAGCCCTAAAAATGCTGCGACAAGTCAAACAGGTACGCTACGCGATGCACTAGCCCCGTGTCCGTGGCCTTGCACACGCCTGGCTGAGGGCTACTAGAAACGGAGATCAGCGCCGCCTATGAGCCTGTGGCTCGGGAAGGACTTTGACTTTGACTTGGGTGTACATTATATTACATCGTGTCCGAATAAAAAAGGGCCAGCTCTATTTTCGCTATAACTTTAAGATATCTTGGCCGATTTCCATCAAATTTGTACGGTTTACGTGGGACTGAATTTGAAATCATGGGACCTAAAAACGCACCAAAATTTTCCCGCCCTTTAGTTATTTTTTTTGACGAAATGCATGACGTGCTTGTGACACTGTTGAATATTACTGCAAAGAGCGAGACTCCTGCTTTCAAACGACGCAAACTGTGGCCAACAAACTCTCCAGATTTGAACCCCCGGTGGACCACTCTGTGCGGGTCATTCTACAGGAAATGGTCCACCAGTCACGCATTTCCAATCTGAAAGAAGAACAGAAGCAGAAAGATTGACGAATGAATGGGCAAAATATGATCACACAGCGCAGTGTTTTTGTTCTATAGACCTTCTCTGTCGTAGAGACAGAGACAGAGAGGAGCAAGACCTTGGAGAGGGAGAGAGAGAAAGAGATTGACAGATATAATATATGTCCGACAGAAACGAGTTGACCCGACAGAGGTGAATAGTAAATTTTTCAAAGCCACGACCTATATTATAATTAGAGTGCTCCGTAGTGACTATACAGCACAGGGACCCTAAACGACGGAACGACCCAATGCAAGACTCGTATAGGCTTCGGGTCCTCTATTATAACGGCTAATGGCTAATGACATGGCTAGGATGCTGCTATAGGCGATATATAGCTAATTACTGTAGCCAATTATAACGTGTCCTGTGAGTTCCTGTCGATGGCGGACGCGATGCACTTAAACTGATTCAGAGTAATTACGGTGAATGGGAAGGAGCTCTTAACTGGAGCCGTTATATCCTGGAGGACGAAGTCAAGTAGGGCCTAACCGCCATAGGCCCATTATTGTCGCAGATTAAACGACGCACAGATGAATGAAAGGAATAATGATTTTTATTCAACTGCGTTTTAAGTCCGGATCGGATGGAAGCGAAGAATCTCAAGCGGAGATTTTCAATCCTTAAAATAACAACAACATCTGTTTCTTGTTGGAAATTTTAAAGAAATTTTTACTTGTTTTTCCATCTCTGATATTAACCTTACAACTTACAAGTACAAACTCCGACTCAAGCAAAGCCGAATTTTTCTTGTAGATTTCAATACATAAAGATTTAGATAAATTAAGACCAAATAGAACACATCTGCTTTTAAAAGACGTAAATTGTGATCTGATGATGATGATGATGATGATGATGATGATAATAATAATAATAATAATAATAATAATAATAATAATAATAATAATAATAATAATAATAATAATAATAATAATAATAATAATCAAGAATATCAAACTGTTTAATCTGGATCATCAAAACAGATGGAGTCAATTTTCAACGAATATCAGTGAGCCTTCCGAAAACTATAACATAATAAAATATTCGATGTTGAGAACTTTAAAATAATAATAGCACTTTAATTCAAATAGATTCTTAATAATAATAATAATAGCCTAACTAGCAATCAAGAATATCAAACTGTTTAACTCTTCGTCCATCATCAAAACAGATGGCTCAATGTCCAGAGGCGACCTGGTCAAACTATAACACAGGGTAAGGGAACGTTTTAAATGGAACAGAGTACAAGGCATTATTTGGGGATGGTCAAAAAAAATAAAGAAAAACACAAATCAGAGAGATGGCTCAATGAGAGAGAGAGAGAGAGAGAGAGAGAGAGAGAGAATGGAGAGAGAGAGAGAGGCAGAGACAGAGACAGAGACAGAGACAGAGAGACAGAGAGAGAGAGAGAGAGAGAGAGAGAGAGAGAGAGAGAGAGACAGAGAGAGACAGAGAGAGAGAGAAAGAGACAGACAGACAGACAGACAGACAGACAGACAGACAGACAGACAGTGAGAGACAGACAGAAGGAGAAAACGAGGGAGAGAGACAAGACAGACACTCTGAGACACGCCAGAGAGAGAGAGAGAGAGAGAGAGAGAGAGACAGACAGACAGACAGACAGACAGACAGACAGACAGACAGACAGACAGAGATCAGATCTCGTGATCAAGATAGAAAAGGGAAATTTCTTCCTTTTTAACATACACCATGGTTTTAGCAAATGGATGTCCTTTCGATGGCGCTTCCAAATATTTTGCTTTTCCTTTCGGCTGCGTGTTTACATTTAATAGGCCATGGAAACCTAAATAAATAATCCGAAAACTATGCATAGCAGCCTATATCTATATCTATTTACGCTCTTAAAACGGTTATACTCGTCACTCTATGCTGATAAAGAAACAAACTAATGCAAGCAGTTAATACTATTAACGCATAAGTCATGAGAAATGTTTTGCAAATAAGCACGGAACATAAGACTGATAGTCTACGTATAAAACACGACAGACTCGAATGACTTGCGTCACTGACTGACCAATCGATAGCCTAGCTACTGGGCAGTTAGTTGGTTTACTGCAGCTGGGCGGCTGGGGGGGGGGCGCTGGGCGGCTGGGCGCACTGGACAGAGAAGTCAGGTTTGAGCCGTTCAGAGTTCAGACAGCCTGAGACAGGTCCTGGAGAAGCAGTGGCGTAAGTTGGTCAAATTCTTGAATTCTCCAACCGACGTTGATTTTCCAAAGGTATTTATTAAGGCTTCCATGAATAGGCCTACAAGGTTACAAGCACGTCTCTTTGTCTCCTCCTCCTCCTCCTCTTTAGTCTTTACTTCTTTTTCTCTTTCCTCCTCCTCCTCCTCCTCCTCCTCCTCCTCCTTCTTCTTTTTCTTCTTCCTCCTCCTCCTCCTCTTTACTTCTTTCTCTTTCTTCTTCTTTTTCTTCTTCCTCCTCCTCCTCCTCCTCTTCTTCTTCTTTTTCTTCTTCCTCCTCCTCCTCCTCCTCCTCCTCCTCCTCTTCTTCTTCTTCTTTCTCTGTCTTCTTCTTTTTCTTCCTCCTCCTCCTCCTCCTCTTCTTCTTCTTTTTCTTCCTCCTCCTCCTCCTCCTCCTCTTCTTCTTCTTCTTTCTCTTTCTTCTTCTTTTTCTTCTTCCTCCTCCTCCTCCTCCTCCTCCTTCTTCTTCTTCTTTTCTTCTTCTTTTTTCTCTTCCTCCTCCTCCTCCTCTTCTTCTTCTTTTTCTTCTTCCTCCTCCTCCTCCTCCTCCTCTTCCTTCGTAGCCTTTAAAACCGGAACTTAGCGCGAACACAGATTTCAGCCGATCGACAGACAGCCATCGTCTTGTAGAGAAGAGTAATGGAAGCAAAGTGCCGATGACCTTTGTGACCTTTGAACCCTTCGTAATCCACGCATTTCTCACGGCATCGATGTCTAACGAATGTATCAACAGTTTCATAAAATGTCTGCCACTAGAGTCCTCGTCCTATTCCTCCTCCTCCTCCTCCTCCTCCTCCTCCTCCTCCTCTCCTCCTCCTCCTCCTCCTCCTCCTCATCCTTTGATCTGCAGTTATTCAGACCTTCTTCGATGTTCGATGCGTTTTGGGGATTCTTTGAAAACCCAAATTGATTTTTAGAATTCCTAAGTCATTCGTTTCACAAATCATCTGCTACTATTTACTACCAGAGATGTTATCATCAAGAGCTGAACCCACGAGGACTAAAACACGGACAAGAACTAGGACAAGGACGAAGACAATACCCACATGCAGTGTTTAATCTAGACTCTGGACTCCCGGGGGGGGGAGAACACTGACAAGGCCGGGGGGAAGTCAGAAGGAGGCTGCTGATAGTTGATGTAACGTGCCAAAATTTCCGGAGGGAATTTGAAATTTCCGGGGTAAGGGCAATTTCCTCCCGGAAACCGTCTAGATTAAACCCTGCACACAAGGACAGGGACAAAGATTAACATCACTGTTTAAAACCGTCGATAGCAGTTAGGAAGTTTTTTCCCACAGAAGTTTTAGGATATTTTGCAATCAGCAATGCTAAATTTATTGGGGGGTTGAGAATTGCCCCACCCCCGCCCCGGACCACGGTGCACTCCCGAAATGGTCGAGACTGGTTCCCAGCCGAGTAAGAAAAACTTGATTTTAGTTGTCCGACCCCATCCCCACCCCCATTTGAGGTAAAATACTCAGAGGTGAAAGTACTTCGCCACCCTCCCATTGCCTTAAAAATTCTGCCACTTTTTCTTCTGATCATTATTATTCATGCGAAATATCACTCGGGGCCACGACCGATGAACGGTTTCGTTCGAAAAGTGACTCTGCACATTTGACATCATAGGGGCAATTAATGACGTCATCGAATTCTCAATGATGAGCAGGATGACGTCATATTTCCACCTACCCATAAGCCCAACCCCGTTTTCCCACTTTAATCACTGAATCTGGTGGGATCGGTTAGTCGCTTACTTTACTTCGCTTACTCTTTTACTCTCTTACATCAACTGTCTGATGACACATACATAGATTTCGTTTCAGATTCCAGTCTAAGTCTTCGACTCAAGGCCGACAGGGACTCCACCCTGAACCCCCTCCCCCACCCGCGTCTGGCTCCCTTTGCCACCCCTGCCCCCCCTCCCGCCTTTATCGCACAACATTGCCCGACTCCACTCTCCTCTGGATTCGATAATACAAAGCTTAGCACACAGACTGCTCTCGGGGGAGTGACAGATCTATCTTATTCCACCCGATGCAAATTGACAGTTGAAGGCGGATGCGGTCAATTCACCGCCTTCGGGTAAACCAGGATACAGCGGTCGAAACCCTAATGAGACAACGAAGCTCCCAACGCCCTCAGTATACAAGTATATCTATATATACAGACGTTCGTATCAATTGAAACCACCAAACTGATGCGGTTACCCTGTGTTGCGCTAGCGATATATATATCAGGAACTAAACGCGTACATTTCTTAATCAATTGAATTCTGCTCTCGTCCTTTGCTACAAGTATATCACCGATGGCTTCTTATAATGGTGAGAGAATATGTTTGCCTATTTTATCTCATTTATATTTGCCTATGATTTTCTTACAGTTCTGAACTCTTCAAGCCAGTCGAGATCTGCTCGAAAAGGAAAATCTAAACTGTCAGAAAATCTAAACTTGCAGCCTTGTAGGTCAGGGACTTTGTCCCCAGACAAGAGCACAAAGGTTCCCAAGCCACGACCCGCGGACATTCGATGACCCGCCAGCTCTCAGAAAGTGGCCCGCAAGGCCTCAATATTTGATAGGCCTACAATGTATTTTGTTGATCCCAAGTTAGTATTGACGTTCAATCAAATAAATAATAACTGAAAAAAAGTTGCAATAGTGAGCGATCCATCGTATTCTGTAGTAGATGTCCTTATGATTTTGATAACATTTCGCAACTGCTACAACTGTCCAGACTTTCCACAATATTCAATCTTTGCATTGTTTTGTAGATTATGACTCTTTCATAGTTTCAGTAGCGCTACTGTGTTCACTCCTCCTCCTCCTCCTTTATTCAGTCTTCCTCGAATCTCCATTGAGCATTTGGCATTTGCATGGACGAGTTACCCTAGATCAGTGGCGTAGCCCAGAGGGGGTTGTGGGTTAAACCCCCTCCCCTTGGCTGCCGGAAACAAAATATTTTTAATGAGTTTCTGTGCATTTGTATTTTTTGACGCGACTTTGGGGGTTAAAACTCTCCCTTTGGCTAAAACAATGTAACGGTTTAAGTCTAAGAGTTGACGACCATTTTTGCCTGTCGGGAAAAGCTATACAGGTGATAACGTTTTTTGCTTGTTAAGATTTTTTCCAAAGTTGGTCTCGGTAAAAACCCAAAACCAAAACCTCCCCTTCCGGAAATCCTGGCTACGCCACTACCCTAGACATTAGAATGATGAATGAACATTTTCTAGTGCCTATTAACGGTGTCTTCTTCTGAATCATCCTTAGCGTGTTCTAAAATCTAAATCGTAGGATTTTATAACGTTTTAGTCCACTTATATGTACCGAAAATAGTGGGCACGACCCTCTACTTGAAAGCCCTGGGGACCACCACTGGTCGGCCCGTCCTGCAGTGTTCTGTCCAGACTCCAGGCCTTTGTGGGGCAATTGAAGCCTTTGGGGTGATTGTCTTGGCTGGAGGGGAAGAGTCCCGGAAGACAAACAGTTCAATGCAAAATGTGTGTAAGTGCTGGGATTTTTTTTTTTTGGGGGGGAAGGGATGTTGAGGCTTCGGGGTGGGGAGGGGGGTCCCCCTAACAGGCCTGTATAAAACACTGCCCATCCTGGTATAATCATTCTGCTCGTCAGCAGACGAGTAAGAAGCAGTGTTTGGATCGAACAATCGCGGAATTCTATCCAAATTTTTGTCCAAACCGTCTCCACGAGCTGTCTGTCTGTATGAAATGTTAATTAATTATATAATAAGTCTAATTAATTAATTAATTAATTAATTATATGATAAACCGTTATAAGCGCAAGTGGTCAATTAGCATATGAAACTGTTCTGGATGGCGCTTTGAGCTGCTTCATGGCGAAATGAGCAGGGGCGCAGCCAGGAATTTGATTTGGGGTATAATGAGATTGGGGGGGGGTATAAATCTTTAAAACGTTGAAAATCCATAAAAACGCATTAAAAACTTTAAAGTAGCCTGATTTTTTGTGGAGGGGTATATATACCAATATACCCCCGTCGCTACGCCCCTGGAAATGAGATCAATCGAAAGCAGCCTTTGCTAACCGTGGTGTAGCCAGGGGGTCAGAAATAGAGGCGCCAAGTCGACATTGTCAGCTAAGAACTCTCGGCCGTCACCCTATTCTCTTCGCTCACGCCTCCTATTACCCCAACCCGCACCCCCCCCCCCACTCCCGCCCCAATATCTTAACGGTTTTGAGCAAATCTCAAGGCAGATCCAGCCAGAGTATAGAGCCCGATACCTCGTGCTCCTCCTCCCCCTCCCCTGTGGCTACGCCAATGCAGAGGAATACCACTGCTGGGATTTTACAGTGCAGTGGCCGGACAAATGTCTGCGGACAAAATGTCACGGACAAAATGTCTGCAGACAAAATGTCACGGACAAAATGTCACGGACAAAATGTCACGGACAAAATGTCACGAACAAAATGTCAGCGGACAAAATGTCACGGACAAAATGTCTGCGAACAAAATGTCAGCGGTCAAAATGTTAGCGAACAAAATGTCACGGTCTAGGGTTAGGATTAGAGTAATAGAGTTAGGGTTACATTTTATCTGTGACATTTTGTCCGCTGACATTTTGTCCCCATTACATTTAGTCCGCGGACATTTTGTCCTGGCACCGTTTTAGTTTTAATGGCAGTGAACAAAAATAGCGAATCAATTACAATTAAGTAAAACTCGGAGACTCACAGGAATCGACGCAACAGTCACGTGACTTTTGTCTCATGAATAATCATTAGATGGCTTTTGTTGATTGAAGTGTCCTGTCCGAGCGTTGCCGAGAAATGTCCCGATCCGTCTGTTCGGGAGTGTTTCAACGGCGGAATATGCTGTAAGCCTAAAGATTCACCGGAGACCTTCTGTGCGTAAGTATACAGAGTCACGGGACATTCGCTATATATATATATATATATATATATATATATATATATATATATATATATAATGTTTGTCTTTTTGAGATTTTTACAGATTATTTTCATTTGTTGTTCCTCGCTCTTCTTAAGTAAAGTCATGGCGCGTGGCCCAGTCTCAGAATCAGCATCAATTCGTAAAATTCCTCTATTAGCATCTTTTCTGTCTATTTTGCTCCCTCGCCCATCTGGCTGGCCATTCCATTCAGGGCGCCCCATCGCCCGATGCCCTCCGCATTATGATGTCATCACCATGAGAGTTTTCTTTGATTGAAATTGACTTTCAATTTAGCAATTTTCGTGAAAATTAAAACGATCTTCTAAGAATCTTCTAAGAATCGATTTTCTTTAGCTTTTAATTGAAACTCCTCCCTCCGTCCGTCAATCAACTTTTCTGCGGTTTCTTCTTCTTCTTCTTCTTCTTCTTCTTCTTCTTCTTCTTCTTCTTCTTCTTCTTCTTCTTCTTCTTCTTCTTCTTCTTCTTCTTCTTCCTCCTCCTCTTTTTCTTCTTCTTCTTCTTCTTCTTCTTCTTCTTCTTCTTCTTCTTCTTCTTCTTCTTCTTCTTCTTCTTCTTCTGGAGTCTACGTCTTCATCATCATCGTCATTTTAGACGTCGTTGTCGTCGTCGTCATAATCGTCGTCGCTGTTGTTGTTGTTATTATAATCTCTTATTTTTCATTGTCGTCATTATCAGATACACTGCAGACGGATGACTGCTTTCACTGCAATTAATAATGGCGATTGCAGATGGTGATTGATGGCCGGTTGATTGTTTTGAATTATTTTCAGGTGTCCTGCTGGTTATAACGACGACAAATGCCTCGTGAGAGACTGGGAGGAAATGTTGGAAGGCAAGTATCCTTCTACTTCTTCCACTTCTCCTTCTTCCTCTTCATCTTCTCCTTTCTTCTTCTTCTTCTTCTTCTTCTTCTTCCTCTTCATCATCTTCTTCTTATTCTTTTCATCATCATCATCATCATCATCATCATCATCATCATCAGCAGCAGCAGCATCATCATCAGCATCATCATATTCTTCTTCTTCTTCTCTTCTTCTTCTTCTTCCTCCTCCTCCTCCTCCTCTTCTTCTCTCTTCTTCTTCTTCTTCCTCCTCCTCCTCCTCTTCTTCTTCTTCTTCTTCTTCTTCTTCTTCTTCTTCTTCTTCTTCTCTCTGTCCTTATTGTTTCATGTTCTTTATTTACGTAAAATGAGGAAAAGCCGAATATCCTGTCTGTTGAAATACAGTCTGGTGAGACTTCAATTGAAAGACATTTAATAGATAGATGTGACATTGATATTAATACGCTGTCACATTGTCTACGTCAAAAGTGGCGACAAATTGGTCTGCGCCAAATGAGTCGTTAGAAGTATATCACGTGACCTTCATTTGTCTCTGTAATTAATAGAGACATAGGAGCAGTACTTTGTTCTTCTGCAGAGTACAGAGTACTTTCAAATACTCTGTAATAGTACACAATACTGCTGATCAGTTGTTTTCCTCAATTTGATTCTTGTTATACGTTTTTATTTCAAAACTAAATCTCCAAATGAATCTTGAAACAAGCGATATGTTTTACTGTCCTACTCACAAAGCGCTATATAAATTCACGAGATTTTACTTACTTACTTGCCTGTACAGCTCGTGATCGGACACTGCAGCTCATCGGCCTATCGTCTGCTATTAGCATAGCAGTTGGCATCATAGCTCTTGTAGCACTTGGCGTCATCACCTTGGTAATAGTCAGGTAGGCAAGATAGACACCTGTTCTACGATCTCTGTTCATCATCATCATCATCATCATCATCATCATCATCATCATCATCGTCATCGCCACCACCACCATGAGGCTCGTTGGAACGAATTTTTAGCAGGGTGTGCATTTTAAAGGGGCGTAGATAATAAAATAAATAAATCATCATTTATCATAAAATACATGACAGGCAAAAAAAGGTCATCACCCTTCATTTATCGTGTCTTCAAAAATATTGATTACCAAAAAAACAACTTCATCTTCCAAGGGGTGCACTGAACCCATGCACCCCCACTTCCTACGAGCTTGACCACCATAACCATCGTCATCGTCGCCTTCATCATCACCACCACCAATATTATCATCATCATCACCATTATCATCATCATCACCATTATCATCATCATCATCATCATCATCATCATCATCACCACCACCACCACAGTTATCGTACTCATCATCCCAACACTCAATCAGTTGATGCAAACCTTGTTTTAAATTTGTTTGGAACGAATTCCATCTTCTTCTTCTTTCCGTTTCTTTATCCATTAGGAACTACAGGAAGAGACGGCCGTGGGGCTTTGGTCCCCTCGAGAGGGAGCCTGATCTCGACACAACCATCATCTACGTCCAGGAGGAGATATCGAAGCTGTCGACGGTCCAACAGCTGGTAAGATCCTCCTCCATCCTCCTCCATCCTCCTCCATCCTCCTCCATCCTCCTCCATTCAACCTTGACCTTGTGGTGCGATTTTGATCCGGTTCAGCGCCGGCTGTGACGCTTTCTGTGCAGTACGAAATGGCGCTATAGAAGTTCAGGATCGGATTCGGTTAGATTTGACGGACGGACAAGAGGCTACAGAAAGAAGGCAGCTGTCTGCGTAGGCCCTAGTGACTGCGGTCAGATCCTGGCAACAGAAGCTTCTGCAAAGCGTACGCTGTTTTCAAACTCAAGCTGCCAATCTGGCAGAGACACCGGAGATGAAGAAGAAGAAGAAGATGATGATGATGATGATGATGATGATGATGATGATGATGATGATGATGATGATGATGATGATGATGATGATGATGAAGGGGAGAGGAGAGGGGAGGGAAGGGGATGGAGGGGATGGGAGGAGGAGGAGATGGAGGATGTGGAGGGTTGACCAGTGGTTATTCTAGCCACCTAAACATTGGGGAGTTTGAAATTTGGGGGAGGAGTAAAAGACATTGGGGAGATCATACTACTTGCCAAAATGTCAAAATTTTTGTGGGGAAATTCAAACTTTGGGGGGTAATTCCCCCAGAGCAGGCCTAGAATAACACTGGGGTTGACGCATTTGTACTTTTATGAGACACTCGTGTGCTGAACTTTAACTGTAGGCGCCAAGGTTTTACCCTTAATTCTGTCTCCTTTTGATAATGGACACCTTCTTTAGTCTGTAGAACGCTCCCAGAACTCGATAAACGCTTCTTTGTTAGCTGCAAATGTGTCAAAGGAGGCTATTCATAAGTTCTACTATTATGTATTCTGTGTATTTATTCTGTGTCTGTTCTGTTTTACTTTCCTCTGTTCGTCTAAGATGGGGGCAATTGAGGATGTTGGGAACTAGGAAGAGCTACAGTCTGGAAATTACCCTGCGATGGATAGTGAGCAATCGCGAGTTAAACGATGAAGGAATGAAGGGGCAGTGACAGATGAATTGAAAGGAGTGACACTGATTGATTGAAAGTAGAAAGAAGTGACGAAAAGTGCCAATTGATTTAAGCGATTCTTCTTGAAGTTGATCCAGTGCGTGAGAGAATCCGCGCTGGTGCCAAAACATTTCGTCTTCAAGCCTATTTGATTCCATTTTCCAACAACCTTTGCTTTATTACGTATCTCTCTCTGTGTGTGTGTGTTTGTTTGTTTGTTTGTGCGTGTGGACGTACAGACTTGGCGTGTTCCCATAGTATTTACGTTGAACAGGATCTAGGATGGATGGATCAGATGACAAGATAATTTCTCGCTCAGTTGATGAATCGTTTGCATCCGCTTTGCAACGGAAATTCCATTTTATCATAAATACTATATTGACTGCTGTTCTGTCACTGTTAACTGATGCTTCCGAGCGTCAGCACGAAGGCCCCACATTTATACAAAGGCACTAATTTCTGTCACAATAACAGTCACGAACGCCTAATAATTGCAGCAATTAAGCGGCCTTTTGCTAGACATCCCTTCTTTTAACTACTGGAGCTAAATAAAGTGTGAGTGAGGGTCAAAGGGCGAGCAACCTTTGTATCGAATTCTCCTGACCGGAGAATGTATTGAGCTAATTTGAGCATGGTCGTACCAAGGGCAATTTGAGCCCATGGCATGGGGGGGGGGCGGGGGGTCAGGCAACTAAATCATCATGTTGACAAATCTTTAGTTGACAAATCACGACATTTTACGGATGCAAGATTAAAACTACAAAAGTATTTGTCTTGCTTTTACTGATGCGAACTGGTCTATGATCACGTGACCAAAGTCAGTTTTCTCAGTTTCTTCTCTTTCTGTGCTGAGCAGAGAGAGAGTAAGATCACAGTTTTGGCACCCCTTCAAATGGTACCCAGGGCATCAATCCCCCCCTATATCTGCCACAGAGATGTCCATGGGTTGGGTTAGCCCATGGGTTGGGTTGGGTTGGACTGGGTTGTTGGGTCAGACTTTTCCATATTAATGGTGGTTTGGGTTGGGTTGGGTCAGAAAATAAGTCACGGTTTAAGAAGCTGTAATGTATTACAGTGGGTTGGGTCAAGTAAACCTATCATCGGCATGGGTTGGGTTGGAGATTTGATGGGTTGGGTTGTATTGGGTTCTAAAAAATGGACCCATGGACATCTCTGATCTGCCACGCCTGGGTACGCCACTTGTGTTTCAGTTGCTTTCTGTCTGGAATTTTGGAACGTCCATACAGTGGAGCATTTTCTTCTTCTTCTTTAATTGCAGAATAAACTGCAGCGTCTGTCGAAGCTGTTTGAGAAGACCGTTCGAGAGGCCATTCTGTCGGAGCCGAGCGAGAGGATAGAGCCGCCGGACAGCGCCGCCATGAACGCCTACCTGCCCCGCTGGTCGTCTGCGCCCACCTGCATCAACCGCCCGCCCAACGACCTTGACGTCACCGACGCACCCGATGACGTATTCACGAAACAGAAGCTGCAGGCGGTCTTCTCCCTCCAGTGACGTCACAGCCCTGACTTCGTGAACGCGTTTTCTGTTTTATGACATTCTATGCTGTCGTCGACGTCCGTCGTGCGAACGGATGACGTCAGCGATCGTCGAGGAGGAGGATGACGTCATCGAAATAAGAGGAGCGATTTTATGACGAAAGCGATTTTGAGAAACTTCTTTTCTTCCATTTGATAAATTATCGTTGTGTGACTTGCTACCAAAGTGCTATTTCCGATGAGCTTTTGAATACAGTAGAACTTCGATATAACGCACTCGGTTATGACGTACGATCGGTTATAAGGTATCGCAGTGTAAGGCTCTGTGTGATGCCCCGCTACCGTATTTGATGGTATTAGATATAACGTATCTCTGAAATTTACAGACCTGTTAAGTAGACTATCGTTATTACGAAGTTCTAATGTGTGTGTGTGTGTGTGTGTGTTGGTATTTCGGCGTCTGACTCTGTCTGCCTTATATGCGGCTTTTGGCGCCGCTTCTATAGAGGCCAGTTGATTGTGAGATTTGACCTAGGGGTGGGGTGGGGTGGGGAGGAGGGGAATTCAGTTCCACAGCTAGTGGAAAAGTGTATGTGGTGTCTGCCATGCAGTCGCAGTCTGAGATGGGGTCGGTGAGACGTGGACATTTTCCTACGACACGGGCATCGGTAGATTGGTCGAGTTTTGCCAGGTGAGGCTGATAATTTTGCAGAGAGAGAGAGAGACAGACAGATAGACAGACACAGACAGAATTAGTGTGAGTGAGTGAGTGAGTGAGCGGGTGGGTGAGTGAGCAGGGGCGTAGCCAGGAATTTGATTTGGGGGTATAATGTGATTTGGGGTATAAATCTTCAAAAAACTTTGAAAATCTTTTTAAAAAGACATCAAAAATTGTAAGGTAGTCTGATTTTGGGGTATATATTCCGATACACCCCCGTCGCTACGACCCTGTGAGTGAGTGAGTGACAGACAGACAGAGACAGATAAAAACAGAGAAACAGAAAGGGAGACAGAGAGAAAGAGAGAGAGGCAGAGAGAGAGAAAGGGATGGAGATACACACACACACAGATACAGTGTAGCTTATTATTATTGCGTACGTTTCATTTGACTGAATATTTTCCGTGAACTTTTTTCATATTCAATTCTATTCTTGAGACACTTTTTGTAAATAAATTATATTTCATTTGCAAGTATTTTCATTAAGGGATTTAATCTAGAATAATTCTTATACCACGTTGCATCCAGCCTTTGTTTGAATGCTTAGCCTACTTGTGCGACCAGCGCGTACATATGCCATGGCCCATGGACAAATATGACTAATTCTGAGTCACAATTTCCTTCATTTCTTGTAACATCTCATAAAACTTTTCGTTCTGAAACTGAAATCAGTTCTCTTCAAAAAATCATTTCCTCCATCGCTGTAACGTCCCAACCAAAATGACCCTTTAGATTAAATGACCCTACATGAATGACCCCCACCTTTGGCTATAGCTACTTCATATACTTACATTAAGCGCCTAGGAATAAGCAGCTTCTGAGGTGCTGCTTTTGAAAGCGCTATAGCAATTAACGAGATTTTGCTTACTTACTTAAAGTGTTTGTCAAATCGCAGTTATTACTAGCCTTAGTCCCTCCCCCTCCAACTCCACTTCAGCCTCATCCCCCCAATGCAAGGATACACTTTGCTTCTTTTATTTTCACTTAAATAATTTCGCCTAACATTTGGGAATTGTCTGCAAACATCTGAAAATGTTCCCCTAATACAGGGCGCTGGAAAATGTTTGCACATAGGTCCTTCAAGATATCAGAACTCTGTTTCTGTCTCTATGTCTGTCTCTGTGTGTCTCTGACTCTGTCTATCTATCTATCTATCTATCTATCTATCTATCTATCTATCTATCTATCTATCTATCTATCTATCTATCTATCTCTGTTTCTGCCTGCCTCTCTGTCTATCTCTCTCTGTCTAGCTGTCTCTTTGTCTCTGTCTCTGTCTGCCTGTTTGTCTGTCTGTCTGTCTCTCTCTCTCTCTCTCTCTCTCTCTCTCTCTCTCTCTCTCTCTCTCTCTCTCTGTGATATGTCGAAGCATTCATTTGCATCTTGAATGTTTAAATTTTCACTTTGCAGCGTCTGCCGCAGTAGATTTTACGGTCATTAGACGACTGTTTGTTAGTGATACAACACTAGTATATCGACTGCAACTGGTTTTCCTCCTTTCTTGGTTCTTCCTCCTTTCGCTACCAATGCTTAGACGCCTTGAAGAGCTTCTTCGATTTGTTCAGCCAACCGATGTCAATGAAATTCTTTTTGGCCTTCTGCGGCGGTTGGGGGTCGGGGCCCTGCTTGACCCCCACCGGACCCAGCGTCTCCCCGGCTGGCCATCCATCCTCGACCGGTTGCTACATGCTGTCGGCGATTGCTTCGGCGGCTGCGGCTGCGGCTGAGGTAATTCCTCGCTGCCCAGGTCAAACGAAACGGTTTGCGAGCGACCGGTTCCCGTCTTCGAGGTAGAATCGGAGGTGAGTTTGGCCACCTGTGGAGGAGTCGGGTCCCATCTCCAGGAAGGTCGTCTCCCACTTGGACGGGGCCTGCTTCGGTTTTCGAGGACCCGGCGCTGTCCTCGTCCGACCGACACCGGTCACGTCAAGGGATCGCGGCGTCGATGGGGCCGCCGAGGAAAGTCTGCAGCCGGCGGCGGCGGCGGAGTGATCTCCCGGGAACACTCCTCCATCATCCGTTGATCCGGTCTTGAAATGGTCGACTGGAAGCGATGGAAGAGTCCGACGATCCTTTGGCAGTATGTCAGGAGGTGTGGATTCCAGGGGACGAGGGGAGGGAGGAGAAGGAGGGCGGTCTCGATGGCGATGGTTCTCATCGGTCGTCGGTGAGTCCTCGTGCCGTTGAGTTCGTCGATGCGGCTTCGAGAGATTCACCGACCTCGGTCTCTTGGTCGTCGTCGTCGTCGTCGTCCTCTTCACTTCCGCCATCAGCTCAGCGGCTGTCTTCAGACTGCGAACGACGATCAGAGGAGGACCGGGAGGTCGGAGGAGGAAGGGCAGGTCACGTGACGGGAAGTGACCCCCAGCGCGACGACCGGAAGTCGGGTCGTGGTCCGGTGGACGCCGTCTTGGGTGGCGGGAGCAGCTGGGGAGAGTTCTGTAAGGCAGCGAACCTCTCGAAGAAACCAGGTGAGGATTGGCGGACGACACTCCGACCGCCACGCAGTCTTCGTCGTCATCCGTGACGTCTGTGAATGACTTCCTGTCGTCCGAGTGACGACGCTGATGACGCCACTGACGCTGCGTCGACGGATCGCTCGTAGAGATGATGACGTCATGCGGAAACGGTCCGACGAATCTGCCGGTAACATTTCGAGGAGCCGCGTCTACGTCACAGGATGCTCTACCTGGATTACCTGTGTCACCTGGACCTCTGACGTCACCGACCGTAGCCGCAGCCGGCTTCGACTTGACGTCGACGCAGTCTGCGACGCTTAATGACGTCATGGAAGGCGTCACGTGGGTCGGTTCCTTGGTTTCTATTGGTTGGCCGATGGAATGGAGCGCGCTGGAGGAGGTGACATGTCCGTCGTCGTCGGAAGAGGATCTTGCTTTTCCGGATCTACGGAAACTGGACAGGGGCAACATCCGGTACCAGGTGACGGTCGTCACCTCACCTGGCGCACCTGGAGCACCTGGAGCACCTGATGCTTCGTTTCCTCGTTGGCCGAAAGGAAGACACAAATCTGGAACTACGATAGGCGCTGTGTTTGCACGAGTACCAGTACCAGTACCAGTACCAGTAATTGAATGTCTGGTACTAGAAGTACCGGTTGGATTGCTGTCGGAAATGATTCTCGAGTTATCGTCAGTACTCAGTGAATTAGCGTTGGGTTCGTGAGTGCCAATTGTGATGGTACTGATGACATCAGTACCGACTGAGCTGGTACTGACTGCATTGGTACTGGCAGTGATGGCGCTGGGAGTAGTCGTTCCGTAGGCACCGCTGGTACTGAAGCTGCTCTCTTGGTCCTGTTGGTGGGTACTTTCTTGCCTCTCCTCTGTATCGGTGTAGACAAAAGATGTGGCGATGTTTTTTTCAGTCTGTATTTTCATCGAATCAGACTCATTTGCTGCAAATTACACGATTTGAATCTGATCAATTTCAATCAATTTGTGAAATTAATGTTCGTCATTCATATTCACAAACGGTTTCTATTTATTTGATTGATTGATTGATTGATTGGCTGACTGACTGACTGACTGACTGATTGATTGATTGATTGATTGATTGATTGATTGATTGATTGGCTGACTGACTGATTGATTGATTGATTGATTGATTGATTGATTGATTGATTGATTGATTGATTGATTGATTGATTGATTGATTGATTGATTGATTGATTGATTGATTGATTGATTGATACAGATAATGATATTCAGAAGCAGAAACTACACTATTGTGGAAAAATATAGTCTGCACTTTCCACCTTCTTCTTCTTCTTCATCTTGTCTTTCTTGGTCGAGATGGAGTTGAAGAATTTTTGTTTGAAGTTCTTCGAATTTTCTATCCAATGACGTCATCAATTCGTTCTTTGTCCTAAGTTCTTCTTCCAACTTCTTTACCGTATCATCCACTCTTGAGACATCAAAAACATAGCAAATAATACCATTAGAAATTACCAAATTATTGACTATAGAGATAAATGCTGTACAGTATAACTTCGTTATAACCGACTCGGTTATAAAATACCGCAATGTACGGTACCTTGTGAGTCGCTACAGTATTGGACAGCATTGGGTATAGCGTACCTCGGATATAACGTACTACATTTTACAGACCCTCTACTGTAAATACAGTGTACGTTATAACGAAGTTCTACTGTATTAATCTTCGATCAAGCGTGAATTGTTACGTACTTTTTGCGCTTGACTGATTCTCCGTCTTCGAGTTCTACTCCAGTGACGTCATTTGTCTGTAATCCAACGTCATTCGCTGATTCCGGCATCTCGTAAGTGACGTCGTCAATCTCTGGTTTCGACTTGAAATGCTCGGAAATCAGGGCTGTGCTTTTGTCCGAAGGTGTCCCATCTTCGAGATCGTTCGGGGCCGATTTGCAACGGACGTCTCCTGGATCGGACGCCGATCTGCGCTTAGAGCGCCTCTCGGCGGCCGTGTCGTTCCGTTTCTCGTCGCCAGAGGGAGTCGTTGTGCCGTTCACGTCGTCGTCGTCGTCGTCTTCGCTTCTGTCCTCAATCGAATGGCTGCAATGCTGAGACGTTTCGACTTCTTCGACGTCTCTATTTTCGATCGAAACCTTGCACATTTCTGGATCTTTCACCTTCTCCAGCTCTTCCGCGTTTTCCATGACCCCAACGATCCAGTCCGTGTTCGTGTCCTTCTCGCCGGATTCCGTGACCTTTACCGCCGCGACCTTGACCTTATCTGGAGAGTCACGGTCCGTGTTTTCTCGAACTGACGTTTCCAACTTCTGTTTCTTCTCAGCCAGTTTCTGCAATTCTGTTCCGAGTTTCTGCTCCTTTTTCCCGATCTTCTGCAACGCCTTTTCCACCCGCTGGGCGGACTTTGCCCTTTCCCTGGACCGACTCTGCTCCTTGTCGCGACTCCTTCCCTCCCTGGACTTCGCTCTTCCACCGCGTACTTTCGCCCAGTTTTCCAGCGTCTTGATGAAGCTTTCCGACAACTGCTCCTTCGGCTCCGTGGCCGCGGTTGGATCGGCTGAGCAGTCCGTCGACTCAGAACGATGCTTCGTTCTCACCGGATGCGCTGAGCGAAACGAAAAAATGCGCTAAAGCAACTCCTTTGTTAAGCCCCTAGCAAGTCTCTAATTATATAATTATGCACATAATTTCATTGTGTGCGTGTATAGCGTAAGGCTGGGCGGAGCTTGGTGATGTGACGTCATTTTCTAATCGTTTGATTGGACGTTACTCCGTCGTGCGACTGGGAGACGTTTACGGGCAGGGAACAGCGAAGCCTTGCCGTCATGCTTGACGGGCAAAATACTAGTTGCAAAATAAAATTATACAAAAACGTGTTCCTTATTTATCAACGTGTTTATCCATTCCCCACTGGTGAATTATCGGTAGCAGATAATTATTGTTTATTCAATGCACGAGAATTGTGTATTGCTTACCTAAGAGTTTCTGCTTCTCCTCCCACTGCTCCATTTTGCTGATGAAGTCTTCGCTGAATTTTACGATCGAAGTGTCAACACTTTTTGCTTCAAACAGAAAAAGAGGAAAAATCAGGTGAAATAATAGCATTCGCAGGTCTTACCTCTGTGTCTCTCACCTCTTCATGCCTTCAGTAGGAACCCTGCTACCTGGCAAGGTGCCCTAATATGAGAACGGTTAACCCCTTAACTGGGACCCCGGATATATCCGTCCATTTTATATTGAGTTACAGTTAAATACACGATTAAGGGGTTAATGCCACATGGTCGTGGTTATAGTATTTTGTGTCCATGGCAGGGGTAAGAACATTGAATTACCAGGCTAACAAATCTTCAGTTAACGAATGATAACATTTTATTGGCACAAGCAAGATTAAAACTACAAATGTACTTTTCTTGCTTTTACTGATGCAGACTGGTCTATATATGGTGTGCTCAAAGTCAGTTTTCTCAGTTTATTCTCTTTCGACGCTGAGTAGGCCTAGAGACCAGGATCAAGGAGTTTATTGGCGACCCCTTCAATTGGTACCCACTACCCAGAGCATATGCCCTACCTGCCATGCCCTAGGCACGCCACTGTAATTATATTTTACGACGTATTGTATACTGTCGATGTATATAAGGAGAAAAAAGGAGTTGCCTTTGTGAAGAACTTATTCAAACAGTGTCTTAACCCTTTCATTGCAGTGCAGATTTAATGTCACGTGCACTAGATTTTAGATATTAGATGTTAATAAGTCCAGAGGAAATTTTCAGAATGATGAATATTAGTCGCACCGAAAACAAATCATGTACATAGTTTCCTAATATATATATATATATATGTGTGTGTGTGTGTGTGTGTGTGTGTGTGTTCGTAACGCGGAAGGCATGACGATGGGCGGAGCTTGCTGAGTCATTTATTATTAATGGTCTTGTTGGACGCTGGGCGGAGCTTGCACTTGAATAGCGAGGTGACGTCATTTTATAATCGTTTGGTCGCTTAACTGATGAACGGCAAAAGAGAAGCTTTTCCGTCATGCTTGACGGGCGAGACAGCTAGTAAATTAATCAAATGAGTTCTTTTCGATGATTTCGCAGCTGTCTTCTTGTTCTCAGTTGCTACTAAGAATCAGTGGCGTAACCAGGATTTCCGGAAGGGGGTTTGGTTTTTGGTTTTGGCCGTGACCAACTTTGGAAAAATCTTGACAAGCAAAAATAGGTCCTCGCTTCTAAAACTGTTACATTTTTAACCAAGGGGTTCACCCCCAATAAAAATGCATAGAAACTTATTAAAAATAGTTTGTTTTCGGCAGCCAATGGTGTTTTAACCCCAAACCCCATTGGCTACGCCACTGCACTGACTGCTTAATATGCATTGAATCGTTCTCGGTTCCTACCTCGACCGATGATTTTTGTCGTTTTCTTTTTACCGGCTCCAATCGACTTCTCCTTCTGATTGGATCGCTTCGCGGCGGTCGCTTCCTCGTCTGAGACAAAAAAGCAGACATCGAAAAAAGACGCGGAAAGCAATTCAGAACTTTAAAAATGACGCGAAACTCACTGAACCAGAGACCGCACTCAGCTGCCCCAGGGGAATAGCAACGACTCACTCGAGAATCTGCAGTTTTCTAAAACAGGAATCGAGATAAAGACTAGAAGGAGAAGGAGGAGGAGGAGGAGGAGGAGGAGGATGGGGAACGAGAAAGAGGAGGGAAAATGAGGAGTAGGTGAAGGAGGAGGAGAAGGAAGGAGGAGAGGAACGAAGAGAAGAAAGAGGAGGAGGAGGAGGAGGAGGGTCCGAATAAGGAAGAGAAGAATAAGAATTCTAGAAAGATAAAAAGTACGAATCCTCCTGGTCCAATTAAGGATACTTAAAACTTAGCATGATTTAAAGTGGCTTAGAAGGCATCACTGCCTGTGTGAAAGCCACTAGGGGCACTGACGGGGCTTGAACCCGCTCCGTCAGCCTGACGCTCCAGCACGTAACCCACTCTGCCATCTTTCGCCCCCAAAGGAGAACTCCTATAAGGAATCTACGCAAGAAAACTTAAATTAGGCATAAGAAGAGAGGAGGAAAAGGAGGATTAGGAGAAGGAGGAGAAGAGGAACGAGGAGAAGGAGGAGGAGAGAAGAACAAGAATAATCTACAAAGATAAAAGTACGAATCCTTCTGCTAAATGGAGAGAACTCCTAAGAAATCCACGCGCAAAAATACTTAAATTAGACCTAAGAAAAGAAAAAGCCAAAAACATTCTGCAAGTCTCAACGCCAAAAAAGACGACCAGATGAACAATGTGAGAACCAAGAAAAGCCTTCCATAATAAAGAACGACTCTCTCCATTGGCGTAGTCAAGGGGGCACGGGAAGGGGGGTGCGCGACCCCTATTCGGACCAGGACCGGTCGTGAGATCCGTACGAAACCGATGAGTACAGTGTTGGGAAGGGGAGGCGGAAGGGGTAGGGAAAGGGGAGGGTTAGCATCAGACCGCGGAGAGCGATGATTATTATCGGTGGCTTTCATTTATCTTGATTCTTCTTCTTCCTCTTCCTCCTCCTCTTCCTCTTCTTCCTCTTCTTCCAATCGCAGATTCTGTAGCGTTTCCAGGAATGTTTTGCTTCGGTCGTTTCCCACAGCTCTTCCACCTGGAACCCTTTCCAGTCGGTTTCCAGACAAAACAGGTGCACGTGGCCTCGTTACGGCCGCCAAGGGGGGCCTCCCACCCACCCCCTCCCTCCCAATCACGTGAGCACTCGACGGCGGCGGCGGGGCTGACCTCCGCCCCTCGCATTTGACGCCCCTACGTTGTTTACTTCTTCTGCGGCGAAGAAATATTGCACGAACGAAGGAAGAAGATTTCAACGGAAGAAGAAGAAGAAGATGATGATGATGATGATGAAGAAGAAGAAGAAGAAGAAGATGATGATGATGATGATGAAGGAGGAGAAGAATAATAATAATAATAAGAAGAATGATGATGATGATGATGATGAAGAGGAAGAAGAAGAATAAGAGATGATGATGATGATGATGAATGATGAGATGATGATGAAGAAGAAGAAGAAGAAGAAGAAGAAGAAGAAGAAGAAGATGATGATGAATGATGATGATGATGATGATGATAAAGAAAAACGGAAGAGAAGGTTTAAGAAAAAACTCTCACTCGAAGACAAAGACATTCACTCAGTATATTATCCAATATCCATTTCATATTCTCCCTGATTCCTCTCTTCCTGTCTCTGTCTGTCTGTCTCTCTCTCTCTCTCTCTCTCTCTCTTTGCATCTTTGTATCTTTCTATCTCTCTCATTGTGATTCTTTGCATTGTAATTATTCTGCATTTTATACGAATGTTGTCGTAGACATCGATGTTCATAAATGTCACGAATCGATTGAAAATGCTCGACGACCTCCTCTCCATTGGAACAGCCGTTGTTTTCAAAGAAGGCTTCCAATTAAAACAAAACTCTAAGTTTTGAAATCAATTTTCATCGCAAAATTCTGAATCTTCGGCTCCTTAATTCTTCGCCAATTTCTCTTTTACCAAAAGCTTCTAAGGGGCCATCCACAAATGACGTAACGCATCTAGGATGAGGGAGGTCAAACGTTGGTTTACGATGTGTGACGAGGGGCGTTCGAGGGAATGTGACGTAACGCAATGAAAAAATTTTCAGGTGGCGCCCTTTTTTCTTTGTTTTGCTTGTCGGCTGATTTTAAAAGAAAAAAGGAAGATATTACAAAGGAAAAGATGAGAATGACCTTTATTTTGCTTGTCAAGGTTGTCCGAAATGCGAGAAAAGGTGGGGGATCGACGCGTTGTTACGTCATATTTTAGGGGGTCTGACTTTTTGTTACGACGCGTTACGTAGCGGAGGGGGTCAAACACCGCCATATTCGCGTTACGTCATTTATGGATGGCCCCTAATAATCCTTGTCTTTATGTTAGGGACTTAAGTTTCCGTTGAATTCGTGAACTATTGAAGAAGCAACTCGTAACCTCAAGTAGAGCAAACATAAAGGGGCAAGGAAGGTTGGGTACGTCCACCCATCGTCTTTTGATGAGGCGCGCATAAATAATCTGCAGCCGCCGCCCGCCGCCGCCGCCGCTCGTCAAAGGAGCTTCTCCAGTTGAAACGCCGCTTCCACCTGCATCCGGTTATCAGCTCCCTTTGGGTGAGTGCGCGTGCAGAGAGAATAGGGGCAGCGCAGAGGTCTTCCATGCATGGAGGCGCCTTGATCGGGAAGACCTGGAAAGCTAAAACCAGCAGCCAGCCTCCACCAGACATGGAAGATGATTCAGAACACACCTGGATCTGGAAAGATAGGGTGGAGATTAGGGTGTCGGTGGGGGGGGGCGGGGGAGGTTGGCAGTAGATTTTATCAGGCAGCATCCAAGATGAAAGAGAGATTTGAGATGTTTTGCTAATTATCAGAGGTTTTTCGAAGCACTCGGCCAATCGGCCGAGATCAATAAAATAGGAATTCTTCTTGGATAACTTACACATTGCGCCAATAAAAAAGCTCTTCTTCGATTCTCAAGAATAAAAGTCTCTCCTTACAGAATAAATACATTTACACAGATTACCCCGAGACCGCTTTCAGAATTTGAGCTCCAATAAACCTTAAATTCAGAATTATTTCATCATCTGCAACGACCCCTCCCCCCAAAAAAATCAAAACACACAAAATCGTAGGGGGAGGTATGAAAAAAACATAGAAAAACACAGATCGGATCTGAAGTTACAAATCCTGTAAGCAATGAAAGATCAAGTGACGCCACTCTAGATTTTTCATCAATTTAGAGACACACGCACATTCTCAGGCAGCCAGAAATAGATTGACAAAGATCAGAAAAACCAAAAACGATGGATACATTAATTAAGAGCAAAGGAAAAACACCACTGCAGCAATGTTAAAAGCAGATTAGGAGGGGTTTTAGCTGAATGCGAGATATGCATGTTTATCTATGCGGTTTATATCGTGCGGCGATTATCTACTGCTAATGCGTTGTCTATAGCGCGCCGTCGAAGAAGCAGTCACGTGACGAAGAATAAATCAGACACTTTATCTCCTCCTGTAAGCGCGCCATTTATAGAGGGCGCGCGAACTCCATTTCCCATAATGCCATTCGGCCGGCGCTTTATTATTTAAATCACTTAAGATAAGAATTATAAGGTTAATAAGCCAAGATTGCAGAAGCAATGCGAATAAAGACAGAGAGAGAGAGAGAGAGAGAGAGAGACAGAGAGACAGAGACAGAGACAGACAGACAGACAGAGAGACAGAGACAGAGACAGAGACAGAGACAGAGACAGAGACAGAGACAGAGACAGAGACAGAGACAGAGACAGAGAGAGACAGAGAGAGAGACAGAGAGAGAGAGACAGAGACAGAGACAGAGACAGAGAGACAGACAGAGACAGAGACAGACAGAGACAGAGAAGTGTGAGAGAGAGGGGGGAGGTCTCATGTTTCAACACCCTTCATTTGGTTGAGCATTCCAGATTATACGAGTTTCTTGTATTTAGACGGATGACGTCACGAAAAGGAAGTGCCGGTGCTATAAGAATGACGTCATTAACGACCAATCAGCAATCGAGAAGCGTGGTCATCAGCCTGTCAATTGGCGAAGTCCATAATAATGCAAATCATGCATTTCAATCAATCATTCATTCATTCAGTCAGTCAATCAATCAGTCAGTCAGTCAGTCAATCAATCACTATGTCTGTTTACCTTTCCTCCGTAGGTCTATATAGCTCCTGTGTAGGAATGTGACGTATGAATGAAACACCGATCATTGAAACCAGGTGCAGGTGTCTCTCCTACCTTTCGTTGTCTTGTCATTCTCCGTCGTCGGCGTTTTTGCAGCGCCTGTGACGTCGTCCCGTTGCTTGGCAACCGTCTGTGACGTCACCGCCTCCGCGGAAGTCGACTGTTGTCGCTGTGACGACTTTGCCATGGAACCAGCGCCGCGGATGGGGAGAGGAGGAGGTAGAAGACGGACCTTCGTCACTTCCGGTCGACTTCTGTGGCGCCACGATCGTCTGCCGCTCTCTGACGTCAGTCCCTCCGACCGCCTCTGCATTCGATGCAGAGTTGTCCCCGTCGATGACGTCATTACCTCCTCCGTCCACGTGACCGAGACTGCGTCTCTGACGTGCTTCCGGTTTCCTCTGCCCGCCGCCGTCGACAGATGGCCGCTGCTGTCCTCCTTTCAGTCTGAAACTGTCTCTTCGCGTCTGTATCATGTCCTTGACCTTGTCCCAAGCGGCCTTTGCCCTCTTTCCGGCCTCGGCGCCGTACGACGACTGCGCCTGGGCCGATGACGTCATGCGCTCCTCCTCCTCCTCCTCTTCCTCTTCTTCTTTCGGGTCGAGGAGGTCTTGGGTCTTCGGGTCAACGGGACTCAACGGGACGCTTTTCGATTCCGGAGCAGCAGCAGCATCCTTCGTGACGTCAGTGGCTGTGTCACGCGACATCCCGAAGCTCCTGGAGCGAGAGATGCTCCGCCCTCCTCCTCCTCCCTCCTCCTCCTCCTCCAGTCACCTTCCCTCCTCCTTCCATCGCTGTCTCGATCTTTGTCTCGGCGATCTTCGATTCGCTGCTGTGCGACCTTCGCAGCATCACCTGATTCTTCGAGGCAGGTGATTGGTCGTCCAGGTGAGCGACGACGGACCACACACAGCGCTGCTCCGGTGCGTCGTCGTCGTCGTCGTCGCCGGGTTCGATCCCGGTTGGTTCGCTCTTGACGGAACTGGGACTGCTCGGCTCCTCGTCCGGCTGTTGTCCTTCTCTTGCTTCGGAGGCCAACGTCGACCGGATGGCCTCGAGGGTGTCCTTGTTCAAGGCCACGATAGTCGCGAACCTCTTCTTCGACTTCCGGTTCCGGAGTTTCTCTCTGGTCTTCGGCGGAGTCGAAGATCCGGTTTCCGGTCGATTCGAGGCTTCCGGTTTTCCTCCTCCTCCTCCTCCTCCTCCACCACCGGAAGTGAACACCTTCTTCACCTGCTCCCACTTCGCCTGCAGCTTCTTCGACTGCTTCCTCTCCCATTTCATCGACTTCTCACTGAACTTCGAAGAAGGAGGAGGAAGAGGAGGAGGAGGAGGTGGAGTGGCAGATGTCTCTATGACTTCATTATCCGTCGACCTGGATGGATTCCTGGCGAAAAATTCCACCTCCTCCTCCTCCTCTTCCTCCTCCAGGTGAGAGATGATTTCTATCACTCCAGGTGCTTCCGCCGCCCTGAAGTCCCACTTCCGCCTTTGTGCCGTATCCGGTTCTTCCGTGGCGCTGCTGTTTCCTTTTGCGGGACCTCTTCCGGTTTTCCGCCTGGAGGATGGAGTTCTGGTAGGTGACGAGCGACTGCAGCTGGCGGAGGAAGGCGCACCTGCGCTCCAGGGCGGCATTCCTCCTTCGGACGTCTTCCAGGTGCTCCAGGAGAGTCAGGATGTTGGTCAGGTGGAGAAGTCCTCCTGCGTCTCCTCGACTGGTTTCTCCTGCGTCGGAATCCGGATGGAATCCTGGAAAGACTTTGACTGACGGTAAATGAGAAACGGCGCCCTCCTCCTCCTCCTCTTCCTCCTCCTTCTTTTCCAGTTGGATAGTTCTGCTGAGCCGAGACACAGCGGAGCAGGTGCTGCCCGGTGTGAACGCCGCGCCTGGAACTTCCGGTGGTGACGTCAGACGAATCGTCACTTCCGGTGACGTCATTCTATCCATTTCCGCCGGAAGTCGGATGTAACCGGAAGTTGGATTGTCTTCATCGGCAATGGCAGTTTCCGAGTGAGATTCCGGGGTCGTAGAGAGCGTTGCCATGGAAACTGCTGCTTCGGCTGCTGGAAGTTGTGCATCATCATCATCATCATCATCATCATCATCATCACCGTCATCGTGGCACATTTGATACCATAATTCATGTAGCGCCAGAGCGGCGTGACTGTCGTCGTATTCGTCGTCCATCGTTCTGTCCATCTGTCTTCACCTCCCTCTCTTTCTCATCCTCCTGAATCCAGTATTAAGACCGCTCACTCACAGCAGCACAATAATCCCATATGCGATCATCTTACCTGGGAAAAGAAATGCCTCTACTTACAGCACGTCTTAAAATATTCTATTCGTGAATATAATTGCTTCTCTGTCTGCATTCTAATCCACCTGGGAAAAAATTGGGACAGACGGCACAGCGCCCAGGGTTTAATTAACGAAACAGCAACAATTGATATTTGATTGAAAGCGTTGGAGAAATTTTGAGAATTATAATCTTTAAAAGATCATAAATAGTATTTAAAATATTTTTCGGAGTATAACAAAGATTGACATCATACTCGGTTTTCTCAGCACAAAAAAGAAAACCGAAATATTACAGAGAAGAGGTCAATACCTCGGTTTCTACGATAACCGCATTTTTTTAAAACTCCCGGCGAAAACACTAATGATGAGTGATGACCGTTTCCCTCTTCGATGTTTTCTCCGTTCGAATATTCTCCAAGTATTTCTCGGCGTTTCGATCGAGAAAACAGCTGCTCTAGCACAAACTTATCTAGCGCTCTTTTCATGTCGGCATTCGCTCTAAATCAACTTACTTCGCTCATAAAAACAGAACTAAAATTCCGTTCGAAAGCCTTTGACACACTCAATGAAAGCTCCCCCGAAATCTCTCTCTCTCTCTCTCTCTCTCTCTCTCTCTCTCTCTCTCTCTCTCTCTCTCTCTCTCTCTCTCTCTGAGTTCCTTTAGATGCTTCGAAAATAATTATCTAACGAGGTCCAAGTCCAGAACAGAAAATAAACCCGGAAACCAGAACTACAACTGCTGCCGCTGCCGCTGCTGCTGCTGCTGTGACCCTTTCAAAGCTTCTGAGACCTTTATTTCCTCTCGGATAGAATTCTTTCTCCACGATAAGAGAAATTCAGGCTGTGAACTGAACTGACGCTAGCGCCATCTCTCTGACGCCGGCGCCCAACCTGCGCTGCGCCATCGGCCAGTAGCTGCTGCTGAGGACTGAGCGCCTTCAGAGAGCAACTGCAGGTAGATTTGTATGTATGTTGTATGTATGTATGTATGCATGCATGTTTGGATGGATGGATGCATGAATGGATGTATGGATGTATGGATGAATGGATAGATGGTACGGATGGAAGGATGGATGGACGGAGAGTTGGATGGATGAGCGCGGAGTTGTCAGGATTGAAATTAGGAAAAATGTTCTATCCAGTTCTGTTTGTCTGTCTGTCTGTCTGTCTGTCTGTCTGTCTGTCTGTCTGTCTGTCTGTCTGTCTGTCTGTCTGTCTGTCGTCAAACGCCTACTCTGACTTTTGACCTCGAATCTTATTCCATTTCTTTCCACTACTAAATTCTGCGGCTGTTCCGTCGTCGCCTACTCCCCCTCCCCTCCCCTCCCCGCCCTCTCCCTCTCCCTCTTCCCCCGCGGGGGGCTGTTACTCGTTCCCATCACCCGAGCGCAACGTACTTCCGGTTCTGTCCTCACCCTTCCCCTCTTCTCCCCCCCTACGCATTGCTCCGTTCCCCCCTCTGCCCTTAGGAATCTCGCCATTCCACCGGTGGACTTCTGTCGATTAAGCATCGATTTATTTTTCCAGCAGATATCTTTAAGCGCTCTCTCTCTCTCTCTCTCTCTGTCTGTCTGTCTCTGTCTCTGTCTCTGTGTCTCTATCTGACCTCAATATTGAAGGAAAATTAATGGCAGAAAACGTGATTATTGTTGTTGTTGCGAGTCTTTTCCGTTGGAAGGAGGAGAAAGAGGAGGAGGAGGAGGAGGAGGAGGAGGAGGAGGAGGAGGAGGAACAGGTGCAGGAGTAGGAGGAGAAGGAGGAGAAGAAGGAGGAGGAAAAGGGAGAGGAGGAGGATAAGAAGGAGGTGGAAGAGGAAGTGGAGCAGAAAAAGGAGGAAGAGGAGGAGAAGAATGGGAGGAGGAGGAGGAGGCGGTATCAACTTCTTGATGCAGATTCTTGATATTGCTGAATTCGATTTGGGGGCCATTTTCCCTCTGGCAATGTCTGGTAATGGATGAAGTGACTATTATTGTTTCATAGTTGAACAGTTCTGCTCCTCTCGAGTGTTTGATTTCATCTGACGGAGAGAGGAGGAGGAGGAGGAGGAGGAGGAGGAGGAGAGTGGTCGACGTCATGTCCGTCTCATCCCGTTGAAGTCCGTCTGAAAATGATGTAAATCCTGGACTTGGAACGCCCCTGTTGGAGACACACGGTCCGTCCCGGATTACAGACGGTGTCTCGGTTGGCTGACTTCTTCTGTCTCGGTTGGCTGACTGCTTCTATCAGATGAGCTCTTATATAATGGCCGAGTCAATCAAATGTAAGACTTCTATAGCGCCATTATTATACGACTGCACCAGCATCAGTCGATGGTCACTTCAGAGTGAGTTTCGTAGTCAAAAGTAGAGAGTGACGCGGTAACGGTCAACGCGGGGTTTCTGCGG
Source organism: Metaphire vulgaris (assembly GCA_018105865.1). NCBI lineage: Eukaryota > Metazoa > Annelida > Clitellata > Crassiclitellata > Megascolecidae > Metaphire > Metaphire vulgaris. Next base: position 551,327 of record CM030870.1, on the reverse strand, counting down.
TAACCGCGGTAATGGGGAAGATTTGGCCAAGAGGTGCGGTATTACCTTGTATAACGGGTTCTTGTCATGGAACGGGGGACGGGGGAAGAAGCAATGCGGAGATGGGATAGGGGGTGGGGACGGGGAGAAATGTTTGGGCGGGCAGTGATGGGGAGGGGTGGTGATGGGGAGGGGTGGTGATGGGGAGGGGTGGTGATGGGGAGGGGTGGTCACGGTGGTGATGGGGAGGGGTGGTGATGGGGAGGGGTGGTGACGGGGAAAGAAAAGTTCTCGTGACAAAAGTCACGTCCATGAAGAATGACTAATTCATTCGATTCTACGGTATACAGCTTGTAATATTGAAATACGTTAACATTAAATATTTGTTGTTATTGCCTCATCTACATCTTGTCTTATCTCAGACAAGATTTAGCTATTCTTGGTCATCTGTCGATTTTCATCTTACTCAGAGTTTCCAAGAGACAATGAAGAAGTCAAAGTCTTTCCAAGAACATCGCTCATCACTGGCATAAACTTTGATAGAAACAGTGGGAGTAGGGAGGGCCCAACCCCTTAACCTCCCCTTCTCCCGTAGGAGCCTCTCAAAAAGTGGGGGCTTTGAGCCAAGTGGCCTAATAGACGTTTGCCCCTAAGCCCTGTGCGGCGATTGCAGAATTTGCCCTATTTCAAAAGCATTTATTCCACAGCTGTGCTACCAGCAAACCAGAGGAAGTCGAAGAAACATTGTAACACCACCTACCGAGTGAATCATTAACAATCCATCCATTCAAACAATCACGCCCCCTGGAGAATGCTGCAGAAACTAATTCTGACACGGAATATGGGGAGGGGGAATGTTTGTTCACGACATTCGAATCCGGAAATTCGCTGCCAATTGGAACATTTGGCAAATATATCATCGACGACTTGAAAGGCGTGAATGCAAACGAATTTCTGTAGCGCCAAATCTTAGATTTCAACTAAATAATTAATTGGTGATTAAAACAGCTGTCGTGCGTCTATTGCTACAGACGTTTGAAAGTCAACTCGCCATGTTCCAGGGCGACGAGCCCACCTACTCCCCCTCCCCCACCCCGATCCACGTGTCTTTCTGGGTGGAGAGGGGGAAGGAGGGATTGAGCTTGTGTGTCAGTTTCAAAAAATTCCCAAAAACAGACACAATATGTTTGACAAGAGCCGCACCGGTGACGTCATCGTACGGTAAACGTACGATAACGTCAAAAGTAAGATGATGATAAAAGCGCCATCTGTCTTTTGGCACAGGTAGACTGCGCTGAGAATAATCGACAGCTGGGGAGGAGGAGGAGGAGGAGGAGAAGGAGGAGGT
>CM030870.1:527500-545000 GCA_018105865.1 Metaphire vulgaris | reverse complement strand
TGAAACAGGTAATTATACGGTTGACATGAAAAAGTAGAGCCTACGCGTGACTTAGACTGTGCTGAAAGTGGCATAGAATCTGAATAACTCAAGTTTAACTATTAGCCAGTTAACTAAAAAAAATCAGTTTAACTAATGTCTTAACTAAACTTTTACCCAACCAGTTTAACTTTTGATGCAACTAAAAAAAAGTAGTTTAACTAAAAGTTAACTAATTTTTAGTTAACTTTTGCCCATCACTGAGTAGTAGTAGTAGTAGTAGTAGTAGTAGTGGGTGGTAGTAGTAGTAGTAGTAGTAGCAGCAGCAGTAGCAGGCAGGTGGTAGTAGTAGTAGTAGCAAGTAGCAGCACAGCAGTAGCATCACAGTAGCAGTTAGCAGGCAGCAGTCTTAGCAGTAGTAGCAGTAGCAGTACAGGCAGTAGCAGTAGTAGTAGTAGTAGTAGTAGTAGTGTGACGCCTTACCCCTGGGTCTCTCTTACTTGCCGGCTAGCCTTCTAATCTTTGCTAGGTCGGCTAAATATGCAGGGTTCTGGCAAGATATGTCCATGGGTAAGCCTGCCCTGTGCGAGGGTAGGGATTATAGGTTGCATGGTAATGAAACAACTCAAATAAGCACAACGAGAGATAATAAGAAAATGAATATAATATAATCGAAGTCATAATAAAATGCAAAGAACATATATAATAGAGACTTTAGAACATATGCGGCCCAAAATCTCAATTTCCAGCAGTGTCTTGAGGAATGCTCACCGCAAGCAACTAAACGATACTAATGTACGATTCGCCGCATTAATACAGGCTAGATAAGCCTTCCAGTTCCTATATAATATTGCATTTACAAAGTCTCTCAGCGAACTATACTTGCTTCTTCATGACATACACCAGAGCCATTATTCCTGGTCAGTTATAACGACATAATTAATAGCATACACATAAAATATAAGTGGCGATCAATAATATGCAGCAATAAATCAATATAAGAGGACAACGTTATTCTAAGAATAAATCAAGCAACTTTCCTGATGAGTGCGTTGAGCTTAGAGCTTACAGTCGATGCTCACGAGTCAAGGTCCTTTTCTGTTACCCTTCGGCTCGCATCATTCACGAATCAAGGTCCTTCTGTTACCCTTGGATTCGCATCGTTCACGAATTAAGGTCTTCTTTGTTACCCTTACATTCGCGTTGCACTCCTTCATTCCTGGCTTCTCCTCTCCAATTCCTCCTGAGTTGCCACTCAGTATCTTTTCCTCGAGCGAGAGCCGCGAAGATTGCTCTCACCCATATTTATAGCTTTCCGCCGCTCTCCCGGCTTCCCGCCCATGCTCTCCGCACGGCTGGGTCTTAGCGCCCAGAGCCTGACTCCTCAGCGGCTACTGTGGCAAGATACAGCGCGAAGCTAAGTAAGTACATACAGAGACAAATACAGGGACAGTATGTCACACACACGTCTCCTTAAAATAAAAAATGTCATTTTTTTAAACTTATAGGCTATATATATACACACTAATATGCATGAATGAATTGCACACGTCTCCTTAAAATGAAAAATGTCTATTTATCCTAATTCCTCCATGTTATAAAACTGTAGCCATGGAAAAATGAAAAAAGGAAAAACATACACGCAGAGTTAAATCTAAACAACGACAATAAACGCGGCACATTAAAATTGCCACATGAAGTCAATGCAGGCGACAATAAAACGAGTCACAATGCTAAACAATGATGTCCATTCCGTAATGTTTCTTAAAATGGGCAATACAATTAATAAAACATAATACTAGAAATAAGCAGCGCAAAAGTGCTGTCTGCCAAAGTCACGGGAGTGAAATAAATATAGAAATTATCACTCAAGGAAAGATGATGCTTCTAACCACACCACGGATGGTTTCATCCGCACACTTCAGGAGAAAGCAGCCATCTTTGATTGGAAGCTCTGCAGGCGATGTCTGCAGCGAGGGGAATGCATGGGTGAAGATGATGTGGACGCTGACCTGAGCGTGGAAGGATAGCCGACGTCGCGTAGTGGCAGATCCGGATGCGAGTAAGGATTCGAGTTGAGTGTCCGTTTCGCTAGATCTGATGCGCGGGCGTTCATCCTGATGGGTGGAGGGAGGGAGGGTATGAAACGGATGTCGAGGGCGCGAATGGCCCGACTCTGGGACGTGCAGGTGGCATCGAAGCGGCCATGACTAAAGTATCTGCCATTAGCCTGGTGTCCTGACCGTCGCCCTCTGGAAGAGGGAGAGGGTAACGTGAGGAGTGATATCTGGAGGAGCAGACGATCCAATTGCGCCGAGCCCAAGGGCTCCTCGCAGTTCTCCTCGCAGTTTCCGGCCATAGGCAGGCCTATTTCCCATCTGAATGTCCATCAGAGACAATTACGGCAGTAGGTGGCTGCTGAGCATTCCTGGAGTGGATTTCTCCCGGAGCTGCTCGGCTATCGGAGACGTTCCCAGAATATTCATTCTTAGAAAACATGTTTTTCCGTATATCGAAATGTAGCAGTGATTCAGTAATTCGAGTTCAGAAATGTCGCACTTAGCGTTTCTATGTCGCTCTATCGCCGAGATTTGTCACTCTCAGGATCCTAATTTCACTTCTCTTTTACAGCGGGTGGAAGCATTGGGTCTACAAGTTTTTAGGCCTACCCCTCAGGATGTCTGCATCAGTGGTCGATTGATGCATAGTCAAAATAATGGATTTAAAGTGCGAGTTGTCATGTAGATTGAAACATCAACGAATTCAATATAATCGTCATTTGCTAGTGGTTTCTAAGTGAATTCTAATATATGGACGAATGGTCATGGCTAAACATTATTATGCAGTTTCAAACTGATATATAGACTATAGGCCTATGCCTGACGCACCTGCATGCATCTATGTGGGGATTTTTGTCTATAATGGATCTATCAGCAGTAGTAGTCGATTGATACATAGTCAAAGTAATGCATTCAAAGTGCAGGTGATCATGTTCGTCAAAACATCAACAGATTAGATATAACCGTCATTTCTTGGTAATAACTTCCATGCTCTTCAGTTCTCCTAAGCTGAGGGGTGAGGGTGCACAAAGTATAAAGGGCAGATATTTAAACGTTAATTAACTAAAAGGGGCAGCGAATGGCCTCAAGGCTTCATAGATCAGTTAACAAACGTCAACTCCACAGCAGGAAATGGGTCTCATTCAAAGAGTTGGTCGTTTATAAGCAATGCAGCAAATTGTTAATTCAAATATAACGTCACGATAATCATTCTGCAGGGAATGGGCAAATAATTCTAACATTCTAACATATACAGCGGGGAAGAGGGGGTAGAATTTCTTTTGGCGGGTCTTCAAATGCATTAGGAACCTAAACTTGATCGAAGCGACAGAATGAGGGGCATCAAATTCGAATGCGAAACGCAAACGCTGCACCGCGTTAAATGAGAATAATGGCAATGTACGAATATAGGTTTTATGACAAGGTTCTAAGCGGCGTCATAAAATTAAGATGGTAGAGATGAGAGTTTATGAAATGAACGCATGAATATGAGGGCGATGAGGATGAAAAGACTATTAATGCTTACAGGGCGAACACTTTCATAATAAAGGGGGCGACGGTTTATATACAATCCATTTGAATTTAATTTGCAATACAACAGCACAAAGGCGCCTATGTAATGAGTGGGGGCAATTAACTCCAAAGTATGGATGAGCAAGGGCAGGAATGTGATAATTAATATGGAATGGAGTGTAATTATGAATATACAGTTTAAAATGGCTTGCCTAATAGGTGGGGCATTCTGGCTATCTATGCGGTGCAAAACAAGGTCAGAATGGCCTAATTCTAACTCATGGAGCGAAAATATATCTCGATATCTTAATAATATGGATTTATTTGGTTTCTTTCTGACCAAGTAACTTCAGATGGGACTTCTGAGATGATTTTCTGGATTCTTTCTTCCCAAGCTGGGTCGGGTGGGGATGGGGTGTTGGGGGTGGGGGTGGAAACAGGGACCAGTTCACCAACTACACTATTGGCCTGGGATGGGGTTCAAATTTGTAATATGAATGGGGATCTGACTCCATTTTCTCTCAAACTGAGCGGGATAAGTGGATAAAGGTGGGGGGGTGATGGTTTGGTTTAGGGTTTGAATTCGTCTGCACCAACGGTTAGCTTTTATGGGGATGAGGGGAATGAGGAATGAGGAATGAGGGGATGAGGGGAATTTCATTGTAATCTCAGGTGGTATTGGGGCGAGGGTTTCTCTGGGTGGGTGGGTTCTGGGGCCGTTTCGATGTGCTTTCGGAGGGCATAGGGGATTTTTTTGGGTGGATAGGTTCTGGGGCCGTTTCGATGTGCTTTCTGGGAGGCATAGTGGTTTTTCTCTGGGTGGATGGGTTCTTGGGCCGTTTTCGATGTGCTTTCTGGGGGGCATAGTGGTTTTTCTCTGGGTGGATGGGTTCTTGGGCCGTTTTCGATGTGGTTTCGGGGGTATAGGTTTTTTTTCGGGTGGATAGGTTCTGAGGCCGTTTCGATGTGCTTTCTGGGGGCATAGTGGTTTTTCTCTGGGTGGATGGGTTCTTGGGCCGTTTTCGATGTGGTTTCGGGGGTATAGGGTTTTTTTGGGTGGATAGGTTCTGGGGCCGTTTCGATGTGCTTTCGGGAGGCATAGGGAGGATTTTCTCTGGATGGGTGGGTGGGTGGGTGCTGGGGTATGTTCTGGATCATAGGGGGACGTGGGGTTCATTTCGGGTGAGGGCATGGGGTTTTAATGCAATCTTGGGTGGCATTGGAGGGGGCTTTCTCTGGGTGGGTGGGTGGGTGGGTGGGTGGGTGGGTGGGTGGGTGGGTGGGTGGGTGGGTGGGTGCTGGGGTGTGTTCTTGATTATAGGGAATGCCATCGAGGGTGAGGAACAGGAAAGTCTAACGGGAATATGCTGAAAACATTTTAACACAGTAAAAATAATGCAATAAAATCAAACAATTGATGAAGAGCTGAAAATAAAATAAGCAGTTAATGCAACCTATAACCACTTCTGGGTACCAATGTGACGCCTTACCCCCTGGGTCTCTCTTACTTGCCGGCTAGCCTTCTAATACTTTGCTAGGTCGGCTAAATATGCAGGGTTCTGGCAAGATATGTCCGCGGGTAAGCCTGCCCTGTGCGAGGGTAGGGATTATAGGTTGCATGGTAATGAAACAACTCAAATAAGCACAACGAGAGATAATAAGAAAATGAATATAATATAATCGAAGTCATAATAAAATGCAAAGAACATATATAATAGAGACTTTAGAACATATGCGGCCCAAAATCTCAATTTCCAGCAGTGTCTTGAGGAATGCTCACCGCAAGCAACTAAACGATACTAATGTACGATTCGCCGCATTAATACAGGCTAGATAAGCCTTCCAGTTCCTATATAATATTGCATTTACAAAGTCTCTCAGCGAACTATACTTGCTTCTTCATGACATACACCAGAGCCATTATTCCTGGTCAGTTATAACGACATAATTAATAGCATACACATAAAATATAAGTGGCGATCAATAATATGCAGCAATAAATCAATATAAGAGGACAACGTTATTCTAAGAATAAATCAAGCAACTTTCCTGATGAGTGCGTTGAGCTTAGAGCTTACAGTCGATGCTCACGAGTCAAGGTCCTTTTCTGTTACCCTTCGGCTCGCATCATTCACGAATCAAGGTCCTTCTGTTACCCTTGGATTCGCATCGTTCACGAATTAAGGTCTTCTTTGTTACCCTTACATTCGCGTTGCACTCCTTCATTCCTGGCTTCTCCTCTCCAATTCCTCCTGAGTTGCCACTCAGTATCTTTTCCTCGAGCGAGAGCCGCGAAGATTGCTCTCACCCATATTTATAGATTTCCGCCGCTCTCCCGGCTTCCTGCCCATGCTCTCCGCACGGCTGGGTCTTAGCGCCCAGAGCCTGACTCCTCAGCGGCTACTGTGGCAAGATACAGCGCGAAGCTAAGTAAGTACATACAGAGACAAATACAGGGACAGTATGTCACAGTAGTAGTAGTAGTAGTAGTAGTAGTAGTAGTAGTAGTAGTAGTAGTAGTAGTAGTGTAGGTAGTAGTAGTAGTAGTAGTAGTAGAGTAGTAGTAGTAGCAGTAGTAGTAGTAGTAGTAGTAGTAGTAGTAGTAGTAGTAGTGCTTGCAGTATCTCTCTTCTTACCTACATAGACGTCGTATATATAATTATGAGGACACATAGACGCATTGTTAACATGTGTCTGGTAAGTAACCGTCGTCTATCCGCAGTCTCTAGAATTATTCCAGTCCAAACGCATGCGCAGTCTCTCCGGGGGTATGACGTTGACAGGAAAATGGCGATCGACTCCGTTGTTTCTGTCACGTGACCTCACAGCCCGTTCTAAAAGAACCGGGGTCCTGTGATGATCGATGATTCCGATCGTCTGCCATCGGTCCAATTCCTCATTCGAACAGGCGGTCCATTGTCTCCCACCCCCTCCCCGCCCCACCCCCGCCCCAACCAACCCCTGCTCAGTCCAGTCGACGGAAGTTGGAGGGAGGTAAGGAGGGAGGGAGAGGCAGACTGTGAACTGGAAAACAGATTACCTGGCGATTTTTCTCCGTCTCTTTGGATGATTTTGTTGTCAGGAAACTTATGAATCAACAATGAGACACAACTACTTCCGGCGGCGGCGGCGTAGCCGTTAAACGACAGCGAGGGGGCGCATCCAGGATGCTCTATGTGCAGCCCCTGTTCGCAGACCACGTGACCATTTAGCAACTGGAAAGACTTAGACAGAGTCGGTTCTACGCTTAAATATTGCATTCGAGCATTGCGTTTCCATGGGAACCCGAGGATCTCCATGACAACGGACCCATAGGGACCAAAAAAGCGAAGATTGAACGGAAATTAATGTATAATTTTTACCAGCGTTTCTATCAAATGTTAAGCCAAAGATTTTGAGACTTTCTAGTCGAAGTGTTTCGAGAGAAGAGATTTCAGAAACATAAAATATTTGGTGATAATTATCGTTACGGAAAGATAACATCGACTACTCGCATAAATAGGGGAAAAATAGCGGAAATAGAAACATGGCGGGTGGTCGTTGCTTAGCGACGGAGGATTGATTCCTTTAAAGCAGGAGGAGTGACAGGACACTTTCTGGTCTCCCGCGTCCTCGCCGGCCAAATGCAAAACGCTTGGCAATGTCATTCTAAAATCTAAACTTTCCAAAAATATAAAGTAAAATTTCGAAATTATGAAAGGCCGTTCAGTTGTTGCATTGGTTGCAACCTCTTGTGGAATAACTATGACAAACTAACGGTGACGATCAAAATGATAACAAATTAAATTAGATAACAGTCGATGACTCGATGTAGATGTGGAAGCTGAGGAGACACGTACCATTCTTTATTTTTCACTATAGTTTAACAACGTCTGATTTTTAAATCCGCAATCAAAGCGGCTCTTAAATTCGCCTGTAGATTTCCTTTGGACAGACATAATCTCAGATTTGTTTTTAATAATGTCATTTTGGAAAAGATTTGCTTGCATAAGTAAGTCCTGGCAAAGAGAGATAGCATGATTGCTGCCTGTTTCCTCAATTTGGGAAATGCTTCCTTTGGAATTTTGCTCATAGAAATCTTCAAACATTTAGTCAAAACAATTTAGAACGCAAATATTTTGTGGGCCAACTAAAATCAGACCTCGGGCCAAATTTGGCCCACGGGTCAAGGTTTTGACACCACCTCTGCTTTAAGGGGAGGAAATGTTTCCATATTTTTGACAGTTTTGCTGTAAAGAGACTATAACTTTCGAGAGAGCATGGTAGCTGCGAAATCTCGTTATGTTCTCGCAGACGAGAGAGTCTCACGATATTTCCGCTGCATTGTGGGTAATCTGGTTTAGGACAATCGGTTGGCGTTGCTCCTGGCAACGCCGATCCCAATGCGTGTTAAAAGGGATAACCGCACGGCGTAGAGTCATGCTGTTATTGCTTCATTAGTTTCGACCACAGCGACATTAGACGAGTATTTTAGTAATAATTAATAATTGAATTTTCTGGACACAGAGAAGAATTTCGCCATACACTTTGCGAAAGGGGAAATGGGTGGCAGTCTACCCGACTCTCACCACGAACATCTTACGTATTCTTTCGCGGAGAACATATGATGCACTCAAAGACAACCGTCGACTTCTATAGCGCCATTCCAGATGCACATGAATGTCTACCGATGGCGCGCACCGGTTCCAGTCCACGTGACAAACGAGTCTAATCTGGAAATTCAACAGGTGGTCGTCGAGACGAAGGCGCAGAGGCCGCAGAGGACACTGGGAAGGCCAGGAGAAGGACACGAAAAGGCCAAGAAACGCCAAGGACTGGCCTCGAGTAAGAACAACGTATCCAATCAATAGAATTCGATGGATCCTAGCGAACAGCTTTCAGATCCTGTCTCAAAATGCTGCAGCTGTACTGTGACGTCATGAAATGAACATGGCGTAGCCAGGAATTTGATTTGGGGCTATAATGTGATTTGGGGAATATGAATCTTTAAAAACTCTGAAAATTTAAGAAATACATAAAAATTTTCAAGATAGTCTGATTTTGGGGGTATATATACCGATATACCCCCCATCGCTACGCCACTGGAAATGTTTGAGATTTCTGAGATGCTCTATGGAAAAGCCCAGCGCTGCATGTCTTAATGCGTTGGTTTCTATTTTAGCCAGTCTAGTGATTTTTGTGGACAACTCTACGGTGTGTGGTGACTGCATGCACGTGAGACCAACAGATATTACGAAGTCTAATTCGAATCATCTCGAACGAAAATTGGATCCGCTTTTAGGATTTCCGGATAAGCATAGAGATATCCATTGAACGCCACTTCCGCCATCTCTATGGAGGCGCACTCTCCATTGAGTCGGATGCAAGTTCGGAAAACAAGAATGTTTATGAAGCGCCTGATTTGACTTTGAATAAACCGCTCGCTTTGCAACGCAATCCAATGTGTGCTGGGCGAAATTTATGAGGCGCCAGACCCGGTGCTCTTGTCCCGACGACTCGAGGAGGACGGCATGTTTTTCGCGTCGTTCAGGCGTCAAATCGCACGGAGTCCAGACAGGCGACGGAATTTCTGTATCAATATCGATGCTTTGATAAGGCGAGAATCATTAACAGCCTCACACACACACACACACACACACACACACGCGCGCGCGCAGACGCACGCGCACACATACGAAGTTACGAACACGTATATACACAAGGAATTTTCCTACACCCCAGCGACGGGGGGCTACACCCCGGGTTTGTGACAGACACCCCTACCTCTACACCCGTTCCCAGGAGTGGTGTTGGCTATCACCCAAACCAGACTGAAGTTAGAACTATTCATTTGAAATTCTAAAATGTCGTCCATTTTCAGATCGACTCATGTAGTCATGGTCAACGTCATCTATACTGAATGGGGTAGTTTTGGTATCTCACCATTTATTCTCGTGATTATCTTTGGAAGTTCTAGAATTTCGACGATTCGGGAGTGGGGGGCTGTGCAGTGGACACTGCCTTTCATTCATGTATCTATATTCTACGGCATCTCTGCTTGGTTTTTCACAGCAATTCTATGTTTGATGTCGTTACGGTAACATGCACTGTGCTTAAGAAATCTTTCATATAGGCAATGTTTCCAGAGGGAAATTCACCTCTGGAAATTGAAACTTGAGCCCTCTATAACTGACTCCACAAAAATTATAGAATGGACCGTTTGAAAACGGAAGAGATGGCAACGGAAATCATATTTTCGACTTGTATTTACATTTCTTCCGGGGGCCAATCATTGAACCCCCAACCCGTCACCTCCCCCACCCAATTGTATTCCCCCTGGGTCCAATGAATCTAGATCAGGGGCGGTCAACCTTTTGCTAAAAGCGGACCATTATAAATCTTGTTAGCGTGCGAAGGACAGCATTGTTTGGTACCTTTTGCGCACCATTGTTTTCAACAGTACTAGTAGGCCTACAGTCACTGCTGTCACGTAACGACAGTAAATGGTAGCAGTTACAAATAAACACCTGTTTAAAGTAAGCTACTATTTTACTAAACTAAGCACAAGAAATAAAGGTATTACTCAAAGCTTAATATTTTTATGCATAAATGGAACCAATAGAATTTTATTTGGGAGGACGACCCGAGGACCGCCAATCAGCAGCCGGCGGTCCCGATGCGGCCCGCGGGTCGCCGGTTGGCCGCCCCTGGTCTAGACGAAACACTTGGCACTGACACCCTCCCTGCAAATAGGACACCCTCCCCCCACCCCGAAAGCAAATTTCTAGGAAAATACCTGATACACAGTCACACGCGCACAACCACTGCGGTATGAGCGCGTTTAAAAGCGTATATGCGCATGCGCAGTCGGGTTTAGTCCACAGTCTTTAATAGACAGCTCTGACATTTTATATTTATTGAGAAACGAAAAAAATCGCATCGACATCATCGTTTATATATATATATATATATATATATATATATATATATATATGTACATATGTACATACAGGGTGGCTCAAAAAACCGGACTATATTAAATGCAAACCTAAATGTGACTAGCTAGTCCGGTTTTTTGCGCCACCCTGTATATTACACATACATGTATGCATATATCAGTGGCGTAACCAAGGTTCCGGAATAGGGTTGGGGGGGGCACTAGGACTTCTACAGACCGATGTTTTCAGTCCGTCATTAGGGAGCGTGAGGAGGGGTGGGCGCGGTGAGCTCTCTGACTGGTTCTCCGCAGAAATTTTGAATTACATGTATATTAGAATTAAACGGTGAGCTCTGATGCGTATGTCAAAGACTTCAATTGTGATTATTGATTAATCAGAGGGTGACTAAAGACTGCAATACAACTACGTACATCGATTATGTCAACAATCACCCTACCACCCACCACCCCTGCTCTTCCCTCCCCTCACCGAAAAATTTCTCTACGGCTTGACTACGCAGATATCAATACTCTAACAGCAGCTCGATTAGAATGCCCCGACCCATGTCCTGATTCTGGCCACCCAAGTTATATATATTATATTATATATATATATATATATATATATATATAACAATGGGCATTAATTATTAAGATTTTACACGGAGTTTGTCTTTATAAATGTTGATTTCGAACTAAAGGAATTCGAGGAAAAACTAGAATGAATTAATTATTCACGAAATTCGGAAACGGTTTCAAAAAATAAGATATCGCTAAGGAAGTTCGAATTTTGACAGAAATTTGAGTTACAGATATCTAGATGACGTCATCACATACTGCTTCCTTCCGGTTTGTCTGATTTTTTCATGACGTCATTTCCGGCATCTCCGTTAACTCGTAATCCAACGTCGCGGTTTGCTTCGAGCAGCACTTGCACCGGATCAGTTCGGCGACACGTGACCGGAACTTCCGGCCCAACAGGAAGTAGATGACGATGTTGCTGGCGGAGTTGACGACGACAAGGAAATTGGCACAGATCATGAAGGCGATGAAGTAGACGTCGGTGAGTTCCGGAGTGACGGAATCGATGACGTTGACGACGAGTGACGGGGTGCCGCACAGGAAGAAGACGAGGACGATGGTCAGCGGAATGACCGTCATGCTCTGCTCGTGACGCTGACGGAACTTCAGATGGCGCCACTCGCGCCTGCCCCTCCTCAGCGCCAGCACGAGCAGGACGTTCAGCACGAGCAGCAGCAGGAGCGGGAACAAGAACACGGCAACGGCGTACAGCACGCACGTGTACAGGTACCGGTAGACGGCGTCCTTTCCGACGTCCGTCTTCAGCATCGCTTCGTCGTAGGCGGTCGTGAATTCCAGGTACCGAGGTACGTTGAAAAGCACGCAGGCGACCACTATGGCCACGACGGAGGCGCGTACCTTGCGTATCGTGCAGACGTAGATGGCCTTCAGCGGGTGACAGATGGCAACGTACCGCTCGACCGACACGAGTACCGTCAGCCAGACGGTCGTCATCTGCATCGTCATCAGCCACGGCCAGACGTAGTACTGAACGTAGCCGCGGTAGAGGAAGCAGGCGGACAGAAGGCCCGTGTGCGGGTAGACGTTGACGACCGTCTGAACGGTGAAGACGCTGAGCAGGAACAGTCCGTCGGAGATGGACAGCATCCGAAGGACGTAGAACATGGGCGATCGGGCGAAGGTCCGAGGAGAACGACGAACGTCAGCGCGTTCCCAGCCACTCCCAGAAGGCAGACGACGCCCGTGACGCCGACCCCGAGCACCTCGTTGAAGGCGTACAGGAGATTTATGACGTCAGATGATCCGGCGGCGGCTGTGACGTCGTCGCCGGCCGGTGCGGTTATCCTGAAGTAAGAGGGACCGGTTGGAGGAGGAAGGAAGGCCGGACGGCGGCACCGGAGCTGCTTCCGATCCGTTCTGGAGCCCTGGTGTGGTCATGGTCCACTGCGCCATGGACCAGCGGTCAGCAGCTCTAGATAATCAATCAGAGAGCAGTCTTATTATATAGCGCTAGAAGTTTAGGCAAGAACTGACCAGCCAATTTATGTTTATATATATATATATCATCATATATATCATATATATATATCATCACAGTCGTCGTCGTCGTCTTAAACAAGGGCGCAATAATAATTTACCAGTGACAGCCCCAGGCCCCGTAGCCAGTAGTAGTAGTAGTAGAGGGTAGTTTTAGTTAGGGTTAGTAGGTTAGGATTAACCTAACCCTACTAAGTTTAGGGAAGTTGAGGCCTTTATAAACCCTAACCCCAGAAACGATGTGGTGACGACCTTTTTGCTCGTCAGCCCCAAAAACGTTTGGACCCCATATCAACGATGCCCCCCAGGCCTCCAAAAAGTTAACCAACCCTATAACCCTAAACCCTAACCCCATAAATATATATATATATATATATATATATATAACGATATATATATATATATATATATATATATATATATATATATATAGGTTTACGTTTGAAAGTTCTTTGACCATTGAAGTTGACTTTGACTGAGGTGGTTAATAGTATGAGATGATAGCCAACAGGTGCGTGCTTTGGAGACAGGTGACTGTTCGAAAGCATTAGGTAAGGTAGACAGCGGTTAAGGACAGACGCCATGTCATCTCGAATGTCTGATGTCATGGATCATATTCTGGAGGGATTTTTGCGCCTCCGTGATAAAGAAAAAAATCCGAATCTAAACAACCATTTTGATGTCTCAAATAGCGCCTCTTCTGCCCCAGTATAATATTCTGTCGCCTCTTCGTCCCTTATTGACTTTTGTCAAATCGTTTGGACGTGACAACGTACGAGCCAATGACTGCGTTTATGCCGCCGTGATATTTAAGAGTCTGCTAAAGACGAGGAAGAAATTCCCGGCTTCTGTGTGTTTCTAATAACTGCTACATCCGTTTCAATTCTCCTGCTGTGATCTCCGACCTCCAAACACATCGGGCGCCTCTACATGTACTGTATAGTATGTGCCTTCAGCTGGAGAGCCAATAGCCTTCGCATATAGAGACAGGGCCAGTCGTCAAATTGCCTCTCATTCTCACTGCTGCCGCTGCTGCTGCTGCTGCTGCCGCTGCTGCTGCCGCTGCTGCTGCTGCTGCTGCTGTCTGCGTTGATTATCCGGCTGTGTTGTGCCGAACACTCGATTCTAATTATTCGAAAAAACATCCCGCGGTGGAAATTACTCCGTGATAGGTCTATAAGCGTAACGCCAATTTGGAACGCTCCTGTATGTACTGGGTCTCCAGGCAGAAGTCTCCAGCCAGGACCTGGTCTTCGAAGAAATATTGCATGGTCTATCGGTTATAATAATAGTAATTATCCTAATAGTAATTATTATTATAACGGGGTTTAGAGTGATTCAGACGCGCCTGTCTCTGTGTGTGTGAGAACCAGTGTTTTACGAAGTACTGAGTTTGAGTACTCAAAGTAGAAGCAGTGGCGGCTCTAGGGTTTGGCAAGTGGGGGGCCGTTGGGGTGGCAACTTCTAATCATTTGTTGTTTAATTTTTACTAGGTCCCAACTGGTAAAGGCACTCAATAGGGGCACGGCCTCCCCATGCCCCCCGGTGGAGCCGCCACTGAGTAGAAGTACAAGTATTATGGCATTTTTTACTCAAGTAAAAGTAAAAAGTACCACATGAAAATAGTTAGGCCCACTCAAGTAAAATTTTAAAAAATACTCCCCAACATATTCTATCAGATTCGTCCAGGAAAACTCCCTGAATATTGACGAATTAATTGAAGAGAAACACTGAAAGTTCGAATCGATGAAGAATTTACTCGAGAACAAATGAGACAGATGCGTCTTAGAAACAGCGGAAGATGCTCTTGCTTTAACGCTAAATTTATGCACAGTATGTTGTCGGCTTATATTCGAATATGTAATGTAATGTAACAAAATATTTGTATAGCGCCTCTTCTGGAGAATCACTCAGAATAACGTCACTGGCAATCTTTCCCCAAATATCTACTTGATTGACTGCCCTACAAGAGTGACTTCCTGTGGCCGAACCAGTGGCGGCTCCACAGGGAGGGCTCGGGGGGCCCGTCCCCCCTATTGAGTGCCTGCCCCTCCAGTGGCCCCCTGTTGGGACCCTATACTTAATGCTACATAGTGCATACATAACAAGTTAACAACAAATGGTTGGCTCCCCAAGATTAGAAGTTGTCACCCCAACGCCCCACCCCACTTGCCAAATCCTGGAGCCGCCACTGGGCCGAACTGAGTTTGAATGAATGATTGCTTAATTGATTGAATTAAAACAGGGCGTAGTTAATCACAAATGCAATAAAATGCTGAAATCCGCCTTGAAACTCCGGCGCGAAAGTGTTCTGGAGATCGTTCTCATTACACGCAACAGAGTCCGGAAATTATTCAGAGCGAAATCGACAGAAAATAGACAATCACTTCCCAACAGACAGTGCTCATCGAATTCAGTTTCCTTCCATTGGCGAACAAAATTCAATGCTGGAGCCAGTACAGTGTAGCTATTCTAGCCACCTAGACATTGGGGGGGGGGTTAAAATTGGGGGTATAAAAGACATTGTGGAGGTCATACTATTTGCCAAAATGTCAAAATTTTGTGGAGAAAATTCAAACTTGGGAGGTGGAATTCCCCCCAGAGAAGGTCTAGAATAAACACAGGCTGGAGCTAATTGGAGCAAAACTCAGATCTAACAAATTCAGAGTTTATGGGAGAGAACGTTTAAATCTGTCGACCATCAGTTTGCACTTTGGTGGGGCGAAGACGGGGTGAGGGGTGGGGTGGGGTCAACTGAAGACATCATTGGACTCACAATCTAAACCTTAAAAATAGAAAAAGTTCACACACGACGGTCCACTTTAACGTTGGAAAGCTCAGGGCTCTCTCTCTCTCTCTTTCTCTCTCTCTCTCTCTCTCTCTCTCTCTCTCTCTCTTTCTGTTTCTCTCTCTTGCTCTGTTAGTGTCTGTTTCTGCCTCTGTCTCTGTCTCTGCCTCTCTGTCTCTCTTCTTCTTCTTCTTCTTCTTCTTCTTCTTCTTCTTCTTCTTCTAATACTAATAAGCTTATCAAGTTTTGAAAGCAACACGACACAGAGTGACGTCATCGGATTTCGCCTCTGGATGATTGATCGCGGAGGCCTATGATCGATGACGTCAGCAACATCGTCGTCGTCGCCGAAAATGGCGCTAGGTGGCGTTCTACCGAGCGGCTGCCGGCAAAATTGCGTTCAGTCGAAATTCTGTCTCTTAATTGGCAGAGATCGATGTCTCTCAGTTGGCAGCAGAACCCGTTTCAAACTCACCGCGTCATCACCGCATGTATAGAGCACGTCACGTGACTGAAATTGTCGGCCCCTTCTTCTCCCGCTCCTCTCACAATTCTCTATTCTACGCAGGCGAATTCTATGGCGACTGAAGAACAGGAGACATCGAAAGAAAAGACGAAGACAAAGGGCGAAGAGTCTCTCGTTTCAATCTGATTTTCGAATCTTAATGAAGATCAACATTTCCAGATCCACAGCTTTTGTTGGTCGTCTGTTCTATCTGTCTTAACCAGGGTGGCCTTGGAGAGTGGCCAGGGTGGCCCTGGGGAGTGGCCAGAGTGGCCCTGGGGAGTGGCCAGAGTGGCCCTGGGGAGTGGTCAGAGTGGCCCTGGGGAGTGGCCAGGGTGGCCCTGGGGAGTGGCCAGGGTGGCCTTGGGGAGTGGTCAGAGTGGCCTGGGGGAGTGGCCAGGGTGGCCCTGGGAGGGCCAGGGTGGCCTTGGGAGTGGTCAGAGGGCCCTGGGGAGGCCATAGTGGCCCTGGGGAGTGGCCAGGGTGGCCTTGGGGAGTGGTCAGAGTGGCCCTGGGGAGTGGCCAGAGTGGCCCTGGGGAGTGGCCAGAGTGGCTCTGGGGAGTGGCCAGAGTGGCCCTGGGGAGTGGCCATAGTGGCCCTGGGGAGTGGCCAGAGTGGCCCTGGGGAGTGGCCAGAGTGGCCCTGGGGAGTGGCCATAGTGGCCCTGGGGAGTGGCCAGGGTGGCCTTGGGGAGTGGTCAGAGTGGCCCTGGGGAGTGGCCAGAGTGGCCCTGGGGAGTGGCCAGAGTGGCCTGGGGAGTGGCCATAGTGGCCCTGGGGAGTGGCCAGAGTGGCCCTGGGGAGTGGCCAGAGTGGCCCTGGGGAGTGGTCAGAGTGGGCTTGGGGAGTGGCCAGAGTGGCCCTGGGGAGTGGCCATAGTGGCCCTGGGGAGTGGTCAGAGTGGCCCTGGGGAGTGGCCAGAGTGGCCCTGGGGAGTGGCCATAGTGGCCCTGGGGAGTGGTCACAGTGGGCTTGGAGAGTGGCCAGAGTGGCCTGGGGAGGGCCAGAGTGGCCCTGGGAGTGGCCATAGTGGCCTGGGAGTGGCCAGAGTGGCCTGGGGAGGCCAGAGTGGCCCTGGGGAGTGGTCAGAGTGGGCTTGGGGAGTGGCCAGAGTGGCCTGGGGAGGCCCATAGTGGCCCTGGGGAATGGTCAGAGTGGGCTTGGGGAGTGGCCAGAGTGGCCTTGGGGAGTGGCCATAGTGGCCCTGGGGAGTGGTCACAGTGGGCTTGGGGAGTGGCCAGAGTGGCCTTGGGGAGTGGCCAGAGTGGCCTTGGGGAGTGGTCAGAGTGGCCTTGGGGAGTGGCCAGAGTGGCCTTGGGGAGTGGCCAGAATGGCCTTGGGGAGTGGTCAGAGTGGCCTTGGGGAGTGGTCAGAGTGGCCCTGGGGAGTGGCCAGGGTGGCCTTGGGGAGTGGTTTTAAGTTTTTAGAAAAGCGATTGAGTGTAAGATACCCGAATGTTAATTTCCAATGATGCATTCCAAAGCACTTTTCAATGTCGAATGATCTTTTCCAAGTTGACTCTTGACAACCACAAAACCCTTCCATGCGTGAAATCGACTGACGATTTGCATTGGATACTAAATGGAAAAATGATTGTTTTTATCAATTTCTCAACTTTTCTCTCCAAATATTTCCGTCAAAAGCTTAACAATGACGTCAGA
>CM030870.1:485000-522500 GCA_018105865.1 Metaphire vulgaris | reverse complement strand
TTCTTCTTCTTTCTTCTTCTTCTTCTTCTTCTTCTTCTCTCCCTTCTTCTTCTTCTTCTTCTTCTCCTCCTCCTTCTTCTTCTTCTTCTTCTTCTCCTTCTTCTCTTCTTCTTCTTTCTCCTCCTCCAGTGGCAGGTAATTGAGCTTTAAACATAAATGTACGTAAAGCGTCACCAGTTTATCTCTTCTTTCTTAGAGATTTCTCGCGTTGTTCTCTCTCTCTTAGGTGTTATGGCTGTGTGTGTGTGTGTGTGTGTGTGTGTGTGTGTGTGTGTGTGTGTGTGTGTGTGTGTTACCTATTTTTTATTTCTCGCCTGCGTTATCTATTTCTCGTGCATCCGAAGACCACCTTCGCTGATGAGATAAGAACAGTCTTCGTTTTTTTATTCCATTTGACAGGTCTTCTGTCAGTCGCAGTGCTTTCTTATATCGAAGCGTCTTATATTACGGGTTCTCCGTTGAGTTCGGGGGGGGGGGTGGGGCAGTGAAAGGTGTCAGAGGGTCTGAGTCGATGATCACCTAACCCTCGACTGACCGGATTATTTGCGTCACGTCTTATCACGTCTGCGTCAGGCAGCTCTCTGTCATGTTCTGTCATGTTTTCCCCACTGCACTCGCTGAGCATGGGTCGGGAAGTTAGCAGAGTGGTAACAACGTTGGATGATGGAGCAGGAGGTCGCAGGTTCGAGTCCCACAGGAGCCCTACAGGTCGACTCAGCCTTTTACGTGATGGTAAAATGAGGAGCAGTGGCAACATTGCGAAGGTAACCATAGGATCGGCGGAATGACTGGCAACCGTCCGCTGATAAATGGCTTAGCCACCCATGGGCTGATGGTCATGAAACCGGGGATCAGCACCAGGGGCGTAGCGATGGGGGGTATATCGGTATATATATATATATCTCCCAATCAGTCTACGTTAAAGTTTTTATGTGATTTACATGTGGTTATATGTGGTTTATATGGTTTATGTGGTTTATAGTTAAGATTTATACCCATGCAAAATATTTATATCCTCCCAAATCAAATTCCTGGCTACGCCCCTGATCAGCACCGGCACCTACGGGCACAGGGCCTACGGATGAACTCTACCTTTTCACTCGCTGAGCGAAACACACACCTAACGTTTCCTTTATCTCAACAGTTCTTATTTCTTCATCTTCTGTACCAGAGATGTCCATGGGTCTATTTTTAGAACCCAATCCAACCCAACCCATCAAATCTCCAACCCAACCCAACCCATGACGATAATATGTTTACTTAACCCAACCCAACCCACCCCACTGCAATGCATTGCAGTTACTTAAACCATGACTTATTTTCGGACCCAACCCAACCCACCATTAATATGGCAAAGTCTGACCTAACCCAATCCAACACAACCCAACCCAACGCATGGGTTAGTTCAACCCATGGATATCTCTGTTCTGTGCTGCTATTCCTGTTGTCATCCTTTAGTCATTCCTTCGGTTGAACGTGAATGTCACTCCTTCAATTCTCTCGGACAAATCGTCACGTACCCGAGACAAAAATCACGCAGCGATCAATCATCCGTTTCCTGGAGGGAATGACGAACGTTTATCGAAGGCTTTTTTTTAGAAAGACTCAAATAAGAAAAGAAATGTCCAAGAAATCGTCCAATTGTTGACGGAGTCACGTGACCCGAAGAGCAGTTAAATGGAAAAAACTCGCCTACGACGCCCTGTCACGTGACGACCGCATTCCGAAACACGTGACAGCAGTCGTCACTTTATGATGACAAAATGCGATCGCTGGAATGACATTGACACGCCAGTTGAAGAAACTATCTCCGAAGATCAATGGACAAAGAAAGAGAGGGAAAGATCAAAGAATTTATTCTTCACAATTTAATGCAACATATGAGAGATTCTAACGCCATCATCATCATCATCATCATCATCATCATCATCATCATCATCATCATCATCATCAACATCACCTCCACCATCACCATCATCATCATCAACAGCAGCAGCAGCTTTATTACTATCTTTCATCTTATCGTTCTTCTTATCTTTATTATCATCTCTGCTATTATGTCTATAATTATTATTATTATTATTATTATTATTACTATTACCTTAAGAGATTATGAATCTGGCTCATGCCCCACCAGCATCAGCTTCTTCGCCTTCGTCTTCTCCTCCTCCTCCTCCTCCCTCTCCTCCCATTATTCTTCTATACTTCGTTGCCCAGTGTAAATGCATGCAGTGG
This sequence comes from Metaphire vulgaris, assembly GCA_018105865.1. Lineage (NCBI taxonomy): Eukaryota > Metazoa > Annelida > Clitellata > Crassiclitellata > Megascolecidae > Metaphire > Metaphire vulgaris. The sequence continues at coordinate 520,265 of CM030870.1, read as the reverse complement.
CAAAATAAGTTGTCTACTAAAACTTTTGATCTGGTTTTGATGGATGACCATACGATGGTAATTATCTAATGATGAATCTGTCTGTCTGTCTGTCTGTCTCTCTCTCTCTTCTCTTCGTTTGGACTAATTTCTTCCTCCAAATAACATCTCCGGATAAATGAGAAGATGCCTAAGCTCTTTGCTAAGTCTTCTGTAGCGCCAGCTTTTTCCGCAAAAATTGCTTTCTACCGTAAACTAAATAATTTGTTGATCGGTTTGATTGATGCTGTCTGCCCTAGAGGCCTTTGCCAGTTTTATCCTTGCGGTGCTGCCGGGGGGAGGGGGCAAGGGACAGAGACAGAGGCCGGGTCCAGAAGTGGCGGGGGGGGGTGTTGAGGGTGGGTGGACAGCAAATGCTCATGATCTATGTCTTCATACTAATTACGTTGTGTTTTGGTCTGTCCTTACAAAAATGCATTGCATCCGACCATTGAAACGCAGACGATGCGCAGAGATCTAGTCTAAAGTAGAAAGACACACACAAATATATCGCGTCACGTTGACTGATGGATGTGTTGATCTGTCATCCACCAGTGTCAGCCTCTAACAGTCTTCTGACACATCTGGTTGGAGTGGCAGTTGTGCCCGACGCCTGTAGGATTTATATGTAATCGCGTGGCAGAGATACGAAATGGGGCAGCAACTCAGCTGGCGATTTTTAAAAAATCATTCGGAGGTTTTTATTTCTCCGAATTATTTAAAATAAGCCCTTTATCTAAGATTGCAGGCAAATAGGCATCAATGTCTTAAAACCTAAGCCTACTTGCAACTTTCAAGGCTTTATGACATTGGGGTATGGGTTAGAAAATGACACTTACTCGCTACCCCGCGACCCATTAGCGCATTTGCTGCTTTGCGATTATTTACGCTCTAGAAATGTTTGTAGTAGTAGTAGTGGTAGTAGTAGTAGTAGTAGTAGTAATAATAATAATAATAATAATAATAATAATAATAATAATAATAATAATAATAATAATAATAATAATAATAATAATAAGTTAATAACATATTAGACTGAGCACTGCGACCCACAGTTTGGGAAACACTGTATTAACAGACACCTAAGACTGCAGAGAGAGAGAGAGAGAGAGAGAGAGAGAGAGAGAGAGAGAGAGAGAGAGAGAGAGAGAGAGAGAGAGAGAGAGAGAGAGAGAGAGAGAGAGAGAGAGAGAGAGAGAGAGAGAGAGAGAGAGAGAGAGAGAGAGAGAGAGAGAGAGAGAGAGAGAGAGAGAGAGAGAGAGAGAGAGAGAGAGAGAGAGAGAGAGAGAGAGAGAGAGAGAGAGAGAGGGAGAGAGAGAGGAGTTTATTTAATTTTTTAAAGTTCATTTTACCGTTCATTTACTGTCAACCTCGGCAGTCTAGCTCGGCAGCTAGACTACTTACTGAACCGGACGACAGCAACATATCACTCCAATCTTGCGCGATCTACATTGGCTTCCGATAAAGAAGAGATAAATTACAAACTCATCTCTATTGTCGATAAGTGCCTACGTCAAGAAGCCCCGAAATATCTAATCGAAGACTGCCCCTCCTCCGCATGACGAACCGCTGCTCACGGTTGAGGTCTGATGAGACAATGCTGGTCTCTAAGCGGACCTTCACCAAGATGGGAGATCGGTCGTTTAGAATGGCCGGACCGAATAGAGGAACTCTCTTCCGTCATTTCTTCGTGACTCAGAAGTATCCAGAACTGTTTTTCTATCAAAGCTAAAGACATTTATGTTTGACTGAATCTGAGCGGAGCTTTGGTGTCACAAAGCGCCACAGAAAATTTAACTTATGTATGTATGTAATCAGACGTCAGTTGCGCGGTCAAGAACATGACCAGTAGAATAGAGAAATAGAGGAATAGAGGAATAGAGGAATAGAGGAATAGAGGAATAGAGGAATAGAGGAATAGAGGAATAGAGGAATAGAGGAATAGAGGAATAGAGGAATAGAGGAATAGAGGAATAGAGGGCGGGGGACACATCGCAATTATGGGGCGAAGAGTTTTAAACAAGCGAATGGACGTCGTCAAGAAGATTTCACTTCACCGATTCTGTGTTAGGGACCATCCATAAATGACGTCACGCACTTAAAGGGGTTCAAACATTTGTTACGATGTGTGAGGACGAGGAAGAGAGGGGTTTCCAGAAATGTGACGTCACGTAATACTAAATATTTTTATTAATTACGTCATTTATGGGCGGTCCCTGGAATAGATAGTCCTACCTACCCCCCCCACCACCACCACCACCCGCTCCCTCTCCCGACAAGCGTATCGACGGTTTGCGCAAATCCCACGACTTACCCGATCCAGAATAGAGGAGGAGGAGGAGGAGAAGGAGGAGGAGGAGAAGGAGGAGGAGGAGGAGGAGACCAAGTACGCCAATCAACATCACATCAGCACTTACCTAGTTATAGTTATTTAACTGAAAATCTCGACGGCAACACTCCGCCGCAGAGGACGCGACGCAAATTCATAGACGGAACTTTTTCTAGCGCAGAAGTATTTAAGAGTTCGTTCTAAATCGTCGTTGGTCGGATAGTTTTTTCATCAGGACCTCGTTTCTTGACCCGACCAACCGCCGCCTCGTTCAGTAGTCGAAGGTCCGGTCCAGTTGGACGACTGGACGACGGCGGAATTGGTCAACGCAGTCCAAATGGTCGTGCGCCATCATAACTGACGCCTAATGCTGTGTCTCCTAGCACTCGTCTTCTGCTCATGAGCTCTCGTCTCTATGACTGCGGTCGCTGCTGCTGCTGCAGTGGGGGGAGGAGGAGAGGGAAGAGGGGAGGAGGGGATGCGGTCTGGTGTGTGTATCTCTGCACGTGTGTGTGTGTGTGTGTGTGTGTGTGTCTGGGACAAACCATTAGGAATCCACTTTTCCGACCGTGTTTTCAGTGAGTTGAACGAAGTGTGTCCTCGAAGTGCGCTTTCAGAACCCAAGTGCTGGAGGAGACTCCTCACGGATTCCTCACCGAAGACTCGCTTTAAAGTCTGTCTCTGTCTCTGTCTCTGTCTCTGTCTCTGTCTCTGTCTCTGTCTCTGTCTCTGTCTCTGTCTCTGTCTCTGTCTCTGTCTCTGTCTCTGTCTCTGTCTCTGTCTCTGTCTCTGTCTCTGTCTCTGTCTCTCCTCAGCTACCAGAGAAATGTGAAGCGCCCAGAATGCAGAATGTAAATCGTCAGAGATGCCATTTTTACCCGTGGCCCATCCAGGAGCGCAGTGGGCGCACCCCCTCCCAGTGTTTAATCTAGGTCTTCTCTGGGGGAATTCCCCCCCCCGAGTTTTAAAATTCCTCCCCAATTTTTAAAAATGTTGGCTAGGGGATGGAAATCCCCAACAAAAAAAGTGTGGAGACTCAGACCTTGTCCCCCCCACACATTTCAAAATCCCCCAATGTCAAGGTGGGGCTAGAATAAACACTTCCTCCTCCTCTGAATCCTGGATCCGCACCTGCTCGTCTCTTCTCTCCCAAACCATTTGGTTTCCATGGCGACGATCATCAGGGTCCTAAAGTGACCGTTTAATGTCATCGATTTCTCTGCGCAAAACTTCTGTTTAATAAGACTTCTAATCCTTTCTCGTGATTTAGTCTGTCTGTCTGTTTATGTCTGTTTCTGTAAACGTGTGTGTGCTGTATATACAGTATATCGAACTGTTTACACCTATCTGTGTTAGCCCATGCAGTGAGTGCGCGGGTGATAGATTACTGAGAATCTATTGCTTTGCCATTGACAAATGCTCGCTTAGAACTCCAATGTTAAAACTTCTTCAAATGAAGACTAAGCATTCCTCCTATGCTCCAACTGACCAGAAACTCTGTCTGTCTGTCTGTCTGTCAGTCTGTCTCTCTGTCTGTCTCTCTCTCTCTCTCTCTCTCTCTCTCTCTCTCTCTCTGCTGCTGCCCTGTCTGCTTTTCTCTCCTCGTGTCCGCTTTCCTTCTCTCTTCTTCTCTGCTTCTGTTCATCCTCTTGTCCTTCCTTCAATCCTTCTATAGGCTAACCATGTCCATGCTCCGCAGGATTTCTGAGCCATTGGTACGCATAAAGTCTCTTGTCATTTAGAAGTTTACAATATATTTAGACAGAATTTGCCGAGCTAATTGATTTTGAAGCCTAGTTTAAAAGTAGAACAAGGAAGTTTGAAAATAACCGTTTCGTTCTAAGTTCCTGTGTTTTATCCAGACTCCAGGCCTTGGGGGGAGGGGGGGTTGAAGCCTTTGGAGGGGGAATTGACTTGGCTGGAGGGTAAGACACACAGTTCAATGCAAATTTGTGTAAGTGCTGGGATTTTTTCGGGGGTGGATGATTTTCAGGCTTAGGGGAAGGGGGATCTCCTCTAACATGCCTGTATAAAACACTGGTTCTAACGAGAATTCTCACGAACCTTTTTTAAAGTCTCAAGTTCATTCGATGGGTGGCGGCACTTTAGTGACGAATTAGATTGTCTGTTCATCTAGCAACTGGTGTTGGTGATAAACCATGGAACAGGTAGAGAGAGACCATCGCACGATCAGAGTATTAGAAGAAGGACCGCAAATGTTTCTTCAAATCATTTGACAGAACTGTGACCGATCGTGGGGTTTGTGCAAATCCGCTGAGTAGATTTTTCTTGGCGGGGGAGGAATATTTTTACACCCCCATAATACCCCCAACACCTCCTCCCTCCCCCAAATCTGAGACCGACACCCCCAACACCCCCAATCTGAGAGCCGGATGACTTTTTTGCTTGTCAGACTTTTTCGGCAGCACCCCCAGAATATACCAACACCACCCCCTAGAAATAACCCTGGGGATAGGCAGCATTATGAAATCGAGGTTGACAGGGCGAAATTATTTGTTTGGTTTCGTCATCACCCTCTGACCCGAAAATATGCCCCTATGCTGAAATCCTGGGTGCATCACTGCTTCAAGCAATAAGTTACTCTGGGAGTGCATTTATGTGCCCTGCTTCTGGATTGAGACCGATCAAGGTTCGTCCGAGTAGTCGTAGTTTCCTCTGAGGGAAACCGTTTGCCAATGCTAATACCATGGACCTACAGTCGGGCTCTAAGAGGGCCAAGGGACAGAGTTTAGTACAAAGAAATCATTGGGGGTTGGACTATTCCAGCCCCAACATTGTTTACTGAGAGAGAGAGAGAGAGAGAGAGAGAGAGAGAGAGAGAGAGAGAGAGAGAGAGAGAGAGAAGTTCGGACTGCGAAAGCCAGTAAAATGAACACCAACATCACAACAGACAACACACAAGAATTAAAATCAAAATATCAACAGACAACAGACAAGAATTAAAACCAACTCTATCGTCTGTCTGCCTCCCTGCTTGTCTGTCTGTGTGTCTGTCTGTCTGTCTGTCTGTGTCTGTGTGTCTGTCTGTCTGTCTGTGTGTCTGTCTGTCTGTCTGTCTGTCTGTCTGTCTGTCTGTCTGTCTGTCTGTCTGTCTGTCTGTCTGTCTGTCTGTCTGTCTGTCTGTCTGTCTGTCTGTCTGTCTGTCTGTCTGTCTGTCTGTCTGTCTGTCTGTCTGTCTGTCTGTCTGTCTGTCTGTCTGTCTGTCTGTCTGTCTGTCTGTCTGATAGCATTTTCCTGTGTGTCCAATGCATCAGTTGAGCCTAAATATGATCCTATGATCGTTACGCGATGTCATTATCTCTAGCTGTCAATCAATGTCATCGTGGGGCAGGGGCCAGGGGCACTTTGTGCGTCCACTGCGTCAGTCTGTCGTCGGAGTATGTCTGAGTGTTTGCCCCGATGGCAAATGCGTTTCTGCTATTGACCCAGATCATCGACTCCTCCTCCTCCTCCTCCTCCTCCTTTGCCCAGATGCTGCAGATTCCTTCTCCGCTGTCAGTTTATATAGGAAATCGAAGGCTGGTTGTCGTAAAAGGCAGTCTGGTAATGGGCTGGTAAGTAAGAAGCCTCTGGTCTTATCTCTTAATAATTATTTACGCATGGGAATTCCATGGACGTGTGTGTGTTCTGCTGTCTGCGGCTATTTATCTAGCGCCGTTGTCGTCGTCGTAAATTGCTTCTAGCTGCATGGATCGTCATTGTGTGTGTGTGCGTGTGTGTGTGTGTGTGTGTGTGTGTGTGTGTGTGTACATTCGCGATACGACTCGATGCCAAGACAAAGGCTGATGTTGCGAGAATCCCCGAATCAGAACCGACTTCGAGGAATAAATCAATTAATGCAATTAGACAAACTCAGCTAAAACTACGAAGATAAAGCCAATATGCGTGCATATGCAGCGCTTTCAGCTATTAGCATTTGTGGTGGGAGTAGGAAAGCATTAGCAAAATACCTGAATCATGACGGTTCATATCCAGGACATTGTCCTCGGAAGAAGGACATTGTCCTCGGAAGAAGGACATTGTCCTTGGAGGAAGGACATTGTCCTTGGAGGAAGGTATTTCAACATGTTATCGTCTGCTGAGCGACCATTTTTTGGCAATTCGTTCCAGAGAGCAAACACATTGAAAACTTATTTTATCAGTTTTTCCATTGGGTGTCTCTTGTGTTTGGATTTACCGTGGACATCTCTTAGAAGGCGATGGAAGGGGGATGGAGACCTCATAGAAGGACTTCCCAAAGAAATGAGTTCCACCACCTGTTCTTCTCGTTGGAGTTTTGGACTCAGCGCAGGTGCGATTCAACAACCTGTTGATTCCTTCAGCTCAGTTCCTTCTGGAATGCATCAGCGCCAAGCACATGACCGCCGCAGATCAAACCCGATCAAACCCGGATCCAGAGGAGGCAGTGCATGGCGGATCTACCATCTGTACATTTCTACCGGACCCACCAGCAAAATAAAAATTATGGGCCCACCTTTTCTATTAACAATATTTTATGATGATTTTTGTGATTTATTTGCTTAAACAACTTTATTTTTCGAAATGCAACCATTTGTCACGCAACGTGTCTTGAAAAAAAGAAAAAAGGTTATCGCCACTGTTGCTCATGCTGTACCACCTGATCTGTTACTCTTCCGTTCTTCCGAAAGTTTCCCGAGAAAAGCTTAAACAATTTTACAACCAAAAAAGGTAATCTTGCCACTTTCACACACACTTGCACTTTTCACACTTGATCCGTAACGTTGCGTAGACGCGATGACGTTAGATTAATCGCCCATTCGCCCCTATACAGTCCATGACTCTAGGCACAATGCACGAGGCATGTACTACTCCCCGTAGAAATCTAACCCTTATGTCGGAATTTCTGAGAGGACATATCTGGGGCAAATTGTGAACCACATTTGACCCAAAGCGCTCGGAGTTCGTGCACTTATCACCTGGATTACAAAATGTTGTTGTTGTTGTCACCCTTCATCATCGTCGTCGTCGTCATCATCAGATTTCTAGTAGAGGAGTGCACGGTAATGGCTACCGCGGTTTTACCGCGGTAATCCGCGGATTTACCGCGGTAGCGGGATTGAAATCTGTAATTTTGCCGAAATATTAATGGGGACGGAAAAGTTATGATTTCTACCGCGGTAGCGGGATCCAGGCAAAATAAACCGCGGATGCGGTTTCAAAAATGCCGTAAATACCGCGGGAATGGGGACGATTAATCTCGCAATTCAATAATCATGCGTTCGGCCGATTTTAGCATAGTTACTAACCATATAGGCCTACGCCTTTCAGTTTCGAATTAAAAGGCCATTAAATTGAACTGTTAGGCCAGGCAAGATTGGTTTTGAATCTTTTGATCACTCGACACCATTGTTAGTTCGCAGTTGGTAGAGACCATAAAGCCATTTGAGAACTTGAGGGTAATTGATAAACACACCAGGGGAGAATCATCAGAGCCGGTTTCAGCTTGTTGGGGGAGCCTATAGATGTACAGGACAACAAAAGATAATATAATTGAGAGGTGGGGCAGAGCACATTGCAAGCTTTTAATTTGAACTCCCAGTGCCCACTGCCAATTGCCCAGTCTCTCCTGAGAACCAACCACCATCACTATTTTACCTTAGTGCCCCTGACTCAATCACCATCGATTCGGAGGTGGATTAAAACTCCACTTAGCTTAGGCCTACTATATAAATTAAACATTTTATAAAGTTACAGAAAAATGGACAGAAAGAGAGCCAATTCATTTTTCAACGTGTTGCTCACTGCTGGCAGAATGGCATTGGTAGTAAAACCGGGAATGTCCATTATCTTTTGGTTAGTTTCCGGTATACACGTTGAAAAATGAATTGGCTGACGCTATGGTTATGATGTGCGCCCTTATCAGGTTAGTAATAGTGTCCCATTTTCATATATGATTATTGTATAGTTTAGAAGAAACTTTTGAAAAACTTTTGAAAAGCTACTCGTGTTGGGTACTAACAGGGCGCGATTTGTAGGGGAAGGGGGATTCCCACTGCCAAACTCCATCCCCTACTGCTGCATCTCCCACAACTACATCCCCCCACTGCTACATTTCCCCAACAACTACGCCCCAAGCTCGACAAATCCCCTCCTCCCACTGCACCAGGTCATAAAATCGCACACTGGGTACTAATAAATGAATAGTTGATATAAAACACCGCGGACGGGGACGGAGACCAAAATGCGGGTCGGGGACGGGGATGGGTTCACGGGAATGGGGATGGGACAGAGATTAGGGGATGGGGTGGGATGGATTTTTAAGTCAATGGGGACGGGGTGGGGATGGAGAAAAGCTTTGAACTGATGGGGACAACAGTCAGTCCCCGTGCACACCTCTAATTTCTAGTGTGTGATGATTGAACTGGACAACCCCATCCTTTGAGTTCCTGGGACAACCCCATCCACTCTCTCTCTCTCTCTCTCTCTCTCTCTCTCTCTCTCTCTCTCTCTCTCTCTCTCTTTCTCTCCCCAATGCCCTCCCCGGCCCATACTCAGACATTTTGCTGTCCGTTGCTCCCAAAGTCAGGGTTATTCGTGTCCTGCCATTCCCCCTCCACACCCCGCCCCTCCACCCCACCCCGCCTTTCCCCACCCCCACCCACCCATGCAACAGTCACCCCGGTGACGTGCAAAGGGGCGGCTGTGCGCATCTTCGCAGCAACAGCCATTCACAGAGCTGTGCGCCGTGCATTCGCCGGTGCTTCGGCGGTGTGCGCCACGAACTGATGTAGCGCCAGTATTTTATTACCGTCGAAGGGTCTGATGGCGTCTGCTTAAGGCCGTGGCAGTATGATCGTCAGATGAACTGACGTCTTCGTGAAGACGTCTTCGAAGTGTTTGTGGTCCCCCGACAGAAGGGGATTACTTCCTCATGAGACGCTGCTTGGACTTGGAGAATGTCTGTGGAAAATCCATGACTGCGAGGTAAGCGTCTAGCTCAGAGCTCTTGTTGCTTCTTCTTCGTTGTGACTGGGTTTTTGAAACTGCTTTGCTTTTCCTATTAAAACAATGCTTTCAAATGGTTTCAACTTAAATGTTTCTATAATCAATCAATCAATCGACTTCTATGGTGCCACCCACAGTGACCCACTATCATAATGCCCAGGGCCAGTGTTTAGTCTAGGCCGTTTCCGGGGAAGAAAATTGCCCTTTTCCCCCGGAAATTTCAAATTCTCCCCGGAAATTTTGGAATACTAAATGGACTAACAGCGGCCCCTAGCAGAATTCCCCCCCGGCTTTTTCAGTTTCCCCCCGGAGTCCAGGAGTCTAGATTAAACACTGCCCAGGGCATCAGCCAATGACGCACTAGAAAAGAAATCTCTGTCTCTGTCTCTGTCTCTGTCTCTGTCTCTGTCTCTGTCTCTGTCTCTGTCTCTGTCTCTGTCTCTGTCTCTGTCTCTGTCTCTCTCTCTCTCTCTCTCTCTCTCTCTCTCTCTCTCTCTCTCTCTGAAAATCGTTCATTTTCTTACATTGTTCGTTGTACTTTTCATTTTGCTGAATGCCTGTCAAACTATCTGTCTGAACGCTTACTTATTATATCCGTCGATCTGTCTGTCTGTCTGTCTGTTCTGTTATGTCTGTCTGTCTGTCTGTCGTCTGTCTGTCTGCCTTCTATTAATATGTGAATTGCATCTCTTATGAGCGCAATTTGTTTCTCCAAAATCGAGAGAGATCCTCTGGCGCCATCTTGAGTCGAGTGGCCGATGAAATGTTCTTCCGAATCTGGCGCTACATAAATCAGTTTCATTCCCAGAGCCTCAAGGCCCGCCGCCGAAGAGACAGAATCTAGTGTTGCCGCCGTCGATTTGCCGTCAACTGCCGTTCCCCTTAACCAACGAACGTCGTCTGCCGTTGTCGGATAAGATGACCAACAGGTGGCACCGACCGGACGTTACCTTATTCCTGTTCTTTATGACCGTTTTGTCGACGCAATGCAACATGGATGACGTCACACAAGGTACGCCGTTTTTTGGTTTTTGCAACGAAACCATTCTCTATACGAGAGCAGCATCGCCCGATTGTTTGCATTGGCGCCTTCCTTGTCAGTCGACGGTGAAGAGGGAGGAAAGCTAGGGCGGGAACGGCCAACAATTGCCCCCACCCTCTCAGAGCAGGGTCACAGAAGAAAAGAGAGAGAGAATGAGGAGAGGGAAAGAAAGACAGAGAGAAGCAGAGAGAAGGAAATAGAGAAGGAAAGAGAAAGGAGAGAGAGAGAGAGAGAGAGAGAGAGAGAGAGAGAGAGGGGAGAGAGAGAGAAGGGACAGAGATTAAGAGAGAAGGAGCGAGAGAGAGAAAGACAGAGAGAAGCAGAGAGAATGAAGTAGGGAAGGAAAGAGAAAGGGAGAGGGAGAGAGAGAGAGAGAGAGAGAGAGAGAGAGAGAGAGAGAGAGAGAAGGGACAGAGATTAAGAGAGAAGGAGCGAGAGAGAGAAAGACAGAGAGAAGGAGAGAATGAAATAGAGAAGGAAAGAGAAAGAGAGAGGAGAGAGAGAGAGAGAGAGAGAGAGAGAGGGGGGGCAGAGATTAAGAGAGAAGGAGCGAGAGGGATAGGAAGGGAGGAAGAGAGAGAGAGAAGGAAAGAGATAGGGAAAGAGGGAAATATGGAGAGAGGGAGAGAGAGATTCGTTTCCGTTTGCAATAGGTTACAAAATATCTTGCTTTTTAAAAAAAAGTTGGAGTTAAGATCACAGAAGCGGAGATCGTAGATCATTGCTTTCTGTGTAATCATATTTTTCTGGTGTTTTGTGTTTTGACAGAAAACAATTCAAGGATGTTCTGCAATTATTGTGCCGTTTGCGGAATAAGTTTCGTGTCACTTGTTATATATATATATATATATATATATATATATATATATAACAAGTTTTATACATATATATATATATATATATATATATATATATATATATATATATATATATATATATATATATAGGGTGGAGCAAAAACCGGACTATATTACCCCCTGTAAATGCAAACCTAAATGTGACTAGTCTTTTTCTTTTACGCCACCCTGTATTATATATATATATATATACTGTATATATATATACTGTATATATATATATATATATATATATATATATATAGCCAGTAAGGAGAGCTGGATATTGGTGCAGTAATGATAGTTGAGTGTACAGTGTAAGTGCATTTAAGGTTTTTTGTCGCTTGTGTCTTGGGATCAAAAGAGGTCACTGAATTATTCTGAAGAGCATCGTATAAATTCATTAGTCGCATTTTTCAATTTTCTCTCTATTAAAGTTATTAAGGCCCAGCGGCGTAGCCAGGGTTCCAGAATGGGAGGGGAGGGGCACATCGCCACTGTTATTGTCATAAGCCGAAACCCTTGAGTAGTGATGGACTTCTTTCCCAGACGATTTGTATGAGCTTTGGGCTGTCGTAGTTTTCCCAGGTGAGTTGGACGAGGCGGTCGTTGGTCGTATTGATTTTTCCCAGGTGAGATGATCCCACTGTACGGTGGGCGACTGGCGACAGAGGAGGAGCTGCTGTTGAGGGAGTTGTTCAGAGATTACAATCCAACGGCACGCCCCGTAATCAATTCCAGTCGCACTGTTGACGTCACCGTTCAAATGTCACTTCTTCAAATACAGGAACTGGTCTGTACATTATATATATATATACAGTATATATATATATATACAGTATATATATACAGTATATATATATATAAAGTCGCTTTACATGGCGCTAGATAAATTATCTATCCATTATTCTTATCAGAGGTGGCCATGGGTCCGTTTCTTAGAACCCAACCCAACCCATCAGATCTCCAATCCATGCCGGCAATATGGTTACTTTACCCAACCCAACCCACGGTAATGCATTACAATTTCTGTATTTTCTGACCCAACCCAACCGAGCCCATGGTCTGACCCAAACCATAACCAATTGACCATCTCTGAATCTCTGATTCCTATACTTATACGAAATTTCACACCTTCTGAAAATAATTCAGCTATCTGTCAACCCTAATTTATTTATCATTCCATTAACCGATGCTATGGTTGGCGCCTTCTATGGCGGCCAGCATCATGCGTTTGTGCATGCCATGTTTCGCCGTCGTTCATCGCAATTTCTGACGCTCCGTGCGTGAATCTTGCGCCGGAGATGAGGATTTCTTCCAGTCCGTCGGTTTTCTGAGGAGTTTCAGCCGTCCTCTTCTGTTTCGCGTCGTTTTTGGAAGCCTCGAGTCGGTCTCACCGCTTCGTGCAGGACGTCGCCATGTTGGCTATTGTTATAGCGCCATGCGAATGTGATCGACTGTCGTTCCGTGCTTCGCTCGAGCATTCATCTTCGCGAGGATGGCGTTTCGCTCTTCGGTTCCGACGTGTCTCGTGCTGTCCTCCACCTTTCCACGTCGTCCTGGAAGTTCAAGTCAGTCGCAGTCCGTCGGGTGTGCGTCAAAGTCAGCCGCATCGGCTTCTGCGTGAAAATTCGGCGGATTTGCGGCTGGCTGTCGTTTCTGGACTTCGCTGGATTTTCCATCTTCGTCGGATTTGCCGATTTCGATGACGGAACTATCTTCTTGCGGAAGACCGCTTCTTCAGGAACTTTTCCGATGGTTATATCCGCACGGAGAAACTCCTACTACCAACTCGCGGACTATCAACATCATCTTCCGTTCCTCGTTGGCATGTCAATGGGGCTACAGTTTTCTTCGAAGGGCCGCTTCTAAAGGACTTTGCACCGGACTTCTTCACGGCAGCAAAGTTTTTTCCATCATCTCAGTGGATTTTAACATCGCCACCTTCTGACCTTCATTGACATGTCAGCGTTGTCAAAGCGCTTTTGATTTTGGATTTTAAACCATGCGTACAGCGCTATATAAATTGTCCTGGAATAATAATAATAATTAATTAATCTATCCATTCATAATAATAATAATAATAATAATAATAATAATAATAATAATAATAATAATAATAATAATAATATTATATTATTATTATTATTATTATTATTATTATTATTATTATTATTATTATTAACTGGACTTTAAGTGCTATGATTTCTTCTTTCTTGAAAGTCATCATTACCTAATCTATCCGTCCAATCCATGGCCTTCATTTCATTGTTTTTCAGTGGCAGGGCAAGACTTTCGACGCAAGGCAGGCAGTATTTTAAAAAATACCTATGCAGTATGCAAATTGGTTTTTGTCCATAGTACATGCTACATACGATACTACATATAGTACATACCATGATACCAGTGATTGTAATCAAATTATAAAAACAATTGAGAACACAATTAATTTAAAAACACAAACATTCGCGAAAAAAATTTCCTCTAAAAATCAGAGGGGCAACGCCACCCCCACTTATCCTCCGCACCCTCCAAATGACGTCCCTGATCCAATCCAGCCAGCCATTGCCCATTTTATCCTCTCGACAATAATTCCATTCACTCATTGGTCATTATCAATTCGCCATTCATTGTTCCATTCATTCTATTCCATTCATTCTATTGATTTTCTATTAATTTGATTGGGGGGGGAGTGAATTGTTTTCGTCTTCTTCGTATTCTGGGATTCTTCTGGTTATTTCGTTCGGAGAATTTTCAATGACCGAAGCCAAAACAGTCGTCTCATTTCAATCTCTTATATTATTTACATTTCCGTGATTAGTAAACATGTCCAATTGTCCATGTGTGTATATATAATGCGATGAACAAAATAGATTTTTATTTGTGAAAACAGAATTTGAAAAGTCAAGTATTCACCACAACTGGACTTTTAATACTGGTAAGAAATAAATTAATACATGACTTCATTCAAAATGACTCGTCTGTATTGGTTACTTAGCGTTATGCAACCTGTTCCCGTCAGACCACAGAAGTTAAGCAGCATTTAGCGCGGTTAGTACTTGGATGGGTGACCATCCCGGGATCTACACTGTGATCGTGGCGCTGGCGGCCAACCAAGCTAGCTGTTCATCGCTTAGGTGTCGATAGATTGGCAGCAGCGTTAAGTTGTGAAGGTAAAACGCGGGTCTAGATAAAGCAATGGCAACCTACTGTAGATTAATGGCATAAGCCACCTGCGTTGCTGCATGCCTTAGAACACGGAGATCAGCGCCAGACCCTATGTTGGATACTGCTTCACGGTTAAGAATTAAGAGAATGTCAGAATGATGAAGATGATGACGACGACGATTATGGTGATGATGATGATGATGAAGACGACGACGACGATGATGATGATGATGACGATGATTATGATGATTATGATGATTATGATGATTGTGATTATTATGATGACGACGACGGCGATGATGATGACTGCGATGACAAATATGAAGAGAATAAGGAGGATGAGGACGATTAGAAGGAGGAGGATTAGGAGGAGGAGGAGGAGGAGGAGGATGGAGGATGCTGGTAAGTGCACTTGCACTGAAGACTGTTGGCATTGAGCTTCTCTTTCCAGGAGTGGACAGACGAGAGACTCAAGTGGAATAAGTCTTTCCATCCGATGGATGACGTCGTCGTGGAAGCGAGGAAACTTTGGAGACCGGAATTCGCTTCCATCAACGGGTAACTATACCACCGTTCCATCCACTTCTCCCCTCCCTCCATCCCTCCCTACGTACTCCCCCCTACCACCACCCCACTTTCCAACCCATTCCATCTTCGAACGTGCACAGTTTCATAATAGTTATACACTGTATATACGCACAGCAAAGCGTTTATTAGCGGAGGCAAACTCATTAGCGTCGAATGACGTCACGGGTCAGAGGTCGGCGGTCGCTTAGCAACGGCGCCAAAGTGGAAAGAGTCGGTGTGAAATGGAACGCCATCTGGAGAATGTACCTGGAGAGGGAGCAACAACGAAGGTGGTGATGGGGCGGGAGGCGGGAGGCGGGAGGGGGCCAAGTTCTTCCGTCGGTTCTTTCCACCACCCCCCACCCACCTGCTCCCCACCCCACCCCGCCGCCGCCGCCGCCGCCGCCGCCGCCGCCGCCGCCGCCGCCGCCGCCGCCGCCGCCGCCGCACTAGGCTGCGGTAGATAAGATTGTGCGGGTCTCTGAAATATATTTCCGAGATAATGGAGGGCATCTTTTGGTGAGGAAGAAGAGGCAATTCCAGTGAAAATGTGTTGGCTGTTCGCATATATTTTCTTGTTTCGTTTATTGTTGTTCAGTCGTTGGGTGGCAGCACACAGCGTCCATTCGTCTCGGCTTCTTTCTTAAACAATCGGCGGTTCCTTTGCGGTGGTAAAATAGTACAATGGATATGGCAGAGCGGAGACTTTGCCTTTGCCGTCCAGGAGCGACTGTACTTCACTTGTGATAACACGACAGAAAACGTCGAAAGCATTAATGTGCTTGAAGGACTCGCCCCACCCCCGCGGCCCAAGTGGTCTTCTGTCGTCTTATCGGGGGTCTGGTTCTCTTTTCCCTTCGAGTTTTTCGCAGATGTCTGACTTAGATTTTCTGGAGTTTTCTTCTCCTCAAACCTCGCGGGTTTTTTTAGGGGAGGGGGTTCTTTGGGTGAATTTGGGGAAGTAGTTAAGTCAGCTCTGGTAGAGTAGAATGTCTGAAATAGAATAGAAATTGTTCCAATAGATTTGCATCGAAAGTCGTCCAGAGAGCTCTTGTCTTTGGCAATTTTTGTCATGCCTATTGCGCTATATAAATTGTCTAGTTAATAATAATAATAATAATAATAATAATAATAATAATAATAATAATAATAATAATTGTACTAATTCTGGTGTCTACTTAACGCTCTTCGATTGGATTGACGCTTCCAAATAGTCTGATTAGTCAATTACGAAAAAATAAGTAAGTAAGTGAGTCGAATGATGTTGGTTACGCTGCTCTGGTCGACGCCCGAAGCGCAAGGCACCAGACTAATCAATAACTCCGAACTGGCCAAATGCCCCTCCCCCTCCCCCCCCCATCCATGGACGACATGTAGTCTGCTTCCCTGCCGTCCGTCCGTCGGCGTCATTCCGTCAGCCACCCTCCTCCACTAAGGCTGTTCCGTTAGTCGGTTGCTGCTATTGCATTTGGGGGTGGGGGTCAAAATGGCGGCGGACGGAGCTGCCATCTGTCGACGACTCTGATGCGTCATATAAGAAACTGCGCCCTCCGCCGGTAATCGTTACTCTGGGGTCCATCGGTCTCCGTTGTATGCACTCTCCGTATACAGCCACGATTTCATTTCCTGTACACGGTGTTGCCTCTTTGTTTAAGAATATTCTTTGTTCTTATCTTTGCTCTGGACAATCCATCGTTGTGCTATGATAAGCTGTAGACATTGGCGTAGCCAAGGGGTTGGGGGTTGTGGGTTAAACCCCTCCCCTTGGCTGCCGAAAACAAAATATTTTTAATGAGTTTCTATGCATTTTTTTAATTTTTTGACGCGACTTTGGGGGTCAAAACCTCCGCCTTGGTTATGAAATGTAACGGTGTTTAAGAGGCAGGAAAAAACTAGAGGTGATAACGTTTTTTGCTTGTCAAGATTTTTCCAACGTTGGTCACGGTCAAAACCAACATCCAAAACGCCCCCTTCCGGAAATCCTGGCTACGCCACTGGCCGTAAATATCCTAAATTAATAAGAAAAAATTAACGATTGAAGTGCCAAATAAAGAAGGATTATGAAAGAGACTTGGAAATGAAATACACTTGAATTGATCTCAAACCAAGTATAACTGCAATGGCGCTTCCATTCTATCCAATCTCCGCGAATCTATTCGGCGGTCTCCCTGATAGGAGTGCTACTGCTATGCCTTTTAGAATCAGCAATCAGTGCAATATCATCAGTGCAGTTGTCGATTGAGTGCATTGCAGTCAGCGTAAGACCGTAAGTGCAATCGAAGTGAGATTTCGCGCTCCGTCTCTCACGGGGAGAGAGTTCTATCATCGCTTACTTAGCCCAAGCGGCGGTGCCAGGTCCAATGGGGGGGGGGTTACCAGCCGCACAGGTCGACTCTCGCAGGTCTCACTGAGACCCGTCAACGCCCCGTATTGTAAACATCCCGAATTTCTTTTTCATCGATAACAGTATATAATCAGTGGAGTAGCCAGGATTCCGTAATATGGGGGTGGGGTGGGGTGGGGGCACATCGACAATTTCGGACAAAAAGTTTTTGAGGAAAACACATGGTCGCGTCAATCGCTTTCACATTTCCATTAAGACTCTACTTCCACAAACTGTTCAACGGCTTTGCGCATATCCCACGACCTGCCCCAAGCCCCAATAGGGGAGCCGCCCCCTGTGTCCCTCCCGTGGCTACGCCTATATATGATGACGATGATGATGTCAATGATGACGACGACGACGACGATGATGGTGGTGGTGTGGTGGTGGTGATTATGATGATGCTTTTATTATTATTATTATTTTCAATGATGATGATGATGATGATGATGATGATAATGATGATTTTATTATTATTATTATTTATTATTAATTATTATTATCTTAATCATAATCATCATCATAATTGGAAATAATAATAACTGGATTTTGGTGTTTTAGTACATATAGGCTTTCTTCTGTGTTGAGGTCACTGTCACCCATATTACAGCCTCTATTCCAACTTCTGTCAATTGAGTCCGCTACAACTGCTGTTGTTGCCTTTCAGTCTATATTATCTGCAAAAAACACATTGTGAAGTTTACAGCATTCTCTTCGGGGAAGTTGCCAAGCGGTTGTTACTAGGAAACTGGTCGTAACTAGGCAATTCACGGTCGCTAGGCAACTGGGCTGTATATTCCAAAGATACTTTTGAATAATAGCATCGGAGTTTCAATCGTTGACATCACAAAGGTAACGCATGGGTCATACTGGAGTTGCACAGGGGCCACAGAGGGTCGAACGGCTTTTGCTAATATTACCCTCTTCCACCCTAGCGTTGTTCTAGGCCCAAGCTTTTGAAGTGATCGAATTCTAAAGTGTATTCGATATTAGAGATGGTTCTGAGCCGGGTTATGATGAAATATCAATTCGATCCACGTGGAATCTAAATGTTTGTAAAGTCATAAAAAAACTAGACGCTATAATGTGTGTGTATATATATATATATATATATATATATATATATATATATATATATATTATATATATTCCACACCTCGAACCGGACGAGAGTTAGCAGCACACTATTTCTACATGTCTCCGGACAATTTTTTCATAAGTCCTCGGGAACGAAGTACCGAGGGCATAATATATATATATATATATATATATATATATATATATATATATATACTGTGGATGGCGCATTATTAAAACTTCCCTTTATTTATTGTTTATGTATTTTAACGTCAATACATCTTTGAAATTATTAAAATACATTATTGCAAACATTGAGGCCTCGCGGGCCACTTCCTGAGAGCTGGCGGGCCGCACAATGCCCGCGGGGCTCTGTTCTAGGCCCTTGAAGGATGCCCACGTGATTTGGCAAGCTCGCTTGAGGATTGCAGACGACAGCGCAGACAAAGATGCGTCTGTTTGGATTCGATCATCAAGTGGTTTAGGACAGACGACGACAATCAACGCGTCCCTATCAAAAATTCATCATCTAATTCAATCGAATTGCTCACTGACTGCTCAGCGCACAGCACAAATCACCCGATTAACAAAATAAAAACGTACTCGAAACAAGAATGGAATGCGGTCTACGATGGACGAAAAGGGAAGGGACAGCCGACCATCTGCCAGAAATGATTTACTCAGTTCAGCAGAAAAATATGCCCTTTTGGTGGACCTTACAGGAAATTGTTGCAAAAT
This sequence comes from Metaphire vulgaris, assembly GCA_018105865.1. Classification (NCBI taxonomy): domain Eukaryota; kingdom Metazoa; phylum Annelida; class Clitellata; order Crassiclitellata; family Megascolecidae; genus Metaphire; species Metaphire vulgaris. The sequence goes on along the minus strand of CM030870.1, from coordinate 501,120 downwards.
CCACGACCGATTTCTAACTCTGCCATTGCTCGTCGCTAGGTGGATATGACCGTGGTGTTGTTTTTTTTATAGTTCGGCAGTTAATCACCAGGGTTTTATTGGCGATAAAGTTAGAGCCGTACGCTGGTCCTCTGCTGCCATATTGTAGGCGTTTATGTTTTCTAGAGCAAATGCTTTGTTATGAACAAAATGTCGGATATAAGCTCACTGACATTTATCTGCAAAGCTTATATTAATTAAAAAAAGTTCACGGCATTGACGCGCAATAAGTAAAGTACAGTAGAACTTCGTTATAACGTACTTAGCGTGTCTGTATAATATTTAGTACGTTATATCCAAGATACGTTATATCCAATACCGTTCATTACCGTAGCGCACCACCCGGGACCGTATACATTGCGGTGCGTTATAAGCGAGTCCGTTATAACGAAGTTCCACTGTATTTCTATAATCAAGATTTGACTTAAATCGAGTGACGCCATCCTGTTTCCCCTAGAGCGGACGAGATATATGGAGACTACGGACAGTTTCGCGCCATCATCGAGCACACGGGGCAGGTCCACTGGGAGCCGGGAGGGGTGTTCAGGACCATCTGCAAGGTGGACATCACCTACTACCCGTTCGACGAACAGCGCTGCCACATCGTGTTCGGCGCCTGGTCCTATCAGACTTCGAAGATGAACCTGACGAACAAAGAGGACTCCGTCAACATGGACTCGTTCGAATCGAACGGCGAGTGGGACATCTACCGGACGAAAGCCGTCCGCGGCGAGGTCTCGATGGCCAACCCGGACGACCTCTACGCCAAAGTAGAGTTCCACATCTACATCCGACGACGCTACACGTTCTACGTCATGAACGTCATCCTTCCGTCGCTGATGACGTCAGTGCTCCTGCTGGCCGTCTTCTTCTGTACTCCGGCGCAGAAGGTTCAGATCGGAGTGGTTGTCCTTCTCTCGTTCCGCATCTTCCTCCTCAACGTCACGGACAGCATCCCAAAGACATCCGACCATATTCCGTTGCTAGGTAACCAACCAACCAACCAACCACCGACCAGAGATGGCAGTGGTCACTCAATATGACCCCCGTGACCCATGAACCATGTGACCCATAACCAACGTGACCTATGACCCACTTGACCACGATGACCCATGTTGATCCATGTGACCCATGGCCCTCGTGACCCATGACCCATGTGACCCTTGACCTGTTGAATCTGACGCCTCAAACGCCTCAGTCGAGAGACTATGATTAAATTTCGCAGTGTTTATTTAAATGGAAAAGTCTTCTGAGTTTGCGCTTGTCCTATTAATTGTGCCGCAAAGAGGTTAGATTTCGGAGTTAACATTCTTCGTAGTAGAAATTTCATTTTATTTATTTATTTACTTACTTACTTACTTACTTAGTAGTTATCTATTTACAAATTAAAAGAAATGAATTCCCAAATGATGCTAATCCCGATGAACTGCTGAAGACAGACGCATATTATTATTATTATTATTATTATTATTATTATTATTATTATTATTATTATTATTATTATTATTATTATTATTATTATTCATGAGGCGGAGTGAATGCTTTGATGTATGTGTGATGTCAGGTGTTTACCTGGCGTGTACAATGGCCATTACGACGCTCAGCATGGTCCTGACCGTCTACGTGCTCAACCTGTACGGCATCTCCGACCGCCCGGTGCCTCCCTGGGCCAGGACCCTCGTCACCGGATACCTCGCCCGCCTTGTCTGCATGTGCCGAAGGAGGCCGGACGACCGACGCCGCAACGGGGCCTCTTCGGCCTCCTCTGCCGTCGCCTACGAGAACTACCTAGGGTCCAAGGACTTCACTCTGGGTTCCCGAGGAGAGGATGCCTCGGGAGGTCAGCCTGGGACGCAGCAGCAGCAGCAGCAGGACCCCCAAGGGACGGAGCCAGCAGGCGAGGGAGGGAGGCAGAGGGAGATGAGGTGGGCGAGGGAGTGGCAGAAGATGGCGGAAATTGTCGATCGGCTGTTCTTCTGGATTTTCCTCTTCGGAATTCTCTTCACGACTTTAATCTTATTTCATCCTCTCTTCAGACTTAAACAGAGCGCATAGACTACTACTACTACTACTACTACTACTACTACTACTACTACTACTACTACTACTACTACCACTACTACTACTACTACTACTACTACTACTACTACTACTACTACTACTACTATCATCATCATCGTCGTCGTCGTCGTCATCATAATTATTATTATTATTATTATTATTATTCACAATAATAACAATATTATTATTATTATTACTGCTACTACTACTACTACTACTACTACTACTACTACTACTACTACTACTACTACTACTACTACTACTACTACTACTACTACTACTACTACTACTACTAATAATAATAATAATAATAATAATAATAATAATAAAAGAGAGTGCATTTTGAGCTATATAGGTCTAAGTCATAGACTGGTTCTATGTCGAATGTTTCAAGGAAAGTTATCTGACATATTAGTTCACATAAAACATCATTTGAAAAGCACTTGGAATATACGTCATGGAAAGTGCAACATAGCCACTGAACATTTGCAAAGTCAAAGACCCTGGAGACGCCCACGAATTCGTCTCGTTCGACGGAAGCAGATGGAGAAATTTTGGGGTAATTTTTTAAATTTTGGGGGATTTTTTTAAATTTTGGGGAATTTTTACCGCAGCGTAATGACAGGAGATCGTCGCTTCGCTCGAGTCATGGGGTTAAATTTTATGTTCCTCCTCCGTCCAAGACTGCTAAGTTTGGAGAGTGATCCTTCACTCGGGGTAATCCTATCTTGTGGAACTCTCTTCCCGATGACGTCACCATGGCTGACACTGCTGAGAGCACTTCATCAACAGCCCAAAGACGCATCTGTTTAGGTCGGAGTATAGTTGTTGAGATGTCAAAGCGCTTTTGTTGCACGTCTCAGCCTTGTTACAGCGCTATAGAAATTGTCCATGAATGAATGAATGAATGAATGAATGAATTTTTGGCTTGTTAAGCACATTTTCTATTTATTTAATTCGCCTTATTTACTTATTCGTTTCCTTGGGGGCCACGGACCCCCTGCGCCCTTGGAATCATCTAACCAAATATTGTTAATCAGTTAAAAATTTAGAAGATGTCAGTGTTCCACAAGTAATGTTCACAAAAGAGTTTCTTTCAAGATCCAATGCTTTGATCGTTTGATCGTTGATCTGCCTTCTCTCCATCAAGACGTGTTCTTTCCTGTGCAACAATAAAGCTAATCAGTGGCGGTTCCAGAAATTCTTGGTGAAGAGTTGGGGGGGGGTGAAATTAATTTCTCGGAAGTTGGTGAGGGGCTCTAATAAATGACGAAAAATGTTAACAAGCAAAAAAGGTCATTAGCAAAGTTTTCGCGTTCTACCGACTAAATCCTGCTAAAATGTCTGACAAGCATAAAAAGGCTGGTGGGGGATGCGTCCCCAGTCATCCCAATGGTGGTATCGCCAGTGAAGCTAATCCTTCTGTCAAATATTCTAATTCGTCTAATTTGCGACGACGATGACACTGTAATGTGTTCACATAGTCCTTCTGGATTAGTTACCACAAAAATCTTAACTTTAATAATAATAATAATAATAATAATAATAATTATTATTATTATTATTATTATTATAATGACAACGACGAGAAGGATGCTAATTCTGATGATGATGATGATGATGATGATGATGATGATGATGATGATGATGATGATGATGATGATGATGATGATGATGATGATGATGATGATGATGATGATGATGATGATGACGACGACGACGACGATGGCGATGATAAGTCTTTAGAAAGTTACCCAGAAAACTTTCTAGGACTACCCTGATTGTTGACAGTCCAAGAACACTGATGCTGAACGTGATGGACTGGGGGAGCGTAGGGTTGCTGCCAACCGTCCTTTATTTCAAAGGACAGTCCTTTAATGCACTTCTGAGTCATTGTCCTTTATCGCTTTTATAAAGGACCATGGTTTGTCCTTTATTTCAAAAATCAAGTCATGAAACCACACATTTCAATAGAAATTTCCTTTTTTTGCTTGTCACCCCATTTCAGAAGGGAGATGACCTTTTTTGATTGACATCGTATTTCAGAAAAAAGATGACCTTTTTTTGCTTGTCACCGCACTTCAGAAGGAAGTTAATTCTTTTTCCCCGCACCGGGTGACACCAAGGTTTTTCCGCACCGGGTGTCCTTTATTGCAATTTGTCAAAGTTGGCAACCCTATTTGACTGCTAACCTTACGTTGTGATTGCTTAGGCCTTGCTATATGGCTATATAAATTGTCGGAAATAATAATAATAATAATAATAATAATAATAATAATAATAATAATAATAATAATAATGAAATGTCAGCTTTGAGAACTGCTGGGCTATTGACTGTTGCGAGTAATTTTAGTGGTTTTAGAACCAGTCTAATGCTTCCTAAGCCACTTGAAAATCACGTTACTATTGTAAGCTGTAACAGAAGCACATATAGTCAAAATCCCAAAACACTATCAGTACCATTAAAACTTATAGTACTATAGTAAACGGGAGTTTAGGCCCGTCTACTACCTGGGGAACCAACTCACACGAGAGTCTTATGATGATGGAATTGACCTCTCGGTTCGCCGTGCTATCCTCTGACCCCGTGTAATATTCTCAGTGTTCTGATGTCGCTAGCGAGTCAGAGGAAAGCCGTCAGCTGCCCCGAACTTAGTCTTTTATTATGAGATAACATCCAATAAGAAATCAGCGAATAACATTACAGCCAATCCCTATCTACTATATCTAACAGACATGAGGTGAATAATGATAATAATTATGAAGGCGACTATTAGGGTCCGCCTCTGCACTTCTTTACTATAGTACTATTAATAATCACGTCTTTCTTGTTCATAGTCTGCCTATATGCTGCTTCCCCACTGAACCTAGGCATTAGGGGGATTGACTTGGCTGGAGGGGAAGAGACACAGTTCAATGCAAAAATTTGTGTCAGTACTGAGATTTTGGGAGAGGTTTTTTGTTTTTGGGGAGGGGAATAGGGGGCGGCACATCGACATTTTCTGGCAAAGTCTCCGATGAGCAAAAATGCCGCAAATGTACTTATTCTCTTCGACCGTGCTGCCTGTAGAGCCAAATTTCTCAACGGCTTTGCGCAACGGCTCCGTCGACCGGTCCCCGCCAGAATGGGGGTGGGAGGGGGGTTCGGCCCCCCCTCGTGGCTAAGCCAATGCTCAGTTCTGTACAGCGATAGTTAGTTAGATAATTAGTTAATATGCCAACTTATGTGTAGCGCTAGAGTAATAGGAAACCAAGATGAAGAGCGCTTTACACATTGCGCTTGAACGAGTTGCTAAACAAGGGCGTCTCTAGTCTCATTGCGAACGTCGACCAGTCAGTGACTCATGGCTTTAGTCAATTACTTGAAGGAACCAACAATAAAATGATGTAATAGAACAGAAATTTCAAATACAAAACCCTGTTGTCAGAAACATAGCACTACATGATCAGGACTTCGTGTTATCCGAGGGATTCTCAACCATTTACTGAAACGGAAAGTTTACTACAATTTTCAATATAGAGGGGCGACCATTTCTAAGGATACGAGATACGTTGAAAAAACTGTCTACGACCAATGCAATGGTACTCAGGAAATAGGTCCAAGTCATCACATGCATTTATATTTCGTATGAATTTCATACAATGAATAATACCGTCTTTAAGTATACGATTAAATCATAATCATACCAATTGTAAATGCGTTTAATGTTATCAGGTAGGCCTAATGTAAAGTAGTTTAGAACCGGAAGAAGAAAACCTTTTCCCTTTCCGGTTCTTAAATTGACTTTTGTCGTAGAAATGCTTAAGATTCGTCTATAAACAGCGTTAACCGGAAGTTGTGCGGTCGACTACAGCGCTATTTCCGTTTCCGACACGGCACACGTGTCCATCTGTTGAGTTGCTCTGGTGTACGAGCTGTTGCCATGGTTGCGGTCTTTCTGTCTCCCTTGGTTACCGTACCACGTGCACGTGACTATGTCTCTGACGGTCTTTCTGAATTGTACGTTGACGACGCAGTAGAGGACGAAGTTGATGGCAAAGTTCGTCAACAGGAGGAGGTTCGTCACCTTCGTCGCCGCCCTGAAGGTCGTGAAACTCTTCTGGTCGACCAATCGGGCGAAGACGACCAGGTCGGCGGGAGCGACGAGCAGGGTGAAGAGCACGATCAGGGCGATCAGGGTGGGGGTGATGCGATGCCCGGAGTCGATCGGTCTGTTCGCTCGGTAGAGGGCCTGCATGCGATAGGAGCGACGCAGGGCTCTTATGAGACATACGTTACAGATGCTGAGCACTAGGAGAGGTACGAAGATCGATACGACGGAGCAGAACAGACCGTACCCGAACACAAATCGGTTGTACTTGTACAGGGCGGTCGTAGCCTTCGATCGGAACCTGCAGACGCAGTCGGCCGGGGGAACGGAGTAGGGCGAAGCAGGGACGAGCCTATCGCACGGGATCGAGTCGAGAAAGAAGTGCCAGAAGCGCGGAAGGTTACAGACGACTGAGCCGAAGAACACACAGACGATGGCGACGCGTGTGCCGCGCAGGGAGATGAATCCGCGCGCCTGGAGAGGATGACAGATGGCGAAATACCTGCCGAGTGCCATGTTCACCGTCAACCAGGTGCTGCAGAGAAGGAAGACGTTGACGAGCGCCTCTTGGTAGATCTTGAAGTAGAGGCTGAGGAGGTTTTCCAGTGGAGAGAACAGGAACTGCTCCTGTACGAGAGCGGTCATCATGTACAGGACGCAGGAGATCATGTCGGAAGCTGCCAACGCCACGAGGCCCACGCTGACGGACTTTTCCAGGCGATCCATGGAGCGCTGTAACTGCTTCCGGGTCAAGACGATGAGGTTAAGAACATTTCCGACAATTCCGAAGAGACTGATAACAGGAAAGAGAACGTTGTCGACGTAGAAAGTGACGACGGCGTTTCTCCTCTCCTCCTCCGATTGGTTCTTTACGATTCCCTGCTTCACGATCAAACTCATGTTGACGATGTACTCGAGGCACGACGAGTGCCCGCTGGCGCTCATGAGGGCAGTGCTCGTGTTGTTCTCAGACCACGTGACATTCGAGTCGTAGTCGTCCATCTATTTCGTGATGTCAGATTCTGTTTGATGGGAATTTTGGAGCTGTTTTTGGCTTTTATTGATCTCCAGTTATGTTCTTTGACGATTTCAGATCTCGGCTGTTCTTAGGAGAAGAAGTCTGCGATTCTTTCGCCGTTTCTATTCTACTGCAACTGCTCTGAAATTCAGACAATTTTAAACGCATCGTTATCAAAGTTTTAGAAGGGGATAGACACAGACAGACACCGAAAGAGAGAGGGGCAGAGAGAGATATATAGAGAGCGGAGAGAGAGACAGAGAGAGAGAGAGACACACAGAGAGAGAGAGAGACAGTGACAGAGAGAGAGGAGAGAGAGAGGAGAGAGAGGAGAGAGAGAGAGAGAGAGAGAGATCTGGTCAGAAAACTAAGCATTCGATAGTAATGTTGAACATAAGTTTGTTCAATTGATATTCTTTTCGTTAAATTTCACTTGTCTTTGATTTCCGAGAATATAATGATTTCTAATTCTCTGAGATTTCTGTAGAACAATCACATTAATAGAAAGAAGGTTTTCGCCGATAATATTCTCTCTGGGCATCGTTCATTCTGTCGTTAGTCTATCCGTTCATCCGTTCATCCGTTCATCCGTTCATCCGTTCATCCGTTCATCCGTTCATCCGTTCATCCGTTCATCCGTTCATCCGTTCATCCGTTCATCCGTTCATCCGTTCATCCGTTCATCCGTTCATCCGTTCATCCGTTCATCCGTTCATCCGTTCATCTGTCTCGGCTGCAATATTTAAAAACCCCGCAACTGTTCACGTCGACGAAGCATCAACTGCAGCAGTTGACATCGTTGTTGTTACCTTGTCGTCATCCGACGAAATCTGTCTACCTGTTAATTCCATTCTGTTTCTATTCTCACTTGATATTTCATCGTCTGGAGCTGTTTCCAGATGCGTGAAATCGCATCACAGACAGACTCAGACCGACGGATACAACCGAGGAACCCCTGGGTCGCTGTTGCTCGGTCGAAAAAGTATTTCGCCGCTGACAGAAAAGGAAATCAGAAATCGCATCAGGGAGAGAGGGAGAGAGAGAGAGAGGGAGAGAGCTGGAGATGGAGAGAGAGAGGGGAGTGAGGGAGATTGGACCGTTTCTAAATCTCTTGAGTGACAAAATTCAAAATTGCAGAAAATTGTTGACGTTCATGTCTCCGCATAGCGTCGATGTGTATTATGGAGGATATCAGTCGATGAATTGTTCTGCGTATTTAATATGTTCGGCCGCCAGTCAATAGTTACAGTAATACAGTGGCGTATCCAGGACCTTTGAATACAGAAGGAACTGTCGACATTTTCAGGTTTTCATGTTAAAAACCGTCTTCGTGTCAAGTTTTAGCGCTTTGGACTTCTTTCGTTCATTCATTCATTGCTACCTACCCCACCCCCGACTACTACTCAAAGGTTCTGCGCCTGATCCTCTCTCTCTCTCTCTCTCTCTCTCTCTCTCTCTCTCTCTCTCTCTCTCTCTCTCTCTCTGTTGGGGAGAGGAGAGAGGGGAGAGGGGATGGCAGAGGGGAGACGAAAGAGGGGAGAGGAGAGAGGGGAGAGGGGAGAGGGGAGAGGGGAGAGGGGAGAGGGGGAGGGGAGAGGGGAGAGGGGAGAGGGGAGATGGGAGGGGGGGAGGGGGAGAGGGGAGGGGAAAGGGGAGATAGAGAAGGGAGGGGAGAGAGAGACAGAGGGACAGAGGGAAGTGTTCTGTGATCGACCAACATCGTGAGAGACTGAATCTCATCTCTGTAATCAAGTCGACAATTCTGCAGGATAATGGCAACGAGAGAGAGACACACAGAGAGAAGCAGAGAGAGACAGAGACAGAGAGAGAAAAAGAGAAAGCGAAGTGAATTCTTCTTTATCGAAGTCGCCGTAGACTGGTTACCAGATCAGTTTGACATTTTGGTTTCTATTTGACCCTTAGAAGCTCCTTCCTCACCCCATCCCACCCATCCACCCCATTCCCGTCGTCCATTTACCCCCACCCACCACGCTGCTTCTAATCCAAAATCTCGCCCGCCCATGGGCAACGTAGCATTGAGAGTCGTCCACAGAAGAGGCAAAAATAGCACCAATTGCCATTTGACAAGCATATGCAGGAGGCAGGATAACAGACGAACAGAAGCAGAAACACAGACACAGATAGACAGGCAAACAGGGTGCCATTTGCACCCAAAACAGACAGGTCGACAATCCTACACACACAGACAGAGACAGACAGACAGACAGAGACACATACAAGTGAACTAGCAGATGATTTTGTTCGCTTGTTTACGACGTGTATTGATGGTCCTGGAAAGCTTCTGCCGCCATCTTGTTTTTCGCCGCTGTCCACCGGAAGTCGTCTGCACAGACCGGACGGAAGTAAGAAGAAAGACATTTCGAATCAAAGGTCACAGAGAAGAAATCAAGAATTCGGGTTTACACTCGGGGCTCCTCAAGCACTCTCTGTGCGCGCTGTTATCGCTTCTGGCCGATAGACGACGCCTCCGTAGACCCCTCACGTGACACGTGGTCCGTCACGTGACGCCGCCCAGACGCTGCGATTGTTTCGAATTCATCGTCGGAATCGTCGAAGACAGGCGCGGCGTTGTGATCACGTGTCGTGCAGCAGCATTTATATAGCGCATGGCGCTAATAAATTTCAGCGGCGCAATATCGTTCTGCGGTTTTATTAACCTTTCAGATGACTCTGGGCGATAATTGAAGAAACTCTCATTCCGTGATTGTTCCGCCCCAAAACAAAACGCAAGATCAGGCGGCGCTACATAATCAGCGCATTCGGATAGGATGTAATCCAACTCTGCTGAAGAAGTAACTGCAAAGCCTATATATAGAACCAAAGCAGACGGAAGAAGACACGCTGCGAATAATAATGCTGTGGAAATTGTTGTGCCTATTCCTTACGCTGTAATCGTATCGTTTACTGAGCATTGTAGAGTGCGCGGTGGAGCAGTGGTTAGCGCACTGGTCTGCCAGTCTTGAGGTCCGTGGTTCAACTCCCGGCCGCGGCAGAAACTTTTCTGTTGTTTCTGTCCCAAGCGTCCCCAGTCGACTCAGCTGTGAATGAGTACATCGGGTGTTAATTCGGTGAAAGGAAAGGCGGCGAGGGAAAGGCTGGCAACGGCCCTCATTCAGCCGTTGCCATGTAAAACTGAAGGCGCTAACCCTTCGGTTCTCCGTACGGGCGCTGAGCCTATATGGAGTGTACCTTGACTGAGCATTGTGGAAATTTATACTTGTATTCTCTGTCGTCAATAGAGCGTGTTATTGTAAGAGTTTCTGTCGATTGACGTGAAATAAAACGCTTTCAAGAAGCTTCATCTGCGATCAAAACTATCATTACTCAAATCCTTCGCCCGGATAGTAATCGCATGGTAATAGATTTATCTATTCTGAAATAGTAATTATTTCAAATGCAATTCCAAGATGAATGCTCTACATAAAGGAAAGCAACATTTGGCAAAAGAAAGCAAAGAACACCGGTCTTATCTTAGAGCAAATACGGTACTCTATGGTCGCCAGAAGCAGAAATTGACCGATGGCTCTCAAGATTTATGCCAATTATTATTGTGGTATTTCGTTGATCTTATCTACACAATTGATCATATCTATGACATTATCACAGAAGACCACTTCATAAAACGAGACAGACAGACAGACAGACAGACAGAGACAGAGACAGGCAGAGACAGAAGCAGACAGAGACAGAGAAACAGAGAGAGACAGAGAAACGGAGAGAGAAACAGAGCGGGATAGAGAGAGAGTGAGACAGAGAGGAGAGAGAGAGAGAATTTTAAGTCTCAAAAGTTATCAAATTAACCCGTATTTTATTCAAAATAAAATGTCTTTGCTCTCTTTTCATCTGCAGAAAATATTGCGTATAATAATAATAATAATAATAATAATAATAATAATAATAATAATAATAATAATAATAATAATAATATTATTATTATTATTATTATTATTATTATTATTATTATTATTATTATTATTCTTATTTAAAGTGATTTAGGAGGCTAAGTAAGCCTGCATTGTGAATTGTGTGTAATCGCTAACTGCTTACATTAGATTACTTATATATCGGAGGTGTCGTCTAGAGTAAAAAAGAAACAGTGACAGAGGTCAGATGTCGTGACCCTGTGACCGGAGGGTCATACATTCGACTCTTAACCCCATTCACTGCCTTATGACCCCGTCGGTCGAGTCATCTCCGGCAACCATCAGAATCGAACAAAGTGCATGGGGAATACACAGAAGGCAATCTATTTGGTCAGCTCGAAACATCGTTCAAGCCAATTGAATTCTGAGCCAAGCTTTAAATAAATAACGAATGGCGTGGCATAGTGGGTGGCGCAAAAAACCGGACTAGTCACATTTAGGTTTGCATTTAATATAGTCCGGTATTTTTGCCACCCTATATATGTATATACATACATATATAGGGTGGTGCATATATATATATATGTATATATATATATATATATATATGATATATATATATATATAGAGCTGTATATATATGTGTGTATATATATAGGGTGGCGCATATATATATATATATATATATATATATATATATATATAATATTAACATATATATACTGTATATATATACTCATGTAGACAAAGAGAGGACGCAGAAATTGCAAGTAATGTCGATGTCCTGTTTTTTTTCCTCCGCACCAAGAGTAACGCGGTTGATTGATTCTGCCTTCTCTGTTATTCTCGTCTGAATAAAGCTTCTAATCAAACGGCATCGCGTGAATTATGCCTTGGCGCCTGAAGAGTGAAGACCGCAGCCGACGACGACCAGTCCTGTCCTAGTGCTCGTTATTCTGGCGCAGAGCCTTGCAACGGTAGCGTAGCCAGGATTTTCCGAAGGGGGGATTATGATTCCATGATCCCCAACTTCGGAAAATTCTGACAACCAGAAAACAGGAAAAGGTTTGATTAACAGCACGGAGAAAATCATGACAAGTAAAAAAGGTCGTCAACTATTTTTATGCTTCAATAATTGAAATATACAGGTAAATGAGCGCGCATACACTATATAGTGATCGAAATAACAAAAATTGGTCACCAAGGGGGGTTAACCCCCCAAAACCCCAAAACCCACTTAGCAACGCCACTGCCTTGCAATGCATTTTCCACAGCATTTCTGATTAGTCTCCAGGTCGCCTTCAAACTGGATTGTGTTCAGTCTCATTTGTCGATTTCTGGGGATTTTCCGGATTTAAACTTCGTTTACTGGATTCTAAGGTGACCGCTTAAAGATCGTGACATGAAATCTACCTGATTAAATCGCATGCTCGCTCTCTCTCTCTCTCTCTCTCTCTCTCTCTCTCTCTCTCTCTCTCTTTCTGTCTCTCTCTCTGTCTCTCTCTCTGTCTCTCTCTCTCTCTGTCTCTCTCTGTCTCTCTCTCTCTCTCCGTCTCTGTTTAGAAAACTTCAAGCGGCACCATTGGTTGCCAATCGTCAACAAACTCCATCCGCTGAATCTGCACTTGGACCATTCAAGGTCAAGGACGTCGAAATCGCCGAATAATGTACAATGACTGTGGACAAGCCGACGACGAGTTAATCTATCTTCCATTCTTCGATTAAATGATAAAAGTAAAAGTAATAATAATAATAATAATGAATTATTATTATTATTATTATTATTAAATGATAATAATAAATAATATAACATTGATGACAATGACAAGTAAAGGCCATCAGGGTTATTTCTAGGATTCTCAATTGGGGGAGATGGCGGTAAATTCTGGGGGTCGACCCCTGCCAAAAGTCTGACAACCAACAAAGGTCATCCCATAGCTGAGTTTGTCTTTGGGGCTTAGGGGTGTCGGTCTCGAATTGTGTGGGGGGTACGTTGGGGGGTTGTAAAATATCCCTGAAGACCATTGTCCTGAACTGTTTGCAAAGCGTTGACCGAATGATCACGTGACCGTGATCGAATGATCACGTGACCCCTAATGCACTGCGAAATGTTTCAAACCAACGAACCACGAAATGGGATCTCTCTCTCTCTCTCTCTCTCTCTCTCTCTCTCTCTCTCTCTCTCTCTGTCTTTCTCTCTTTCTCTCTCTCTGTCTTTCTCTCTCTCTCTCTCTTTCTCTCTTTCTCTCTCTCTCTCTCTCTCTCTCTCTCTCTCTCTCTCTCTCTCTCTCTCTCTCTCTCTCAACCGCCTTTCATTCCATCGGAGAAATAAATCGAAATGTCGCTTGTAAACGATCGTACTGCATCCAATGCAAAAACGCCGAAACGGGACCCGTTCTTCGAGCACTCAGTGCAATTGTCCCTTTGCCATCGCAGAGAACGAAAAGGAAAATGTCGCTTTGAAATTATTGTCGTCATCGATGACCGAACCAAAGTCAATTTGAAATTTGTATAGCGCCTTTGTTCACATTTATCCATTAGAAGAAAAATACGTTAGGAAAATTCAGCTAAACAACATCATTCAAAATATACAGGCGCTACGTAAATTCAGCGCTACTAAGATGTTAGTGCGCATGCGCAAAACTTACCGTGGAAAGACAAGAAAGTAGCCTCGATGTGGAATTGAGATCTGTGTCTCCTCACTTGGAGGCTTTGAGTCCAGTGACGTCACAGCCACCTAGCTGCAAACATGAAAGGTGTTGTCGGCCATTTTACAGACGCCAGAAATGACGTCATGCACCGGAGAGTGTATGTAGTCTCCTAGAGCTGCTCATCAACAGGGAATACGCATTGGCTTCCACGAGAGCGAATTCTGTGCAATGCGTCCACGGTAGAGGCGTCAAGAGTGGCGGTCGCCTTCTCGCAGCGCCCCCTTTCGACCGACGCGAGTAAAAATAGCCAACGGTCGGCAGCAGTACGAGATCGAGGCTGACGCTGACCCGTTTATTACGAAAGCGAGGCTGGCGCTGACCTATTTAGGGTCTTTTCGTTACCTTGACAGTTTAATATCAGAGAAAGGAAAGTGATTCAAGGCATTGAGAAGTTCTGAGCGTCGAAATCTCGTTCGGATGGAAATAAGCGCTCTTTCCACAGAGGGGGCATTTCTCACTGGCCACTGGTCACTGACCACTGGCCAATGGCCAGGGATATTTTTACACTCCCTAACACCCCAACACCCCTCCCCCAATTTCAGACCTACACCCTCCCAACAGCCCCCATCAATCTCAGTTATGGGATGACCTTTTTCTGGTTGTCAGACTTTTTGGCAGGGGACTCCCTAAATTTACCGACATCCCCAAATTGTTGATCCTAGAAATAACCCTGCCACAGGTGAAGCCATGGTTCCCGAATGGGGCACCAACATTTCTACGGACACCGAATTTCCCGCTTCGATGGTTTGTGGGGAGCTTCGTGAGATCCACAGCGGGATCTGTGGCTACGCCCCCCTCCCGGGGGGACACCCCACCCCACAGAAGCTTTTGCGTAATACTGGATAGAAACATGAGCTGTGACATATATTCTATAGATTTATTATTTGGTGATAAAATCCGGCTATGCAATTAAGTGCGTCGATTCCGCAGACAGTCTCCCTGCCTGCCACCGATCCCTCCCCTCTATCCTCACCCTCCTCTCTCTCTCTCTCCTTCATCCCACCCCTCCCCTCCCCATCCCTTCCCTTCTCCCTTCGAAACACTTTCTCATCTGTTTTGCAACAAATCCACGACTGGTCTCAGCCTGAATAGAAGGCTCCCTCTGTGGAGCCCATCGGGGCCCCTCTGGAGCCCATCGGGGTCCCATTTGGAGCCCATCCGGGCATTGCCTGTCATTCGAGCGAGCGACCGATATACAGGAGACGCAAACGCGACTGTTAGATGGCGCTGCGTCAAGGACGATGACGTCATCATCGGGGACGTGATGTTATCACCAAAAGATAAGGACAACGAATGACAACAAATGGGACAACAATAGACAACCGCTGGTTGCCTGTTGCCATTTGCCAGAATAGCCTTTCTACAGGTTATAATAATAATATTAATAATAATAATAATAATAATAATAATAATAATAATAATAATAATAATATAGTTAATATAGCCAACGAAAGAGTTTTCTCAATTACGTCGTAAAAGAGTCCTCCTATCAATAATCATTCTTTTGATCGGAAATCTAATCACAAAACGGAAATCGAATAAATATCATTTCGCTTCTATAGCGCCATTTTGCAGAACGTCCCATTCTAAGACTAGAGTCACTAGACGATGCCATCATACTATCTAAGCAGCACAGACTGTATTTCTTCAATGGTTTCTCTGTCTTTGTCTCTGTCTCTGTCTGTCTGTCTGTCTCTGTCTGTCTCTGTCTCTGTCTCTATCTATCTCTCTCTCTTTCTCTCTATCTCTCTCTCTTTTGTGGCATTCATTCCATCCGAGAGCTCAATTCCAGTTCTTGCTCCTCTGACATCGGTCGCAAGAAAGACTGCGCTGAGTTTCCTGTAATGGACGTCTCCAATGACGATAATTGCGAATGACTGTACGGAAGGAAAGACCCGGATTGTCGCCGGCAAAAGGGGGCTTCTAAAGATAGCGCGACAGAAAAAGTGTCGGCTCCATTACCATGCACTGCTAATAATGTATGGATGACATCTGGAGACATTTACGGCGTTAGCTATGTGCTGTCTCTGGGCATTAGGTGCAGAAGTCCTCTTCCTAGAAACGACAATTCGCACGGGATCTGTCCCGGACGCCCGAGAAAATCTGCGAGTCAAATTTCACGGATTCTGTCGATTCACTGACTTATTTACTTACTTACTTAACAGACAAACTGTTCTAAGAAGGAGAAGGAGAAGGAGAAGAAGAAGAAGAAGAAGAAGAAGAAGAAGCAGAGAAGGAAACGGAGGAAGAGAAAGAAGAAGAAATAGGAGGAGGAGGAGGAGGAGGAGGAGGAGGAGAAGGAGGAGGAGTAGGAGG
>CM030870.1:470000-480000 GCA_018105865.1 Metaphire vulgaris | reverse complement strand
AATGTCGGTCGCGCATTTGACGAGTCACCGATGGGGGTTATGGGCCTGAAGTAGATATGCTACTTCCCTTTGAATTAGAGGACAATCCCAGGTGCTTTGTTTGGGAGGAGCCGGACTACTACTACTACTACTACTACTGCTACTGCTACTGCTACTGCTACTGCTACTGCTACTGCTACTGCTACTGCTACTACTACTACTACTACTACTACTACTACTACTACTACTACTACTACTATGTACATAGTCAGTTTCTTGTTCCAGCGTTTGTCAGTTATAATTCAACGCAATCGCCTTCTGAGGATCTTTTCCACACCTCGAACCGGACGAGAGTTAGCCACACACTATTTCTTAATGTCTCCGGACAAATTTTTTCAAATGTCCTTCGGGAATTAAGTACCGAGGGCATTAATATATATATATATACATATATATATATATACATATATATATACATATATATATATATAGTGTATGATATTGGGATTGGGGTAGCCACGAGGAGCCCGGATTCCCCCTCCCCATTCAGTCATAGTGCTTTGCGCAAAGCCGTCGATAAATTTTTGCCAAAACAGGACAAATAACACTGATGCACTGTGCGATAATAGCAGTGCATTCGGTGCGATTATCTCTTGTTCGTCTTGTTCGGAAAAGAAGTGACGTGCTTAATAAGGTTTAATAAGGAATTAATGTCGGTCTCGGTCGCTGCGTGGCGCTGTGACACGGCGCCACCTTTCGGTCAACGGAGGAATCAAAGGTCGCGCAAACAAAGCGGCCTTTCAAAAAATCAAGACTAAATGACCCGTCATTTAATCGGCGAAAGTGACTTTCGCTCTGTCTCTTAATCGCCGTCCGGTCATTTTTGATGGCAGGTTAGTCACGTGACACGACATAAATAGAATTCAACTCATCGATTGCAGGCCGAAGATTCGTCTCTCTGTCTCTGTCTCTCTGTCTGTCTCTGTCTCTGTCTCTGTCTCTCTCTCTCTCACTTTCTCTGAATCGATCTACGAATGACGTCAGCTTTTGTCACTTTTCTCAAAATGCAAAAGCACCTGTTTCGAAAGGGTCATGACCTCCACAGCTCGTTCGGTTACAACCATGGCAACCAGAGATGTGACATTAAACAAAAATAGATTTGGTGGGACATTAAAGGCATTAAAACTCCTGCTAGGCTGCTGCTGCTGCTGCTACTGCTACTACTACTACTACTACTACTACTACTACTACTACTACTACTACTACTACTACTACTACTACTACTACTACTACTACTACTATTACTACTACTACTACTACTACTACTATTATTATTATTATTATTATTATTACGACTACGACGACGACGACTACTACTACTACTACAACTACTACTATTATTATTATTACTGCTACTACTACTACTACTACTACTACTACTACTACTACTACTACTACTACCTTTACTACCTTTACTACAAGGACTACTACTACTACTACTACTACTACTACTACTACTACTACTACTACTACTACTGTCACTATTGCATGCAGCATTGATTGCTTGGATTTTCATTTGCTTTGTATTAATCAGTGACGTGTTGTATTTCCTTTTTCGTCTCCGTGCAAAGTCCTCGAACCAATCGACAGAAACTGTCATCGGCGGAGGGGGTCCTTCTATTCTGAGTGTTTCCCTCCGAGGACTGACGTCATCAGGCAGTCCTTCACCGATAGAGGACAAAAGACAAATGTCTGTTTTGTCCGCTTCTCAAATTCCTCAATTATCGTTCATTTGATCCTTTAATTTCGACCTCTTCTTCCTATTCACTTAGTTTCTGTCCCATATTTTATCCTGTTAAATTCTATCCCCTTTTGTTCTCTTCTGTTAGATCAGGTTTAGATAGGGCTTCTCTCTCTAATTGATTTATTTTCCTCTGAGCAGACCACGTGATCATCCACGGATCTTCCTCTCATTCACCGGAAGTAATCATCCGACTTCTCTCGATTGGAAACCGGAAGTCGCTTGGGTCAATTTCCGGAACATGCAAAAGAAGGAAAGCAAAAATGCATTCGTCATTTGAGTCTTTAGAAGTGATGATTACTACTACTACTACTACTACTACTACTACTACTACTACTACTACACAACTACTACTACTACTACTACTACCTTTACTACTACAACTACAACAACTACTACTACTGCTATCACTACTACTACTACTACTACCTTTACTACCTTTACTACAAGTACTACTACTACTACTACTACTACTACTACTACTACTATTGTTGTTGTTATTATTGTCCAGCTACGAAATCTTAAAAGTTATGGATCTTTTCTTTATATTTAGAAGCATTGTGGCTGTGGCTGGTGGACGTAGATGCTTATTGCTCGATGACAACGTCTCAGTCTATCAAGATTCAAGTCAGAAATGGCGGCGCTATATAAATTCGAACTAAAGATTATCTCAAAGTCATCGGGAATGTCTAATAGAAGTTGACTCAAAGTCACTCAATGAAAGAGAGGGAGAGAGAGAGAGGGACAGAGAAAGAGAACGAAAGAAAGGGGGAGAGAGGGAGAGAGGAAAAAAGGGAGAAAGAGGGGAGAGAGGGAGAGAGAGAGAGAGAGAGAGAGAGAGAGAGAGAGATGAGCAGAGGAGTCGTGACGACCCGTGTCTTCGTCTGAGGTTAGTCTTTACAACTGCCTTGGGAGAAGAATTCCTTATCGTCGGCAGGGGAGGAACTTTGCCGAATGTCTGCCGAGGAGAGTGCATTCCAACAAGAGGCACGATCTGAATGACGTCATAGCATCACGGGGTGACGTCATTTATACTGCAAAATACCAGCAGAGCCGGAAACTGTGTTAAGATATAGGACCTAAAATTCAGTTCAGATGTCGCTGTCTTCTTCGTTCATTTAGCGCCTTATTTTCATACTCAACATTCCCTCTCAAACATCCCCGACCACCCACGAACACTCGCACTAGAAGATCCCGCGTTCTTGTGGGTGGGTGGGAGGGGGAGAGGGGATTTGGGATGGAGCCCCTTCCTCCATCTTGGTGACGCCCTCATCGACGGGTGATGGAAGAGCAAAGCGTTTAAAGGCGCGGACGACTTCCGGTCGGGTCACGTGACTCCCTCTGCCGAGTAAATTGCGCGTTTCCGCCGGTTACCACTGACAGGTGACGACGACCTGTTCTTGTTTCTGGTTATTCACTTTTTCAATTCCAAAATTCCATCGAAACGTGTTCATTTAAAAAGACCAACGACAAAAGTGACTGCGCTGAATGGACGAATGGACGAAGGGGGCCGACGACTCCTGCATAGGCAGGATCACGTGACAAAAACAGGTCTCTCTCTTCTCGGTCGAAGGAGGCGATTTCTCTGCTGATATATTCCAATTTCCAACCACCTGTTTGCTTATGTGATGACTTCACAGGTGGGCGCCTTAGATCCTCCATCGGCCAAAAATGCCTGAAACCTAAACACTGTCCCCTCTCACACACATACACCAGAGATGGGTAATTAATCAATTAGGAAGTAATTGATTAGCTAATCGATTAGATGACCAGCTAATTCTAATTGTAATCAATTGGCAAATTTTATCAGCTAATCGTAATTCTAATCAATTAGAATTTACCTGCTAATTCTAATTGTTTTTTAATTACATGACAATTAGCCATCCGAGGCAGCCTGCGTATAATGTTGAAACGCATGCTCATAGTATAACGCTGAGATGATCATGGTATAGCATTAGCAAGAAAAAACTTACAGCTGATAGATTAAGTGTTTTGTGTGATTGCTGTTGACAACTGGAAATGCCAGCAGCCATTTCCAACCATTTGCAGCTGCATGCAATTACTGCAGATATTAAATTAGTATTTTAAAACTGTTTTGGGTGGTGTGTCAACTGTATCGCGAACATCGACAATCTAATTGTAATTCTAATTGATTAGACAGCAGCTAATGCTAATTCTAATCAATTGAACAAAGTGTAGAACTAATTCTAATGCTAATCAATTAGGTGCTAGAAGCAACTAATTCTAATTCTAATTGATTAGATTTTTGTCTAATTGTGCCCATCTCTGACACACACACACACACAAACACACACACACCACCACCACACCACACCACACACTTTGTCTGTCTGTCTGTCTGTCTGTCTGTCTGTCTGTCTGTCTGTCTGTCTGTCTGTCTGTCTGTCTGTCTGTCTGTCTGTCTGTCTGTCTGTCTGTCTGTCTGTCTGTCTGTCTGTCTGTCTCTGTTCCGTTCTCGCCCTCTTCCTCTCACTCCAACGCCATCGGCGCCATTAACGGTGACGTGGGGGGGACAGGAAGTGAGACGCTTCTATGACGATAGACTACATTAGAAACGGAGTGGATTGCGTCTGACGTCAGCAGCTGACGTCATCCGATCGCTTCCCTGAAAGTCGTCGTCGTCGTCGTCGTCGTCGGCAATTTAAACCGAGCGACGCTTGATGCTCATGCAGCGGAGTCGGCCGCCCTGGGTTCGAGCCTCGCCGCCAGTCTCGGTGATCCCGTGATTTGCTCAGACAGCTTTAATGCCACTACTTACTTACTTACTTACTTGATTCGCCAGTAAAGAAAGTTCGCCGTAGAGTAACCTCACAAGGATAAAAAAAACATCAAAGACGGATTTTCTGAACGACGGTCTCTCTCTAACTGCTGCCGATGACTCTAGAGAGAGAGCAACTCTAATGGCCGGTACAAGGACCCTTAGTACCTTAGTACCTTAACCCCTCCATCCCTCCTCCCCTCCCTCACTGTAAAGCCAGCGTCTGATGATGATGTGCTTGCCTCTGTCTTCCTCTCTGTCCTTCATGCGTATCATTGGTTCTTGTTTCTGGTTCTTTTTCCTAAATCTCCGTCTACACGAGTAGGCTTAATATAGCGCTATATATTTCGGTTCGTGAACTCATGACATGACTGGGACAGATCCCCTGTTGTTAAACCTGCGTATATTATATCATGACAATTGCCTATTTCGTGATGTCTTCTATTCTTTGAACTCTTCAACGCATCATCTTTCCTTTTGCGCAGAGAAAGTAATTCTTCAATGACAGAAGATATCTTTTGTCTTCCGAAGAGGAGGTCGCCTCCTCCTCCTTCTCCTCCTCCTCTTTCTCTTCTTCCTCCTCTTCTTCTTCTGCTTCTTTTTCGTTCGCATCTTATAATCTAGATCCTGCAGCGAATTATTTTTCTAGATTCTCTTCATCCTCTTCATCGCCTCCAGGCCTCTTCTTCTCTTCTTCTCTCCTCAATTAAAGTGATTAGGTCAATTGCACTAACAATGCTTTCTAATTGATTAGTAATCTGACCAGCCGGAGACAGAAAGACAGAGAGGGACAGACAGACAGACAGACAGAAAGAAGCAGCTGAAACAGGTGACTGATGTGATGTTCTTTATATTGATCTCTCGAAAAGAACTGCTTTCGATGTATGAGGCATAAGAAACGACAATAATAATAAATTAATAATAAATTAATAATAATAATAATAATAATAATAATAATAATAATAATAATAATACTACTACTACTACTACTACTACTACTACTACTACTACTACTACTACTACTACTACTACTACTAATAATAATAATAATAATAATAATAATAATAATAATAATAATAATAATAATAATATAAAGTGTTTCAGTAGAGTCTGCCCTGTGTGGGAACCAATATAAAAGGCAAGAGAGCGACCACAAAAATTCCTTTCCTAATATTTAGAAAAACTTTGTTGAACGCATTTCACCCAGTAAAATAGATATTGGTTAGAAGTGTGTCTGTGTGTCTGTGTGTGTGTCTCTGTGTTTGTATCTGTGTCTTTGTGACTTTAAAAGCAATTGTGATTTCCGTAATGGAAGATGACCGCTTGGGTCACGTGGTCACCGCTTTCATCAAAGACGTTACGCGTCTAAATGGATTGCGCCGACAACTAAATCACGTCACATGACCCGTTGTCATGACGACGACGACGACGACGACGGAAGTGGATCTCCGCTCTCAATGCCTCCGTCGACGAACGATGGCGCTATATCAGTCTCACCCCTCACTCCTTCTCCCTCACTCGCGATCTCTGCCTCAGATGCCCCCAATCGACAAATCCAAGAGACGATGATTTCTTCACAGAGTCGTCTTCTTCTACGGAAAACAACTTTTGATTTCGTCGCTAGAGGGACAACACGTGACCAAGACTCGTGCGTATATGCGTGTCCGTGTGTGTGTGTGTGTGTGATGTTTGGTGCAGTGTATGTGAGTCTGTAGACCAGTGGTTCTCAAACTGGGGTCCACGGTCCCATGGGGAACCGCCAAGAGGTTTCAGGGGGACTGTAAAGGGATTTCTTTCTCAAGATATCTCACCAACACAGGTCAGAACCAGGGATATTTCTAGGATTGTGAATTTGGGAGGGTGTCGACCTCAAATGGGGGGGGGAGGTCCGGAGCCAATTAGTATGCATTTTGTATGCATACCATTGTCACATTACCCATTTGAAGGGTGGGGAGTCGACCTAAATTTGGGGAGTGTTGGGGAGTGTTAGGGGTGTAAGAATACAAAACACACTGATGGCCCTAAGAGTGCTCTGATTTAATTTGAATTTAAATCTGTTGACTAAGATTTCCAATTTTCTGATTAAATAAGTGATTGACAAAACAAGTAGCCTATGTGCTAATTGCATTTAATTTAAAATTCAAATTCTATAAGGTCCGTGATGCATCACAAACATTTCTAAAGGACCACCACGCAGGAAACCCTAAAATTTTTGATAACCGCTGCTGCAGACAATATATCCGATGCTGTTTCTGGGTTCGTTTGAACGTTTCGTAGACGTGCCAACATACAGTAGGTGGCGCTTTACTCTGATATTTTTTGTGTCTAGCTTGTAATACACTGTATGTGTGATGCGTATAGTGCATATACATTCTTCTTAGACTCACGTACAGTAGTACACTGATGTTTCATTCGGAGATTTTGACTGGCCGGCATTTATTCAGTATGCAAGTACGTAAAGCAGAAATGGATTCACTTGCCAAGAGAAATATGACGACCCACTAGACTGAGCCCTGCGACCCACAGTATCCGGTATCATATACGGGGCTAGGGTAGTTTAGTTTAGTTTATACAATTTATATAGCGCAGTAAAAGAAAGTCAGAGGCTTAGGGCAAAAGCGCTTTACACATTGCACTTGTACGAAATGTCAAACAGGTGCGTCTTAAGATTTTTGACAAATATAAATCAATGTTGGTATGGTAATGATTGCGGTTATTTTCACAGCGTCAGTTGTGGGTTGCTCGAGAATCAATCAATTATTAGCCATTTACGAACCGTATTCTAGCGCCTATATGAGGAGAAGAAATTCGAACTAACCTCGGAGTCAAGAGAAACGCCAATTATTCTGGCGCTGCAGAATGGACAGAGAGGGAGGGAGAGAGAGAGGCAGAGAGGAAACCGTTCTCTGCGCCTCCTAGCGGTCGTTTCTCTGGCGCAGTGGAAACGACGCTCTCTGGCGGCGACGACCGATTGCATCGTAATCAAAGTGCTCATGCATGGGAGACGAGGAGCAGGGGGAGGTGGTGGAGGGCGGTGGGGGAGAAGGGGAGAATGCCAGCAATCCGTCCAATTGCACGCAACTCTTGTCTCTGGCGATCGAAATGGGGCTCTCTGTCTTCCTGTCTCTGTCTCTCTGTCTCTGTCCCATTCACTTCATAGTGAGGAGCTTGAAATATTTGTTTTCGAGGCAAGTAGGCCTAATTGCATTGTTTTCTGTATCCACAGTAATTCTTTATCTGTTGACGATTGTAGGACGTAGGTCTGTCTCTGTCTGTCTATCTATCTATCTATCTATCTATCTATCTATCTATCTATCTATCTATCTATCTATCTATCTATCTATCTATCTCTTTCTCTCTCTCTCTCTCTCTCTCTCTCTCTCTCTCTCTCTCTTGAAATCAATTTTGAAATTGGAGGATCTCTACAGTTGCATTAAGTTTTTTTTAAATTTATCTTCTTTTGAATTGCAGTGACACAGATGTTAATGGTTAAAATTCAGGCAATCGAATTCCTCGGTTGCTATAGCAACTCTGTTGTGGTGAGTAAATTATATATATATATATATATATATATATATATATGTGTGTGTGTGTGTGTGTGTATTCTGCTTGCATAGAATTTCACGCATTTGGAGTTTGAAAGCCATTCTCTCCAAAATTCTAAAACATTAAAGAATTTCTCTTAGAAGGAAAGACTTTACGATAAAATTATCATGTATGATTGTCTCCCCACCACAGCTTTGACTATTTCAAATTTAGACCAGTGGCGGATCCAGGATTTGGCAAGTGGGGGGCCGTTGGGGTGCCAACTTCTAAGCATGGGGGTCCAACCAGTTGTTGATAGGTATGTAGTCGTAAGTTAGGGTCCCAACAGAGGGCATAGGGGGGCCAGGCATTCAATTGGGGCACGGGCCCCCATGTGGAGCCGCCACTGATTTGGACTAAGCGTCTAAGATTAGCCTACTGTGGTACTTGACCTCTCCAAGAAAGCGCTATATAAATCCACGTGATTTACCTACAGTGTACTCCTTTTAAATTATACAAATACTGGAAGAAAGCAAAACAGCAACGTTGAAAAGATCTAGATGCGAATGTATCTGTTTTAAATGCGATATAATTATTTAGTCTTAGTATCCTATTTAGTGTCTTTTCTTCGATGCACTTTGCGTTTCATTCGCTAGAGGGCGAGGCTGCAATTATTTCATTCGCCAGATGGCGACTGCAGCAGAGATGTAATTAATAATTACCGGGGCTGTAATTATGAATCAACTGGCCGTCGTCACATCAACAGAGGCTGTTTGTTCAATTACAAAGACTGAAATGTTTTATGCTTATAGTCATTATTCTATTCCAGTAATTGGAAGCTAGGACCAGTCGCCCTCCCTCACTGGTAGAGGATAACCCCCCCCCTTCCACTCACTGGAGATCTAAAATGTATCTCATCCCAATTCTCATCAGCAAATATCGATTAATTAAGTGTTCATGCGCTTCTCTGTCTGTCTCACTCTGTCTGTCTCTGTCTGTGTGTCTGTCTGTCTGTCTGTCTCTCTCTCTCTCATTTTTTCTCTCTCTCCCTCTCCAAGGACGATGGAAACCTAAACGACGGACAGAAACATTCCTATCTCTGATTTGAAGTCTGATCTGCCATTAGCACCCGTTCAGTTTCAAATATTGCCCTATCTCCACCCTCCTCCTCCTCCTCCTCCTCCTCCTCCTCCTCCTCCTCCTCCTCCTCCTCCAGCATTGTTGACCGCTTAAAGTCAACCATAGTTACGAGGTCCATGTTTTGCATTCTCAAGTCAAAAAAGGTGCGAACATTTCCAAAGCGTGCGCCGATTTCCACTGATTTCAAGTGATTTGCCGCCCCTCGCCCCAGAATTCCTGTCCCTTCGGACTGACGCTGCCTTTTACGTCTTTGCGCAGTTCTGATTTTTCCCTCACACTCGTTAGCCTCCGAATCATTTCCCCCTGGGGGCGCTCATTAGCGGGTAGATGGGCAGTTGATTTCGGAATTTGTTTACCTGTTATAAGGCGCCTCTAGCGGCTGACTTCTGCTGAAGTCCGTAATCAATCGACAGTGTGTTTATCGTTCGCCAGATGGCATCATTCGCCGGCCATCTGGCGATTGATCGAGATAAGAGATAAGCTTCGAAATGGTAATGAACGAAGCTTCAGTCGCTGTCTTTGGTGGCAATTATATGTTTATGTAGACGAATTTAAGAGATTCGAGACGAGAAGAAGCTCTCTGATTGGCTGATGGGCTTGCACTGACACATGTCAATCAGCCAATAGGACCACTGATGTAGTCCTAAGACAAACCTACAGACAGACCAACAGACAGACAGACCGACAGTGAATAGAGTGGTTCTTATACTAAGCCTTATAGGATAAAATATAATTTTCAAACCAATTTTTTTACTGTATATTAAGCTCAAAGTTTA
>CM030870.1:442500-465000 GCA_018105865.1 Metaphire vulgaris | reverse complement strand
ATTATGAACACGTTTTGCCCGAGAAACGTACTTTATGGACAGCCCCTTTCGGAGATATAGGGGAATAGACGAAGCAGTAACTTCTTAATCAATGACTCTCCCTTGCTCTGGTTGCATTGAAAGAGGACAGAGTGGGGGTGGGGTGGGGTGGGGGGGTGGGAAAGGAAATCTCTCTCTCTCTAGTATTTTGAAGTGCCGTTTTGCAATTCAATCGAATCTTGTTTTAGTTCTATCGAGGTTTAGAGTAAATTAAAATTGACAGAATGTCGTAACGTTATTAACTCTGTCAA
The DNA here is from genome assembly GCA_018105865.1 of Metaphire vulgaris. Lineage (NCBI taxonomy): Eukaryota > Metazoa > Annelida > Clitellata > Crassiclitellata > Megascolecidae > Metaphire > Metaphire vulgaris. The sequence continues at coordinate 464,710 of CM030870.1, read as the reverse complement.
TTGAAGTGACTGTAAGTGCAGACATGTCAACGTTCATGATATCCAGCCAACGTGGCCGGACAAAATGTCCGTGGACAAAATGTCACGGACAAAATGTCATGGGAACAAAATGTCAGTGGACAAAATGTCAGTGGACAAAATGTCAGTGGACAAAATGTCAGTGGGCAAAATGTCATGGGAACAAAATGTCAGTGGACAAAATGTCACGGACAAAATGTCATGGGAACAAAATGTCAGTGGACAAAATGTCAGTGGACAAAATGTCAGTGGACAAAATGTCAGTGGGCAAAATGTCATGGGAACAAAATGTCAGTGGACAAAACGTCATGGACAAATTGTCATGGGAACAAAAGCGGACAAAATGTAACGGACACAATGCCACAGTTTAGGGTTATATGGTCAGAATTAGGGTTACATTGTCCGTGACATTTTTTCCGTGACATTTTGTCCTAGCACCTCAGCCAAGGATATATCCGTATTATCCCACTATTATTAAACTGTCCTTGTTTCTCACTTGTGTTTCAGATGTTAATTTTTATTGTGACTAATGCAACACTTGGAGTCTTCAAGGTCAAACTCCTGGGTTCAAGCACCGACATTTCTCAAGTGCTTTGCGTCTAGGGCTCCGCCCAGGGCCCGCTGAGTGGGTGGGTGGGTGGGTGGGTGGAGGGGTAGTGACCCCGCCGGTGGCTTGCCCCTCCCATGTTGACAGGATGTCAGCCATATTTGTAGCTGTTAATTATTACAGTCGACTGAGAGAGAGAGAGAGAGAGAGAGAGAGAGAGAGAGAGAGAGAGAGAGAGAGAGAGAATTCAATCACGCACAGCAATCGACAGAATCAATTTGAAATATTCGTCTATTTAGAATGAAAACTTCCGATTAATATTAAATATGAAAATCTTCTTCAGTGATTTTCAATCACGAAACGGACTATGGACTAGGGACTAAGGATTAAGGACAAAGGTCTAGGGACAAGGGACTAGAGACAAGAACTAGGGACAAGGGACTAGGGACACGGCTTAAAATAGACATATATGAGAGAGATATATAGATATATATAGATATAGAGATATATATATATATCTATATATCTAGATATAGAGAGATATATAGATATATAGATATAGATATATATATATATATCCATCCTTTATGGAATTTAGACTTTGAGAGTTAACCTGTTTGATCTTCGTCCGCCTCATATCTTGACAGTTTGCTGTTCGACTGAACGTCTGATGGAAAAGGAGGAGGAGGAGGAAGATGAGGAGGAGGAGGAGGAGGAGGAAGATGAGGAGGAGGAGGAGGAGGAAGAGGAGGAAGTGGGTGGATGTTCGAATTGAGTGTCTGCGATTGACCGTGGTTTCTTCCGAGTGTTCCATTCTGGGCGATGCATGGAGCATAGCCCCCTGAGGGCCTCCCTCCGCGGCCCGTTGTCCCCCATCCGACGTTCTCGTTGGATGACTGACGGAGGCGCTGTTTCTCTTCATCGAGCGAGGCTTGATAGAAGCCTCCGTTCAGAGGCGCCTGCCTCTGGGGGGCGAACAGGCAACTGCAGGGCGACGAACCCTCCTCTGGTTTCGCGTAGCCACTGTAGAGGTCAGTCGAGGTCAACGGGGTCACGGCGTTGTTCGGTTCTAAATTCTGCAGTGTCGCTGTCACGTGCGTCGTCGGCGACCGGATGTCTCCGGCGACATGTCCACTTCCGCTTCCCATTTTCACTTCCGGTACGGCACGGTACTGCAGCTGCTGCAGCCCGTACCCGGTGTGCGATGAATGCGAACCGGTGCCCGGATGTACGGTCGGTGGTCCCTGTAGACAGACCGGAAGTGACAGGGACTTCCGGCGGAAACCGCGCGGTCGACGACGGAATGATCCGTCCTCGAAGATGGCGTCTGCGGAGGGGTCTAAGGCCCAGTAGTGACCCTTCCCCGAGGAGCGCCCTGCAGTGGCGAGACCCTTGGGCAGCTTCACGAAGCAGTCGTTGAGGGAGAGATTGTGGCGGACGGAGTTCTTCCATCCGTGGTAGGATCCGCGGAAGAAGGGAAAACGCCGCTGGAGGAAGTGGTAGATGTCGTTGAGGGTACAGCGCCTGGCCGGAAAGGAACGGATGGCCATGACGATGAGGGAGATGTAGGAGTAGGGGGGCTTTTCCAGGTGAAGGGATTCCGATCCGGAGCGATGGCTCTCATCCTGGAGAACTGGCGACGACGATCTCACCTGTTTCCTTCCGGATTTGCTTCTTCCATCTCCATTCCGGATCTTCCCCGCGGAGTTCGTCCGGTGTGTTTTCTCTTTCTTTGTGTCTGTCCTCTTCGTCATCGTCGTCGTCACACGGGAAGCGCAAATTCCATTTCCGGTTCCGTTCCACGGTACAGCGTTGTGGTACTGAGCAGAGGAGAAAGTACCGGAAGCCCGTAATCCTTCGTTGAAATTGATTTCCATATTCGCCGCGGAATTGAATTCGTTATTTTCAAGAGTCTTTATAATGTTCTTTACGAACGAACACTGTTTCTTTAATTAATGAATTTTTGCGATAATTTCCTTAATTGTCGCGAATGAGACAGACAGACGGACAGACAGACAGACGGACGGACAAGACAGAGCAGCTCGTTCCTGTTCCAGTTTGCGCTGTCTTTAGCCTCTTCTTCCTCCGCGATTAATCTGCCGATTTGTCTGCGGAGAGATCTACCGTCCAGAGGCGCAACAGCCGTTTAATTTTCTTCGCATTAGTTGTCCTTCCATTCCTTTATCCTCCCCTTCCTCCCACCCCGCTGTTCGCCGTTGTGATCCCCCTCTCCCCCCATCCGCAACACCCTTTCTCCCGATCTGCGCTGTCTTCGTTGGCTTCTGTCAGCGTCCTTTGGATGGGTGAGGGGAGGGGGAGGGGGAGGGGAAGGGGCGATGAGAATCAATGATCTCCGTCTGTCCCTGTCTTTGTCTCTGTCTTTGTCTTCGTCTTTTGCTCTTTGTCCCTTCGGCTGCTGACGTTGACTTACGATTCGTTCAGGGTTTGCTCTGAGGTAGGAATAGGGTATGGTATTTAAATTAACAATACTCGCTCACTCACTCATTCATCGTCTGTCTATGTCTCTGTCAGTCTTCCTTCTTTTTTACCTACCGTCTCTTCTTCTTTTCCTTCTCATTAAATCCATTCCACAGACCACTTTTTGATGGCGGGTGAGAGGAAGAGAGAGAGAGAGAGAGAGAGAGAGAGAGGATGGGGTCTGAGGGTGGTGATGATCATCCGCTGAGAAGACCTCCGACCCTAACTTACTTAGGTCGTCTTGCACTAACCCTACCCCCCCCCCACTAACCCTAACCCTCTGCATTTCTCTTGTGTCTGCAACTGAGTCCCTGTTGTCATGACGACGCTTGAATTGAGAATCTAAACATAACTGACTCGCCATCTGGGGAGCGGCGCGAGAGTTAAAGCCCTCTGGCGAACTACAGAGAACTAATCTGGAAATACGATTACTGATTTCTACCACTGCTTCGGAGAACACATCGAAGACACATCTATATTCCTCCCTACATCCATCCATCCATCCATCCATCCGCCCATCCATCCATCCATCTATCCATCCGTCTGTGTCCATCCGTCCGTCCACACACACACACACACACACACACACACACACACACACACACACACACACACACATGCACACACACAAAGGGCTGGAGTTGCCAGGGGGTGGGGAACTGGGTGGGGGGTTTGAACCCCCCAGCTAACTTTGCAACCCTCCCAAAAATCGCATGTCGGGTACAAGCAGTTTCTGTCATTCATTAAATTTCAGCCCTCAACCCCCTCCGCAACTCAAATTTAACAACTCCAACACTGCACACACACGCACACACACACGCACACACACACACACATATATATATATATATATAATATGTATATATATATGTATATATATAAGAGTGATATTTGCGTCCATTGTAGTGCTTCAGTTGAGTGAAATTGCTTAGTGCGCAGTCTTTCAGATATTGTTCATTGTTCATTGACGCGTTTCTTGTCTTTATATAGCGCTGTGTCTTTGCAGTTGTCTCAGTCTGCATTTCGTAGGAGTCGACAATCTCGCTCCATTAGACGGAGACTCACTCGCATAAAGGCGCTACATAAAAGGGCTTCTCGTCCCTTTGCCTTCCTATTAATAGCTGCTGAGTTTCTCGCTGTTTTTCTGATTACAAATATACACTGTGTCCAGAAAAAGAGAACCCTTTGATTGAGATGAAAACTAGTGTCATTTATTTCTGTTTTTCTAATTGAACCCTCGTCTTAATTCTAACATGATGTTTATTTGAAAGCATTGTGATTGTCTGTTAACAATCACATTGCATGGGGTAGAAAATTGTCAGTCAATTAATAAGCAGAAAACTGCCACCTGTGACATCTGTCGGCGGCAAAAGTTGGAATCCGCTCGAACGAATAAACGGATTCCAATGAAACTTTGCGCCCAAGATACAAATAGATGCAGCTTTAATTCCCCAACTGTTTAAAATTTTAAAAATCTTAATGGTTTCGAGGAGGTATTGCAATATGTTTAGATGTTTCCGTTTTTCCGAACACCGTGTACTTCAAATGAGCGCACGAGAGATACAGTTGATGCTTGCGCGCTACGTTAAGCAACTGTTGCGACTTTACCATGACAAAAGAATAATTGATTTATATAGCGCACAAACTCACAGGCACACCGTACAAATACAATAAAAACAACGATTTAAAGTCCAGGGGTCTCAAACTCAAATTGCTCTGGGGGGACCGCATGAGCGGGCCGCATTAACCAGAGGGCCGCAACGTCCGACTTTTTAGGCGTCATCTTAAAACATATTTGTTTCCTCCTTAAGTCCTGGTGTTGCCCTGACTGATTTTTTTGGTTTTTGACTTGGACCGAATCGACCCTCCTCGGCTACAGTCTGCTCTGTCGATAGGCACTGCGGTTTGTGGTCTGAGGCGTCCCCGATGAACATCTATGTGTTTGAAATGGACGATAAAATTAATTTGAATTTTGAATTGAATTTTTAAAATGTTAAAGTGTATAAAAAAACAACGAAATATGAACATAGTCATAGTGTTTAGCAAATTATTTATATTTCAGACATTTATACGAGCTTTTTATTACTATTTCACTAAATGGACTTTTTGCTCTACGTTAAACAACGCGACCGCCTCCACTAGAGAACCGGAAGTACGAGTATAAGACTACGAATAAGCAAGTACTGTAAGTAAGAATTTATTATAGCTAAGATGGCATGAACGTTAAAAGGCGTCAAGAGAAGCATATACAAATTACAGACCCGGCAATTTTTTAAATTCCAAAAATGCATCGCGGGCCGCATGAAATGCCCTCGCGGGCCGCATTCGGCCCGCGGGCCGCGTGTTTGAGACCCCTGATTTAAACAAATAAAAATTGTAGCACTGACTTTTGTCCACTTATGATTTTGCCGCCCTGCCAGTCACCTAAGGTGGATGTCTATGCCGGAATCCGCCCCTGACTGACCTTGCTGAGATTTCCATCCATCCATCCATCCACCCATCCATCCATCCAGCCCATTATAATTATTATTATTATTATTCAGCCCTTCCACGCGGAGGGAGATCAGTTGTCATGATGATGATGATGACGACGACGATGATGATGAGGATGATGATGATGGATGATGATGACGATGGTGGTATTTTATTGTATAGGGTCTTTATGTTCAATCGCTACACAGCATTAGTTTTCAAGTGCCTTTAACAATTTTGAAAAGATACAATGCATATTTAATAGTCAATGACTCAAATGACCCGTGGAGTCAAGGATCACAAGGGTCAAAAGCTCAATGGATCACTTGGGTCACTTTAATTGACCTTTTGCCAAATCTTTTCGTAATCTAATTTCCCAGTTTACATACAAAAGAATTCTGAAAGTGAAAACCCGAAGAGTTCTCTTCTTACGTCTAAGGACATCTGCTCCTTTCCAACACCCCCTCTCCCTCCCTCTGTATCTCTCTGTCTCTGTCTCTGTCTGGCTGTCTCTCTCTCTCTCTCTGTTTCTCTTTGCTTCTGTCTCTCACTCTCATTAATTGCACATCCGCACATTTGTTGACAACCGGAAGTCCTTAATCGCTTGCTACGTCATCCACAGACGCCGGTGACGTCACGATATGACGGAGAAATCGCCATTACTCTCTTGCGTCAATAGACGTCATCGTCGTCGTCGTCGTCGTCGTCTTCGTCGTGATTGCTTCGATCAATTTGTCAGATGATAGGCGACACTTTGCAGTCTTTGAGCTTTTTAAGTGTTTCTCCGTCTTTCCATCCGTCAATACATCCGAGGAGAAATCACTTTCCGGGCAATCGGTCAGAGCGTGTTTGTCCATCTGTTGAACCGGCGCTCCTTATAAGAGGAAAGCCAACGGACAGAAGGCGTAGATTTATCCTAAAAAGCAGTCAGGGGCCGGACCTCACAATCTTCCAGTCACAGGACTACAGAACAATATTTGCTACCTTAAGTTCCCAACCCATGGGCGTCCATACGTTGGGGGCCAGAGAGGCACTTGCCCCTGGAAAATCCAGATCTATTTTTTTAATTAGCTATATTTTGGTCTGCATGTAACAAATATTTTCACACTGAAACACTATACATAGTTAAAGCATAAATACATTGCCTGCTTTTGTTTAGATTTTACCAGGCTGTGTCCTAGCAGTCTGGAAATCTTTTAAATTTCCAAATTTTGAATTTGAAAACCTTGCTGGAATATTAACCATAACCACGGTGTTCCCCCTTGGAAAAATTTCTGTGGGCGCCCATGCCCCGACCAATGGTACCCAAAGTCCATAAGACCCCAAAGGTCAAACTGAACGACGCAACCATTTATCTGTTTTTCTTTTCTTTTCGTTAAAAGGTCTTTTTTAATGCAACAAAGCGATTATTGACTCAGCGATTGACTCGGCGTTTCTGTTAATTTCGAAAGTCCTCGTCACGTGACTTCACTGGTTACAATCGACCCTCAGATCAGCTGTCGATAGCATGAGTCGATGGAAAGTGGTGGCCCCAGCGGTGGCCCATGCATGTCTCGAGAGTTGAGGGCCGCTTCCTATAGCCGGCCCATCCGCGTGGCCCCTGTCTCCGTCTGAGCGAGAGACTTTGAGAGTTGTTCTGCTGTCGAATGAAATCTCGTAAACGGGAATCCGCGTATCTTCAACTGCGCATGCGCATCTGGCTTAAATGTTTATTTATGTGGCGCCAATGTTTTCTCGATTCATAATAATTATGAATCGATAAAACATTAATTATTGATGCTGCTCGGAGTTCTCTATTAAGACACGAACAAACAGTGCGGTCGTTCATTGATATGCGTCTCAGACACACACACACACACACACAAACAGGGGCGCATCCAGGTGACTGTTCTTTGCAGTCAGAGGACGTCAAAGCGAGACAAGACATCCGTTGTCCGGTCTCGACGATATAATTCACCTGGCACTTCACCTGCTAAGACCAGGCACCAGGTGTTGGCGCCGGCAAACGAGCCGCAGCTGTGACGTCACCTTTCGTCATCTTACCAAAGACCATCAGCTGCTGAGTCTAGACAAAGACTTCAGCAGCAGCAGCAGCAGCTCAGGTGCTGATGTCCGGACTTGTGAAGAACTGCGTGTTTCTAGCGATGTGTTTAATAGTTAGTCTTCGTTAGATTCTAAAATGAAAGAAAATAAAGAAAATATAGTTAATATACAACAAATAAGGCTTTATATCGTTTCGTTGTTTAACACTTTTTCTCACTTCTTCGCTCTTAGTAACATTTGGCGAAACAATCATTTAACGTTTATCTTTCGTTGATTTTCACTCAATTCCCGCATCGAATGCGCTTCAACGAACCAGAAATCCATCATCTCAACCGAACTCCTCAAGGGATTCTGCCTCAGACTCAACCCACCACCCTCACCCCCACCCCCGCCCATTGCCCCCCGTCGCTCCCTTCAACCGCCCAACCGCTGCCTAAGCCAAGCACTCCTAATATACAGAAGTCCCTGCCTAAGCCAAGGCACCGTCTGCGGTCGACGATGCTCTCGGCACCAGATGGCGGAATTCAAAAACGCACCCAGAGTCCACATTGATGGGTTTTCATTTAATGACTTCAGACAGACAGACATACAGACAGACAAACATACATACATACATACAGACAGACATACATACAGACAGACAGACACTGACAAACAGACAGACGGATGGACAGATACACAGACAGACAGAGACCGAGAAAGAAAGATTAGAGAAAAAGAGATAGAGACAGCGACATATAGAGAGAGACTCTCTCTCTCTCTCTCTCTCTCTCTCTCTCTCTCTCTCTCTCTCTCTCTCTCTCTCTCTCTCTCTCTCTCTCTGTGCGTTTACTTCGTTTTTCTTTCATTTCACCGATTTGAAATCTAAGATGCTGAGAGGGAAAAAGTGAGAAGAACGTCAGAAGGACGAACGAATGAAGGCCGTTGGGGAGGAGGAGAGGAAGAAGGTGCGGACAGCGCTGATAATAATAATAATAAGCCGCATCGATGCTAAAGACTAAGGAGAGGGTGCAAATGGGGATGGGGCGGGGGGTGGGCGCCGGGGATGGAGACAGAGGTGCCATCTAGTGGGCGATCGGAGAAGAAACAGGATAACGGAAACAGTCTGAGTAACTGCCAGTGTTTAATCTAGGCTCTGGAATACGGGGGGCGGGGAACTGACAACAAGGCCGGGGGGAAGTCAGCTAGGGGCTGTGCTGTTAGTTGATGTAGTATGGCCAAATTTCCGGGGGTTTGAAATTTCCGGGAGGAAAAGGGTAACCCCCCCGCCGGAAACGGCCTAGATTAAACCCTGGTAACTGCTCTGTTTTTAGTTCAGTTGAGCAAAGGTTGTCTTCGCTCCTGTGGAGCAACTCAGTGCTCAGCAACGATTCAGAGTGATTGGAAGAATTCGATCGATCGATTACAGACATTTCTTAATTAGTCATAGACCGTTATTAGGTTTTTATGGACCTCCCCAAATCTCCAACAGACCCCCCCTCCACTGGAAAACCCACACACGCCTTGTTTGTCTCTCGCCAGGTATCAGCTGCTGTGATCGCCCGTCGCCAATTAGCCTTAATTTCATCTGCACCGAATTCCGTCTCTAGCATTTCACCAGAAGACAAAGACCTCTAAATTGATCGCCTGCTCGGCTGCTCCCCATTAAAGAGCGCCATTGATATAGCAGATAATAACAATAATAAGATTTCAAAGCATAGGAAACAGCCAGAAGGAAATATTAACACGCGTCGATTAGACGTTGTTTTTGTAGAATTAGAAATGATCGGAATTTCACTCGGACATTTCGTTAGTTCATTCATGGACTGCAGGGAGGCAGACAGGGCCGCCGAGAGAATTTCCTGGCCCCGGTACAAAAAATAGTCACGGGGGGCCCTGAGCCCCTGACCTGTCAAGTGTGTGACAAAGTTGAGGACCTTTCATTACAAGTACAACTTAGTATATGAAAAAGTGTGCTGATGACCTTTTTTGCTTGTCAGTGTTCTTATGGCTTCACACTATTGTTAATACATCATCATCATCATCATCATAACCGGACCCGGGCCCTTTGAGCTCCATGGGCCCCCGAACATTGTACCGGCTGAACCCCCTCCTCTCCTCAGGCCTGACCGCAGGACGCTAACATGTGTACGGGAGAACACAGGGGCGTAGCGACAGAGGGCATATCGATATATATACCCCCCAAATCAGTGTTCCTTAAAGTTTTTCATGTGATTTATATGTGGTATATATGGTTTGTAGGTAAGATTTATACCCCCTCCCCAATATTTATACCCCCAAATCAAATTCCTGGCTTCGCTCCATGTAGAACACTGCACAGTTTCAATGGTTAGCATCCTACCGTCCGTGGATGTAGTACTGTCTATCGATCTCCAAGCGTCTATTGAAAGTACGGTTATTTTTAGTACTCTCAGGTACTTGCAGTACCGGTACTCTATACCGTTGGCGTAGCAACTGGCTGGTTAAATGCTTGTTCAACGGTCGATACTTGAATACACGAATGCGAAGATTGAACCAAACGCCTGTTGCTCAGTTCGTAGTATTAACCCCTTAACCGTGTATGTAGTACACTGTAACTCAATGTAAAATGGACGGATATATCCGAAATCTCCAGTTAAGGGGTTAAACTATAAAAGAGCGCCTGAGTAAGTGTACCTGAGTTCCAGTCTGCTATCTCGTCGTCTGCGACCAGATTTCGAGTAGATATCGCAACAGGTGGCAGTGGCGGCCAAATGGATTCGAAGAACAACTGTCGATGTCAGGATGCGTGAAGAAGGAGGGGCAGAAGAAGATGGGACCGAGGACCAGCGAAAGGTCATCCAGGGTCATGCCGTTGGCGGCCGAGTGGAGCGACACGCTCGTCAAGTGATCCAACAGGTATTTCAACGTGTCCTGGGAAAAACAGGAAAGATTCGGTTCCTTTATAAGCGAATTCGTCCAACGACCACCACACTTCACTCAACCCGCTCTCAGTCGCTCTCCAATCCTTTTCAACCCCCCCCCGACAAGCAGGCGCTGTATAAATTTCCTCTTCCTTTGGCTGTTCTATATTAAATTCTGAGGAATTGTAAAATAATGAAAATATCATGGAAGCAAAATCAACCTATTTAAGCAGAAATACAAAGAGATTTGGTCTGAATTGGCCGTTAGATGTGTTCCAGCGTAAGACTCGCGTCATAAGTGATGCATGCCAAATAGTCGTTTCAGTTCTAAACGACGGTCTTCGTCTAAATCGAATCATGGAATCGAACGCCGTCTTATTAGAGACTCAAAGTGCAACGGATAACAATTAATTGGAAGTCTGTGATAACTATTTTATAATCACTTCAACACTGACACAACACAGCGTATTTGACCCCCTCATTCTCTCTTTTTCTGTCTATCTCTGTCTCTGTCTGTTCGTCTGTCTGTCTCTGTCTGTGTCTGTATATCTATCTGTGTCTGTCTGTCTGTGTCTTTGTCTGTCTATCTCTCATTAATATATATCTTCATTGTATCTACGTATACAATGCGACCACAAGTAAATCGGCTATCATCAGCATCATCATATCTGTTTAGCGCAGCATAACTTAGCATTCTACCGAAAATGACTTTATCCAGGGTTGACTGTCAATAGCGAGGGGGGCGAAGACGAAGAGGTTATAAATAGAATTCATCGGTCAACAATTTGCTGGCCAACGAAGGTACGTCCACCTGAGTCACGAACTGAGCATCTCGCCTCCTCCTCCTCCTCCTCCTCCTCCTCCTCCTCCTCCTCCTCCTCCTCCTCAGCTGCTGCTGCTGCTGCTGCCATCGGATCCTGTGATCGCGTGCTAAACAAGGAGACCTTCTTATAATAAACACACACCCTCTTCCCCCACCACCACCACCACCACGACCACCACGACCACCACCACCACCACCACCTCACAGCAAACACATTCAGGACACGAGAAGTTGTCCGGTGAACAGGAATTATTGTCGAGTCTCCTCAGAAGAATAAATTCGCAATTTGCTTAAATTACAACAGAACAATGACGCCGCTAGAAACATCAACAAACACAGGTTAACATTGGGCTTAGCCACGGGGGTCGCGGGAGGCCCGCCCCCCCCCATTCGTCCAAAACCGGTGTGAGTAGTTGGGTGGGGGATTGTATTTAATCAAGGAAATCGCAACAGACAGCAGACTTAACAAACTTTCAAGCGTTTGCGACGACGACCTATTTTGCTTATCATGATATTTGGACCAAAAATGTCGAATTGCCCCCCATTCTGGAATCCTGGCTACGCCACTGCAGGTTAATACGATCGATAATTTATTTATGAAGCGCCTTTTTTAAAAACATCCAAAAACTAAGCGATTTGTAGTTTAGGAGAAAGGAAACGTCTTTCAAAACTAGCGAATACAGTGGAATACTAATATTCTTATAGGCCTACTATAGTTATAATTTAATGTATTGTACTTACAGTATACTTACATATTGTATTCTTTTGTATTTATATTATATTCTTATACTTATATATTGTGGATTATGTGACTGCGATTCAGTGCGTGGCAAGGACAACCCGAATAGAAATCAACGCTGAATCCTCATTAGAAGAATCCTGTCTAATCTCGACTCCTGGACTCCGGGGGGAGGGGAACTGACAAGGCCGGTGGCAAGTCAGCTAGGGAGCTGCTGTTGGTTGATGTAGTATACCAAAATTTCCGGGAGTTTGAAATTTACGGGGGGGGAGGGCAACTTTCCCTCCCGGAAACGGCCCATATTAAACCCTGCCCTTGGGTATTTCTTATGCTTGGTCCATGAAGTGTTCCATTTTCAGTCTTCTTAAGTTCAGATGCTCTCGATTCCGAATCCAGTTCGACAGTTTTTTGCTCCGAGGCGATGGACTGGATTGAAAAGAGATCGAAGTCACGAGAAAAATGAATCCATTCTCATCATCAGAAGTCTCTTCATCACAGACAGCGTCCAATTGGGAGAGGAGTCATTTATTCTCCTCCTCCTCCTCCTCCTCCTCTTCCCCATCGTTCCTCTCCTCACCCTCACGAATGTATTCATCATTCTTCTCTTCTTCCACATTTCCACACACGGGTTTGATGGACTCTTTCCACAACGATAACTGTCTCGAATTAACAGCTGACAAATGGACAAAACCCCTGGACACTTTACGAACTGCCATGGCGCTGAGCATAGGAAAACGGCAGCCACTGAAACACATCTGCACAGGAGCAGGAGGAGGAGGAGGAGGAGGAGGAGGAAGAAGAAGAAGAAGAAGAAAAAGGAGGAGGAGGAGGAGGAGGAGAAGAAGAAGAAGAAGAAGAAGAAGAAAAAGGAGGAGGAGGAGGAGGAGGAGCAGGAGGAGCAGAAGGAGCAGGAGGAAGAGGAGGAGGGAGAGGAGCAGGAGCAGGAGGAGCAGGAGGAAGAGGAGGAGGGAGAGGAGCAGGAGCAGGAGGAGCAGGAGGAAGAGGAGGATGAGGAGGAGAAGGAGGATGAGGAGGAGGAATGGGGCTGGAAGTGGGTCCTGGACGCAGCGACCCTGGCGAATCGATGGCAGTTTGAAGGCGCGTCTAATCCATCAGAGCCTTTGAGACGACGGACGATGGACGACAGGACTAATCGGCGACAGAAGGAGACAGAAGTGTTTCTTCCGCCTTCGTCTGCAATCAATGCGTCGTCGCTCTCTCTCTCTCTCTCTCTCTCTCTCTCTCTCTCTCTCTCTCTCTCTCTCTCTCTCTCTCTCTCTCTCTCTCTCTCTCTAGCAATCGGTCGAAATGGTCGGAACAAAGGACACGGGTCGAAGGACTGCTGCGACTCGATCCAACGCACCTCCAAAGTCCCCCCTCCCCCCCAATGACGTCACGACCACCTCATGAGGCGCCATCGACGGAGTCTGTTGATGTCGTCATTGAATAGCCTGTCTGTGTGTGTGTGTCTGTATATGTCTCTGTGTATATGTATGTCTGTGTGTTTGTGTGTCTGTCTGTGCGTCTGTCCGTGTGTCTGTGTGTATCTGTCTGTGCGTGTCTGTCTGTGTGTGTTTGACTGTGTCTGTATGTTGTGTATGTCTCTGTGTCTGTCTGTCTATCTGTCTCTGTGTCTGTCTGTCTATCTGTGTCTGTGTCTGTCTGTCTGTCTGTCTGTCTGTCTGTCTGTCTGTCTGTCTGTCTGTCTGTCTGTCTGTCTGTCTGTCTGTCTGTCTGTCTGTCTGTCTGTCTGTCTGTAGTAATGTAATAGAATGCAATGTAACATATCTTGCTGCGTCTGTTGCCATGGAGATCGTCCAATTGAGATTCTGTCTTTGGCTTCAGCGATGAAGATTTATCTTGCATCAGGAGGAGTGGGAAGAGATGGAGAGAGACAGAGGGAAGGTCAAGGACAAAGGCATGAGGCGTTCTTCTCATATACTGTAGGATCCATTAATCTCCGATGAGGTCGGGATTGCTATAGAAACCGATCAGTCGGCATTTTGGATCGAAGTTCAAAGGTCATGGTCGACCTTCTGGCCTTAGTGAGTGAGTGAGTAAGCGGTCCACAATTAGAACTAATCTCAACAATTCTGAAATCTCGTCTTTATTCTAAATCCAAACCGGAAACCGAGAATTGGTTTCAAAAATCGCAGAAACAAAGATAACAGAGATAATGACGACGAAGGAAGACAAAGAAAGACAGAGGAATACAAAGGAAGACTTAGGAAGACAAAGAAAGACAGAGGAAGACAGAAAGACAAGGGAAGACAAGGCAAGACAAAGGAAGACAAGGCAAGACAAAGAAAAAAGACAAGTCGTGTTTGCGCAAAATTCTTCGTCGGAAAAATCAAATATTTACTCTCTTAGAAAAGTCTCAGAACAACTGTCAACGACTGCTCCTTGCGTAGATGCATAACTGTGTGTGTGTGTGTGTGTGTGTGTGTGTGTGTGTGTGTGTGTGTGTGTGTGTGTGTGTGTATAGTTCGTATTAGCAACCTCCATGTCCTGTACTTTCTTCCCTGTGTCCGTCCAACTGTATCTGTCTGTATCTGTCTGTCCGTGTGTCTGTGTGAGTTTTCTGTCGGTGGCAGCTGATCATAATCATAATCATTCGTTTGGAAAAATCAACAAAACACGAATCAATCAAGAAATTCCGACGGAAAACGATTGCTACCCTACAGCGATAGATGGAAGGACAGAGGCAGCGAAGGACAAGAGGCGGTGGAAGGACAGAGGCAGCGAAGGACAAGAGGCGGTGGAAGGACAGAGGCAGCGAAGGACAAGAGGCGGTGGAAGGACAGAGGCAGCGAAGGACAAGAGGCGGTGGAAGGACAGAGGCAGCGAAGGACAAGAGGCGGTGGAAGGACAGAGGCAGCGAAGGACAAGAGGCGGTGGAAGGACAGAGGCAGCGAAGGACAAGAGGCGGTGGAAGGACAGAGGCAGCGAAGGACAGAGCGAGATGAAAGAACTCAGTGGAAAATGTCGTTTGACAGTTGAGTATTAATTAAAATGCAAAGTGCTATGACGATCAAATGAGGGTCAGGAGAATCGCAGGTTAAGTGCGCTCTTCCTCT
Organism: Metaphire vulgaris; assembly: GCA_018105865.1. Lineage (NCBI taxonomy): Eukaryota > Metazoa > Annelida > Clitellata > Crassiclitellata > Megascolecidae > Metaphire > Metaphire vulgaris. Next base: position 449,631 of record CM030870.1, on the reverse strand, counting down.
CACCTCCCTCGTCACTATTGACGCCGGCATTCTTCGTCATCGTCGTCGTCATCATCATCATCATCATCATCATCATCATCATCATCATCATCATCATCATCATCATCATCATCATCTCATAATTCAGTCATCCTCCCCTCGCTCTTGCTTAACTTGGAGCCCCATGCAGTAGACTTAATACTGTATATATATATATACGTAATACTGTATATATATATATATATATATATATATATATATATATACGTAATACTGTATACTGTGTAGTTTTAAAAGGTCCTGCAGCTTTTAGGCTCTCAGATCCGACATCTAGACTGTGTTTTAAAATAGAAATTCCTCTACTCCCCTACGATGCTCCCCCCCCCCCACCCCACCCCCCCCCCCCCCCCCCACCACCCCCACCCCACCCACCCCCACCCACCCCCCACCCCCACCCACCCCCCCACCCGCGCCCTTTATATCTGTTCCGCCGTGGCAGTATATCATCATCGGCCGAGCAGCTGACCGAGTATGGCCTCGGTAGACAGTCGATGATGCTGAACATCAGCCGGGCGTTTCCTTCTGCGTCCCTTGGCAGCTGAACGACCAGAGCATCCATAAACATCTGGTACAGGGAACCAGTACACAGCGGCTCAGGTAACTCACGTAGGAACTCCTTCAGCACACCTGTACAACAAAACAACAAAACAACAAACACAATATACACCTGTGTATACTGTACATATATATACACACACACAGTATATATATATATGCACTGTATATCCTTACCATACGAGTTCATTTCTAACATCGCCACTTTTCGACCTTCATTGATATGTCAACGCTGTTAAAAGCGCTGTTGACTTTGGTACTTTTAGCTCTGCTACGGTGCTATAAAAATTGTCTTAGTAGTAGTAGTAGTAGTAGTAGTAGTAGTAGTAGTAGTAGTAGTAGTAGTAGTAGTAGTAGTAGTAGTAGTAGTAGTAGTAGTAGTAGTAGTAGTAGTAGTAGTAGTAGTAGTAGTAGCATACTAGCAGCAGCAACAACAATAACAATATACAGTATAAAGTACAGGAGAACTTCGTTATAACGTACTTGCAGGGTCTGCAAAATTCTGTAGGTATTAAACCCGAAGTACGTCATATGCAATGCCATCCAAATTCCAATATTGTAGCGCATCACACGGGACCACGGTATACATTGCGGTACGTTATAACCGACTAGACGTTATAACGAAGTTCCACTGTATATGGGTTTTATATTCAGAAGGCGAATGTTGCCAAAGGAGGTATTGAGTGATGGTCGTCGGTTGAGTGGACATTCCGAGATGATCTCAGTGAGTGGGGTGGGGTGGGGTGGGGGTGGGGGTGGGGGTGGAAGGGGGTTCATGGCGAATTGTCTTCCGGATGACTGCATTCTGCTGACGTCATTCCGTCGTCACGTGGTCTGCTCCTTCTGAGAGGAAGAGCAGCGTTGAAATGCCGGGTGCGATTTGAATCGCTGTTAGATCAACTCCGAATAGTTTAATTGCGCCGTTTCACAACAAATCAAGTGCGGCAACAATTCTATCCAAAAGCTAAACAGATATTTAGAAAATAAAGAAATTGCTGTGGTCTTCCGGGGGGAAGAAATTCCCCCAGACCGGATAAAATTTGACAGGGTTTCCTTCAGTGTTTTATCCAAACTCCAGGCCTTGGGGGAAATTGACTTGGTTGGAGGAGAAGAGTTCAGTGCAAAACTTTGCTTAAGTGCTGAGATTTTGGGGTGGGGGTGGGGTGGAGGGGATTTGTGTGGTTAGCGGGGGGCTTTCCTCCTTCCTATCAGGCGTCTGTGAAACACTGGCCTTCGTAAGAATCATTCTTCCGTTCCAACTTGGACTCATCACGTGACCATGCATCGAAGGCCCTCTGGTGAGAAATACTGACCACAGTTTCAATTGACCGTCATCTTCTGTTCTATTGCCAATATTTATATAGCGCCACTATAACAATAGCGTCATTCCATGCGCACTTGACCAGTACACCATAAGAGTCTAATTATTTGCTTATTTTCAGTGTTGTTATTATTCGGTTTCCGTCAGAACACCGAAGTTAAGCAACGTCGAGCGCGGTTAGTACTTGGATGGGTGACCATCTCGGGATCCAGTCGTGGTGTCGGCGGCCAACCAAGCCGTTCATCGCTTAGGCGTCGATAAATTGGCACAGCGTTAAGTTGCGAACGTAAAACGCGGGTCTAGAGAAAGTAATGACAATCCAATCTCAATATTAATGGTGTAATCCATTTGCGTTGCTGTTTGTCTATTACACGGAGATCAGCGCCGGACACTACGCTAGAAATCGAGTCAGGGTTACTACCTTTACCACTTTTATTGTAAGTTATTTGGTATAGTCATTTTAAATGATCAATATGGGAGATAGATAGATAGATAGATAGATAGATAGATAGATAAAACAGATAGATAGATAAAACAGATAGATAGATAGATAGATAAAACAGATAGATAGATAAAACAGATAGATAGATAGATAGATAGATAAAACAGATAGATAGATAAAACAGATAGATAGATAGATAGAATATAAAACGGTGATACGAGATGAAGTTGAATTGTCCATTTCCTTTCTCTCTCCATTCGGTGATCATTAACGTCTTCTGGGAAGAGGAAAACGCTTTTTTCTTAATTATGGAGAAACGGCGGGGGGAATGACGGCGGGGAGTGACGGCGGGGAGAGTGACGGCGGGGAGTGACGGCGGGGGAGTGGGGTCGCATATTCCAGCGATCAGCCAGAGTCGTCGTCGTCGGCAGCAGTGATGATGGTGGTCGTTGCGGAGGGAGGAAGAGAAGAAGCTTAATCGGCGATTCTAAGCGCAGAGGTCAATATAAGGCGACTGCTGTTAGGTGGAGGAGGAGGAGGAGGAGGAGGAGGAGGAGGAGGAGGAGGAGGAGGAGGAGGAGGAGGAGGAGGAGAGCCGATCGATGAGCTAGCCCGGGAGACCCGAGGAGCGAGACGCGAAATTAAATCCGATATAAACGACGCGAGAACAAAAGCTCTCCGCGAAACCAAAGCAGTCACGTGACACGTTGATTAAAGATTTCCTCCGATTCTTCTCGGCGACTTCCGGTTGGTGATCGCGCGAAGGAAAATCGTTGGAGGGTCTATTTTCTATTTCTCAAAAACACGCAGCAGAAGTTTCGCTTCTAAAGAAAATGAATTCTGTCAAAACTGGCGGCGATCAGCCGATCATGAGCAGAATCTTTGCCTTCGAATGACTTTCATTTGGACAAAGAGTCTTTATATATAGTTCTATATTATGCCCTTGGAACATTATGATGAAAGAGGCAACTCTGGCTCTGAGTGGTGCATATGGTGGAGTGTGTGGATCGGTGTTTAATCTAGACTCTGGACTCCGGGGGAAGGGGGGAACTGACAAAGCCGGGGGGAAGTCAGTTAGGGGCTGTTGTTAGTTGATGTAGTATGCCAAAATTTCCGGAGGGAATTTGAAATTTCCGGGGGAAGGGCAACTCCGCTCGGAAATGGCCTAGATTAAACCCTGGTGTGGATCAGAGCAGTGGCGGATTTACATTTTAAGGCCCTGTACGCTGTCTTTTAAAAAGTTACAGGTCAAGTGTGAAAAGTGACAAACTGACCTTTTTTGCTTGTCAAGTTTTTTAATCTTTCCTCGTGAAACTTTCGGAAGAGCGGAAGAGTAACAGATCAGGTGGTACAGTATGAGTGATAGTGGCGATAACCTTTTTCTTTTTGTTGTTCAAGACACGTTGCGTGACAAATGGTTGCATTTCGGAAAATAAAGTTGTTTAAACAAATAAATCATAAAAATCATGATAAAATATTGTTAATAGAAAAAGTGGACCCGTAAATTTTATTTTTACTGGTGAGCCCCGTGGTAAATCCGCCACTGGCTCAGAGTGAGGGTCTCTGAGTAGTAGGGGAGGCTTTTTGTGGGGGAGGGGCGGAAACTTAGCAGAGTGGTAACAGCGTTGGACGATGGAGCATAAGGTCGCGGGTTCGATCCCCGTAGGAGCCCTAAGGTCGACTGAGCCTTACTCGCTAGAGGGCGGTGGTAAACTGAGGAGCAGCGTTAAGCTGCGAGGTAAAACGTGGGTCTGGGGAAAGTAATGGCAACCTACCCCAGATCAATGGCTTATGCCACCTACGTCGCTGATTGCCTATAGACTGGAGATAAGCGCCGGAACCCAACGCTCGGACTCGAGTATACGGGACCTATCCTTACCTTTTTTGTGGGAGGGGGCGGGGGTGGGAGGGGAGAGGAGGGGGAAGGGGAGGGGGAGTGAAGGACTCCGGGAATAATGTAACTCCCGCGATCTCTTTACCTCTTCGGAAATTAAGAGCAACAAAAATATGACCTCTTCCTTTGTCCCTTTATTTCTTTGGACAAAAAAGATTTCGCTCTTTTTTCGAGTCTAGAACAGCAGACGACGATAGGAAGAAGGCAGTTGAAGTCATCTTTAGTTCGGAATTAGCTCTGAATACGGCAGCATCCATGCTCCCCATCTCTATGGCTCACTGGCCAGACAGACAGACAGACAGACAGACAGACAGACAGACAGTGGCGGTTCCACGTGGGGGATGAGTGGGGATGCATCCCCCCACCGGACTTTTTATTTCGCTTGTGAAACCTATTTTGGGGAAAAGTCTAGTAAAACCACGGGGAAAACCTGCGGATGACCTTTTTTGCTTGTAAACCTATTTTTTGTTGTAAAATTAGGGATGAAATTCCATGTTGTCGGCCTTTTCGGCAAAGTTTATTGATTTTTCCTTCTCTTTTCATCACCCCCACCAACTTCCAACGAATTCACTTCATCCTTCACCAAGAAATCCTGAAACCGCCACTGCAGACAGACAGACAGACAGACAGACAAAGGCAGCCTCACAAAGGCAGCCTCAGAAAGATTAGTCAATGTTTAGGACATTTACTTCAGTCTGTATTCAGATGCTGTTTCTACTGTAATGCAAATTGGTTTTTCATTCAAAAAGATGTTTTCTAAAAGACAATGATGATCATCAATAATTTCAGACAACAATTTGGAAAAGAGTGAAGGAAGGAAGGAAGGAAGGAAGGAGAGACGTCGGTCAAAAATTCAAACGATTCCCAGAAATCGATGCCAACCATTTTCCGCGCATTTAATGATAAGAAATTGCTTTATTTGAGGAGCTCCGATAATTTCATAAGAATGGCCAAATTAATTCTTCTATTTATGTCGGCCGAGAGGAGAAAATTAAAAGCCAGCGACAACAGAGAACCAGTGTCTTCTTCTTCTTCCTCTTCCTATTCCTCTTCTTCCTCCTCCTCCTCCTTCTGGTTCCCTGTTCTCTGATCTCCATCCATCAGAGAAGAAACGACGCATGCGCAATGGACATCATGCCAACAGCAAAAGACAAAAGACCCAAGAAGAAGAGAGAGACTCCACTTCACCCTTTCCGGCAAATTATGAAGATCTAATGCCTTCATTTAGGACAGATAATTGGAGGAGAGGGGGAGGAGGAGGGGAGGGGAGGAGCGGAGGAAGAGGAGGAGGAGAAGGACATCTCAATCACCTAGTCTCATCCGAATGGCATTTTAAAAGTTAAGGATATCTGCATTGGATAGAAGCGCATTCAGAAGAAGACAGACAGACAGACAGACAGACAGACAGACAGGCAGACAGGCAGACAGACAGATAGACAGGCAGGCAGACAGACAGAAACAGACAGACAGACAGACAGACAGACAGGCAGACAGGCAGACAGACAGACAGACAGACAGGCAGGCAGACAGACAGACAGACAGAAACAGAGAGAGACAGACAGACAGATGGACACAGAGAGCGACTCCTAATTACCGGTGACAATGTTGACGTCGACTGCGTTTCCAAACAGATCGTCTGCGTCCAGCCTCTCTTCCACTCTCTCCCGGAAGCACGTGACCTTCTCGAAGGATCCGCAGACGCGGTAGACGCCCACCTGTTCCATTCCGCTCCTCTCCACCTGTTCGACGCAGCGCCGGACGAGCAGCGGAATTCCACTTCCGGTCCTCCGTTCTCTCCGGACGACCGTCTCAAGGTCGTTGCCAAAGACGGAGTCGGCGTCGACCGAGGGCGTTCTCCGGTGCGACTCCCTCGGGTCCCTGTAGGTCAGCTCCACGTACAGCTCTCCTCTCGGGTCCAGTCGCAGGTACAGCTGGTGGTGGCGGTCAATGGCGGTCAGACGACGCAGACCCACGGAGGCGGTGAAGCAGAGTCGATGGCGCCGCTGCTGCTGCTGCTGCTGCTGTTGCGCATGCGCAGTCCAGTGATAGACGGAAAAGGTCAGAGTTCGAGCGTCGCGCAGGTCGACCAGGAATTGGTCGTCCCAATCGAAGGAAACCGACCCGGATATGACGTCAGTCGTCGCGTAGCCGATCGAATCGACGCCGATGACGCAGTACATGTCGTAGTCACGTGACCCGGGCGAAAACAATCGCAGAGCGCTGAAGATGCGGACCAGCATCGACCCGTTGACACCTGACACCTCACCTGTTGCAGCAGCAGCAGCAGCAGCAGAGGTCACAGGTGGGGGCTGTAGAGTTTGAATGCTTCTCTCCTGAGGCGCAGAAGTCGTCTGCCAGATTCGTCGCTTCCCGTCGCCGCACTCGATGACCTCTTCGGGTGGCGGAGGGTCCTCGAGGGGGACCGGTCGGGGTCAACGCACCCCCGCCCTCTCCCTCTCCGTGCGAAGACGAAGAATTGTTCAGGAGGAGACTTCGAAGGAATTGGTTCGAAGGGTTCTTCACAAGAAGAGGAGCCATAAGACCTCGGAGCGTGGAACCAGCGTCGCCCGTCAGACGAACGAACAGCGTCCGGTGACACTGGTTCCCTTGAGCGGCTTCGCTGCCGTCGCCGCCGCCGCCGCCGCCGCCGCCGTCGTCGTCGTCGTTTCTGCCGGGGGAAAGACGACGCTGGTTCCACAGTTTCTCGAGTTTCCCCCGCTGATATTCCGTCGGCCTGGAGTCGTGGATTATTCGACGATTTGAGAGAAAAGAGGAAGAGGGAGAGGAAGAGGAGGAGAGAGACCAAGCCGAGAAATCGTCTGGAAAGAGAAAATGGCGGAAAACAATTAATTCTTCGATTCCGTTTGACTTTACGGTCTC
>CM030870.1:350000-437500 GCA_018105865.1 Metaphire vulgaris | reverse complement strand
TGGACGACCTTGTGGACAGAGCAACCGACGGACGGCGCTGTATATGCACCGGTGGTAGATGTGTCTGTGCGTTGGGCGAGCGCCCGGCTAATTGCGTATGCGCCGTCTTAAGCGGTCACTGTGATGCGTCTGTTTTGTTTCTGAATTTCTTCTTATTGAAGTTATTGACTCCATGAAATCTGTGATTTTGAGAGTTTAGCTCTTGACTTTATATAGCGCCGTAATGCGTGGTAGATGACTATTTTTTGAAGCTGATTTTTGCCTACCTGGACCTACAACTTTGACCACCACGGACTACGGTTTACGGCCTATGGACTTTTAGCCAGGGATTGAGAGCTCGCGAATAAGCTGGTACAGCGCGCCAAGATTTCGGACAGCGCTATAGAAATTTCGTCTTACTTACTTACTTAGTAATTACTAATTAGACAGGTGCTCGATTTAAACACACGAAGCTCTAGCGAATAATCGCATTATAACTTTTTATTCGCCAGGTGGCGAGACTATTGTCATGCATACTGCAGAAATATAAATAGAAGATTAATGGTGCGGTAAAAGATACTGTAAAAATACGGTGCGTATTTATTTGGCGCTTTTTGGAGCATGAAGACTGGATGCGAAAAGAAGATGTGGACAATGTGGTTATAGGGAAATTAACGGTGTCATTTGTCGTTTGCCCCGGTGGCGCAATCGGTTAGCGCGCCGTACTTATAAAGGCAGTAGTCCGAAAGGACGAGGCGTGCTAGTGAGCTATGCGGAGGTTGTGAGTTCGATCCTCACCCGGGGCAGACTGATTTTTTCTAAATCAAAATGTAAGTATATTGATTAAATTCTCAAGTAATGTTACAAAACCCAGTGCATCAATATTTCGTCACGCGTTGTTTTGGGTATCTGAAATCGTTGACCGTCGACAGAACGTGTTTTGATCCTTCAAGCTGACCCGCAGATCAGGGATATTTTTACACCCCCCCCTAAAACCACTCCCAATTTGAGACAGACACCCCTAATTTCTGCTATGGGATGACCTCCTATTTGATAATCCTAGAAATAACCCTGTCGCCGATACAAAGCCACAAGCGACTGTGGACATAATTGGTGGCCATTCGCACTCTTAAGCCGCTTCGACTGTTTCCAAATAGGCAAGTTCAATACTATGATGGCGCTAAAGAAGTATTCTTTAGGACACCTCCGAGGGAGCCAAGCCAAGGGGTGTGCACTGTCCAACGGCTGCAATTTTAGCAGATACGAAGTTTGGCCGTAAGCTGTAAAGTCTTTGAGACTGTACACAGTCATGTTATAGACATCATTTGCATAATAATAATAATAATAATAATAATAATAATAATGTGATTTAAAGTGGTTTAGGAGGCTAAGTAAGCCTGTGTGAAAACCACTGTAGTAACTCTCCGCATTCAATAGCCACGGCGTTGGCCCAGGCCAGTGTTTAATCTAGACTCCTGGACTCCGGGGGGAAACTGAAAAAGCCGGGGGGAAAACTGACAAAACCGGGGGGAAAACTGACAAAACCGGGGGGAAACTGACAAAGCCGGGGGGAAAACTGACAAAGCCGGGGGAATTCTGTTAGGGGCCGCTGTTAGTCCATGTAGTATTCCAAAATTTCCGGGGGAATTTGAAATTTCCGGGGAGGGGAAAGGGCAATTCCCCCCCCCCGGAAACGGCCTAGATTAAACACTGGCCCAGGCGCATCTCAGTGTCCACCCTATTCTGGAACTCTGTCTGCGCCGCTGTCAGTGTCAGTCTACTTAACAGTTGACCCAATTGACCAGTGTTGGAGTTGTGAAATTTGAGCTGGGGGTGTTGAGGACTGAAATTCAATGAATGACAGAAACTGCATGTACCCGATATGCAATTTTTTGTAGGGTTGAAAAGTTAGCTGGGGGGTTCAACTCCCCCCAACAACTCCAACCCTGCAATTGACAAACCAAAAGTGCATTTAAAGAGATTCTTGATGACTATTTAGATTCACTTAGTGCTCTATAGTGGCCGTCTATTCTTAGGCACTCGATTATAACAAATACACGCACAGCCATTTTGTACAAGTTGCCGGAAGAGATTTGTGTAGAGAGTAGGTAGGGTCACTGCATCACAAACCTTCTAGATTTCATTAAGAACAGTATCTTAACCCCTTAACTGGGCAACTATTTGTAACTCAATGTAAAAATGGACGAGCATTACTCGGGGCACCCAGTTAAGGGGTTAATTGAAATCGGATTTCCGTCAGCAACAACATTTGTCAAATTCTGCACAAAAACTGGAGCCGCGGACATAATACGTCGAATGTTGCGACTATTTATTCGGCCATTTTGGAATGCATCTGGCAAAAGCAGAAGACAGCGTAAAATAATAAACAACAGATTTCAAAACCTTGTGATCTCTGATTTTTTATATCACGAATACCTTAGAAAGTTTTCGCCAATTTCAACCGCTATCTTCCCAAGGCTAACCCCTTGCAAGTTGCACAAAATGGCCACAACAACCCCCTTTAAGCCACCCTCCCCTCCCTCGCCCCTAGCATCCATCGAAATGACAAGGGCACTGCTAGCACCAACCGTACCCCCGGTGTGGCCAACATGTCTAGCCCCGTTGCCGGGCAACAGCTGCCACCCCATTCCGTAGCGCCCCTTCGTGTCCCAACTGACTTGGGTGTTTGCCACCGGGGTCCACAGCATCTCAATGGTCGAAGGTTTGAAGTATCCGAACGGTTGGGATTTTCTTTGATAACTGTACAGAAGGATGTTTCCAAACTTGACCAGGTCGTCGGTTGTCGAAAGGAGTCCGGCTCCGGCGAGTTTGAAGGAGTATTCGGTGAAAGGGCATTCTGAATGACACCGTCATCTCGCTTGACATAGTGTCTACAATCAGAAATCATAATAAACTATGATCAGCTGTTTTGAGATCAGATGACCCAAGTTTAGGAACATCAAACAGTGACCCAAGCCACACAATTACCCCTTTAATCAAATATAAAGGTAGTCCCGTATTCTAACGAGCGTAGCGTCCGGGCGCTGATCTCTGGGCACTAGGTAAGCAGCAACGCAGGTGGCTTACACCATTAATCTACAGTAGTATGACATTGCTTTCTCTAGACCCGCGTTTTACCTTCACAGCTTAACGCTGCTACCAATTTATTGACGCCTAAACGATGAATGGCTTGGTTGACCCCCGACACCACGACTAGAACCCAGGATGGTCACCCATCCAAGTACTAACCATGCTTAACGCTGCTTAACTTTAGCGTTCTAATGAGAACCAGTCACACGAGTAAGTAAGCCGATTAATCAAATATGGAGAACCGAAAGATCCAAGCAAATGTTTGCATACCTTGACATGCTGTATCGCAACTTCTCTGCATCGTCAACGAATGTATTTGATAAACCAAGCTCTTCTAAGAAGCCCTCAATCAGTTCCGTGAATTTCTTGTTAGTGGCGCCCTCTAGAACTGCGGCAAGAAGCGTGAAGCCGTGTGTCGTGTAATGGAATTCAGAGCCTGTGACAACGGAACATCAGAAACACGAATGGACAGTTACACCTTGACTACTTAAATAAAACGATCAAACAGGTGAATCAGAATGCAGATGGAAGCATGACAACACCTACCTGGATTACAGATGAGTGGATCTTCTTTGAAGATTCCAACCGATTTCTCTACACTTTTGTACTTTTTTGTGATGTAATATTCTTCGTAGGCAAAGTCCTAAATGCAAGAGTCACAAGAAAACAGCAGCAAAATCACAAGTTTCAGAAATGCAGAACAAAGTCGAAGGTTCACAATAAAAACAAAATAACTGTATTAACTCTTTTACACAGGTTTTGCAATGAATTTGCAATGTCAGTAGATCAGCAATATCACTTGCCAGGCTTAAGGGGTTAAAAACAGAACAAAACTTAAATTGGTGGTCGAACGCTCGATAATAATAAAACTTTTTTATTAGACCATCAGAAGTTTTTCTTGGAAAATTCCTTCCAATAAAGTTAAACAATGTTTATTAAAATTTGACTAAGAGCAAAACTATACTTTATGATATCACAAACCAAGTTAATGTGGCAACACTCAAGCACTGTTTGAAATGAGTGATAATAAGAGATGTTGGCATTAGAAAGAAATTATGACAACATTCTTATGGTTGGATGTCAGGGTGCAACAGTAAACGTGTTTTGCAATGTTGTTCAGTCTTTACTTATCAGACAATTCCCGATTAGATTCTCAATACAAACGCGGTGAAATACTTCAGATGCAGTCCCTTTGAAACTCCGGCCCTCGTCTTTCGTCAGCTTCTTGTAGTCTCGTACACAAGCAAGATGCGAGCACAGCTGACGTGGAGTCAGAATCACCTGATGAAATTTTAAAGCAGAATCTTAATATATTCTAAAAACTAATAAAATGACAAATTACACTGGAAAACACGATTTTCTTAACTGAGAAGGTAATAGGTGATTCAGATGGGATATGACACGCTGATTCCAAATCTGTAAGCGGTTTTGCTGTAGCACGTCAGGTTTAAAAGTTATCCCCATCTAATTGTTTTGCATGATACTGTCAAGAGTGTCATGTAATGCATTACACTGGTTTATAAAAACATTTTTGAAAATTGTATAAGATTTTTCAACTGTTTTATGACAATTTTGTACTGCTAAAATTGAAAATAATACTGGTTTCTTTGAATCAGGTCAGGCTTTTTGCAAATTTGACTTTTAAAAATCTTGCCTCATAACTAAATCGATTGTATTATGTAAAATTAGAGGGGCAACCAAAAAACATTTTGTCAATTGTCTCAGAAAGTTAGACTTCTTGCTGGGCATATCTAGAGTGCTGATTCCAAATATGGCATCAAATTTTTTCTATCATATCTAGTTTTTTAGATAAGGCCATATATTCTAGACCGGACGTGCATGTATAATTGCCTATATCACATGGTAACAAAAAAATTTGTGTTGCCCTGCTGCCTTAGAAGTAAGACCTGTTTCTTAGTATATTTATGGGTCATGATTCCAACTATGGCATCAGATTTCCTCTATTAGCTTTACTTTTTTAGATACATATATCCTACAGTATATTGGAAGTGCATGATTATATATATTTGCTCTATGTAGCTTTTGATTGCTCTCACCTAAAGGTCTTTGTTAATAACATTAAAGGTTTTATATTTCCAGAAGGAATCAATTGAAATATGTGCAGTATAATAAATTATATGACTTAATTAAATAAGCATGATTCATGACAACTGTTTTGAGGTAATTGTGGACGCAGGAGCAGCAACAGACCTCCAGGACACATTTAGAAATACAATTGCATGTTAAATGCTTGAAGTGTCATTTTTTCTGATTTCTAGTGTGACAAAATAAATGACAACTAATTCACTCATTAATATAGTTGTATCTAAATATGTAATAGTTGTTGCTTAGAAGTTTTTTGCTGTTCAATGATAGAATTCAAATAGATTAAGGATTCTACATTTAACGCATTTTAGTAGAACCAAAATATAAGGACGACTAAGCCGTATTTCAAAAACTAAAGCCAATGGGGTAAAACGGATGGCATTCTTGGAATCAGGGCACCAAAATTACACAAGAACAGGCCTTACTTTGCAGGCAACAAACTGTGTGTTGACCATTTCATTATAATAAAATCTGCATTACATAAATAGAAAATACATGCATACTGTATATGAAAAAATCACATGTAGCGATATATAAAAAAGTTGACCAGATTGAGCAAAACCAATGTTATATTTGAATTTAGGACATCAGAATTGTCCTAAATCTGTTAAGGAAACTTAGACATAAAATTTCATGTAAACCAGTGTCATTACATGTGCTTCAGTTACAGTACACTATACAATTTTTCTATTTGCCCGTAACTAAAAATTCTGACGTGATAGAAGATTTTGGTGGTTATATTTCGATTTAGCATAGCCTAATTGTATTAAATCACCACAATTCTTATCAGTTAATGAAAAAAACTTTTTTTTGTTACTCAGTGTTATTCACCAGTCAGCTTATTTACTTACAAGTGTTTAATATTATGTTTTAAAAATATGCAAGTTACAATAGTTTGCAATGTAACAGTTTCATGGTATTCATTAACCCCTTAACCGTGTATTTAACTGTAACTCAATAAAATGGATGGATATATCCGGAATCCCCAGTTAAGGGGTTAAAGTCAGGCAATCAGCCTCAGACAAAAGAAGAGCATCGTTGCAATTAGATTCCTCTTCGCATCGGGTGAAACTGCTTGACTTGAAATTCTCATCCAATTAGAGTTCTAAAATTGTGAAATGACTGCAGACAGATAGAATGAGGCTCTATTACAACTAAAAGTATGCAATAGAAAGTACCTTATCACCGGCCCAGTGTTTTTCAGGCCAGTATGGTACATACTGCTGCACGTCCTTGTCTAAATCCAGTTTCTGTCTCTCCCATTCTCTTGCCAAAAGTGCGGTGGTAATGGGTTTAGTGACACTTGCGATCTTCATGACAGAGCTGGAGTCACATCTCACTCTGTTCTCAATATCAGAAAATCCAAATCCTTAAATGTTGCAAAACAAAAAAATTAAATTATGCAAGTCAGGAGTAAAAGTCATTGTCTTAATAGTAGCCAGAGGCGAATAGTAGAGGCTTTATGGTATGCAAAGACAACAGGGCAACACTAGAAAATGTCAGGGTAGGAAGTAGGGAGATGGTCAAAGAAGGATACAAAATACAATTGGATTAGAATAGATGTAAATAAGGGAATTAGTGAACTAAAAACAACGTTGTTTTGTATTTCTATCTGTCAATGTCCTAATGAATAACAACCATGAGAAACTTACCCTCTTGCCAAACTGTTTGACCATTTACAGACACGGTTATGGCAAGACCTGGACAGTCAGTCTCCTTCTACAACAACAACAACAACAACAACAACAAAACAACAACAAACCCACATCAGCCATCGTCTACTAGGAATCTGAGCTTGAATTTGCAAACACAGACACATTCAGAAACTCCTACTGCAGTGCATCATTTTAAAGGGCGCTATAGAAGTAAAGGTGCTGAAAATGAATAGAAAGGTGTGTTCTACGGATGAAAGTAAGTTTTGTACAGAAAAATAAGACCTTCAGCTTCAAAAGAGCAGTTCTCGATGCTTCGACTGGAGCGCTGAAACGCCCTTTTGTGCCGGTCGATGGTCGGCGCCGCCTGGGGCCGGTGTCCACCGGGGATCCCTCGTCTCCTGCTCCGCATTTTGTCCGTTTCTTCAGCAGATGTTGAAGGGCAAAAGCTCCCCCGACTGCGGTCAGGCTCCCGCAGAAGGCGATCAGCCGCTGACGCCCTAAGCCACGCTGAGCCATCGAGGCCTACTAGCACTTCTGTTGATGTTCTTTTGCTTTTCCTTCTTGGTTAAACCCACCGAGATAAAAAAAATCTCCGTGGTTGAACCGGAACATCATAGAATTCAATAATGTTAAATTCTATGTAAACATCATGCGATATTCTATAGCGCTATTTTTTAAAATTTAATAATATTACAGCCATTGCTGATAGATTGTGAATTAGCAACGGCTATAGAAGCGTTGTAATAAGTTACTTAATATATGTCTGCCACAATTAAATATTAGATTGGCATATATAAATCCAACCTTGCTAAACTCCAAATAGTTCAAAATTCACCGGCACAAGTATTTTTCCAAACCTCAGAACGTGATCACGTGACCCCTGTTCGTTTTCAGTGATTTTCCGACAACCCCAGCTGGGGGTTACAGCCCTCGGTTTGTGACAGATACCCTCTGCCCTTGCACTCCTTCTAAGGGGTGGTGTTGGCCATCACCAAAACGGACTGGTGTTAAAGCTATTCATTTAAAATTCTAAAATGTCATCAGTTTTCAAATTGTGTCTAAAATGCGCTGGAATTCACTTCCGGGTATTGGTAATTTAAAAACATTTCCGAGGGCCAAGCATCGAACCCCCAACCCACCACCTCCATCCGACCGATTCTATTTTGCCCCTGGGTCCAATGAGTCTAGATGAAACACCTAGACATTTTCACCCCGTGCAATAATTATGGGACACCCCCTGAACGCAAATTCCTGGGAAAATGCCTGTTCGTAAGGGTCCTCGCTGGTTCCAATTAAAGAAAAGAGAGATTTTAAAATCTGCCTTCTGGCAAACAAAACTCTTTATTACAATGAACGTATGCCTAGCCTAGTGTATGGCGGAAGATGGCAAAGCGGGTCACGCTCTGGAGCGGTAGGCTGACGGAGCGGGTTCAATTTCCGCTGGCGGCAGTAATGCCTCCTAAGCCCAGAGCTCGAATTGCTGGGGGTTGGAGGGTTCAGCCCCACTTTAAAATGGCAGACCCTCCCTAGAGAAATGCAAAAAAGTTTTGCAAATGACAAAAGTGTAAATTCTTAAAACACCACGCTCGCCATGACCCCCTTTCATTTTCTCACAATTCGAGCACTGCTTAAGCCACTTTGAAGTTTGAATCATGCTGAGTTTATGCGAAGTAGCTGCCTCCTTTCAAACTCTCCTGCAAACAAACACTTGACTAGATCCTCATCTGTACTGGTTTTCTTTCCTCTCTCTCTCCTCTTTCTCCCTCTCCCTCTCTGTCTCTTTTCTTTCTGTTTCTCTCTTTCTCTCTGTCTCTGTCTGTCTGTCTCTGTCTGTCTCTTTGTCTGTCTGTCTGTCTCTGTCTGTCTGTCTCTTTGTCTGTCTGTCTGTCTGTCTGTCTGTCTGTCTGTCTGTCTGTCTGTCTGTCTGTCTGTCTGTCTGTCTGTCTCTCTCTCTCTCTCTCTCATACTCTGACAGTTCTTATGGTCTTCATACATTCTCATTGACTGCCCCCCTCCCTCCATAGGCAGTCATCTGGTTCTCCGGCCTGATACCCTGGACTTGACCTGAATCTTGTGATATGTGTAAACTGTGACAGTAAACAACAGTAACATAACAGTAAAATGTTACAATATGACGTAGGCTTACCAACGACCGATGTTCTGTGTTTTGTAAAGTAACTCTACTACAGAAGTTTAGGATTAGATTAGATAACAGTTGATTAGATTTATTCTATACAACTGTTTCGTTCAACTTTAAAGTTAAACTTTAAAACTTTTAAAACTTTTAAAGTTAAACTTTATTGTAAAGCTATTCGTTAACATTCTCGTGCTTAATGATAAGCGTGCGATTCTGAATTAAGATCGGAGTATTGAGATGAAAGTGACACTTCTCTTGGTTAGTAACTATATACCTAAAGGCAGAGGTCTTAAGGTGAGGCCTCCACCTGCTTCCTTATTATACCAGTGGTTCTCAGACCCCTTTGCCTCGCGGACCACTTTTGAAGATCAAAAATTTACCGCGGACACACACCTGAAAATCGAGAAAAAGTTTGGCAAGAAAAAAATCATCGCGTGTGACATTCGTCCCTCGCCACCTTACTTAGCCTAATCGTGCTGTTTGCTCTTTGGGAAATATATTATTATGTCTAATTTTTATTAACGTTTTTCAGAATTTTCCGCGGACCACTAGATCCCCTATTGCGGGCCACTTTTGGTACGAGGACCACGGGTTGAGAACCACTGTATTATACGACGCGCGGCGGCGGCGGCGGCGGCGGCGGCGGCGGCGGCGGCGGCGGCGGCGGCGGCGGCGGCGGCGGCGTCTATATAATCAGTTTGGGCGTCATTTGTTGTTAAGTTTTCCAAGTTTGACGATTGAGAAATAGGACGACTTCCCGTCGTAGACAAGGTTGACACCCGGGGTTCTTTTAACAATCGGACTCAACGGATGGATTACTGTAATTCCGTTCAGTTTTAGTTCGATTGAGATCAAATCGCCGACGATCAGTTGATCGGTGGCCAGTAGGGAGCTGGTGAAACACGTTCCGTCGATCGTCACTCTGTCTGACGGGGGAGTGACCGTCGTGCAGTTGTGCGTGATCGTCACGTTCTCAGAGGCCAGCGGTAAGCTGACGCTGCGGTGTTCGCGACTGATGGCGTGATGGAGTCGTGATCCGTAAGGGAAACTGTGGAAGGACAGGTGACTGTGTATCTGATAGAAAGAATCCTTTTCTATTTTGAATTTTCCAACCACCTTGTTGCTTTCTATTCCCTCGCAGCTGAAAGGCTCCCAAAGTGAAAATGTCATACCCGGTAAAGTTGCGTTCATCGCTCCAAACGACTAAAATAGAAAAAATCGCTGCAATTTCCTAGAGTCTTCAGTTTCAACGACGCCTCCAAATGATGGAATTTAAAATGAGTAAATTTTGCGCAATAACATTAAAAGGGACAACATCCACGTCGTCATTCGACCCCAGGCCGTCGATCGGTCACCTGGTCAAAGTCTTCAGTTTCAAATACAAATGAAAATCAGAATCCAACGCTGGATGCCACTCGGAAAATACTCCAGCGCAACCTCCAGCAGGTAGGAGCAGGGTCGTTCTAAGGCTTAGGCATGGCAGACACGTGCCGAGGGCCCCGCCCCAGCGATATATAAGGGGCCCCGTCGGGCGGCGCAAAAATAATTTGTTTGCTTTTGTCGGTTGACTTTGCGATTTTGGCAAAAAAGGTCATCGCCGCTTTATCTTGGTTGATTTTTAAATTTTTTCTCGATTTTGAATAAGCAAAAAGGCTCTGAAAAATGTCGGAGAGACTCTAAGACGGCTCTGAGTAGAGACTCTAATTGATACTCACAGTATAAACGCCGAAGTAGCCCTACTTTGGGATGTTTTTACTGATAAGGGGCCATCCATAAATGACGTAACGCGATTTTGACAGCTTTTTTACCCCCATTCGTAACACGTCGTCACAAAAAGTCAGACCCCTTAAAATATGACGTCACGACGCGCTAACCCCCTCTTGGTTTTGGCTTTGATCATAACCAACTTCGAAAAATCTTCACAAATAAAAAAGGTCATCCTCATCTTTCCCATTGTAGGTCTACTTAACTCTTTTTCCTTTCCAAATGTGCTGAAGGTCGCCACCTAAAAAAATTAGTATTATGTGACGTCACATTTCTGGAGACTCGCCGTCGTAACACATCGTCAGAAATGGTTGACCCCTCCCCCTAAGTGCGTTACGTCATTTGTGGATGGCCCCTGAAGTGTTTGCCGTACCCTGGTCTCTTGCTGGATTCGCCACCAGGAACATCTGAGCAGCGACCTGCGAACATTCCTTGGTTTTGCGATATCCTTAAAATGTATTCAAATGATTCGATTTAGTTAATAATAATAATAATAATAATAATAATAATAATAATAATAATATTATTATTATTATTATTATTATTATTATTATTATTATTATTATTATTATTATTATTATTATTATCTCTAAAACATTCTAACAATTATTGTTTTTGGTTCGAAATGACAAGTATAAAAAGCAACAGTTTAAAAGACAATAAGACATCGACTCTTCTTTGAAGTTCAAGTGATCGGAGGAGCTATTAACTGCTATTTTGTGCATACATAGGCCTATGTCGCATGCGTTTTATTATCTCTATGCTAATTATAAGAACACAGAGGCTTTGAATAATTCTCAATGGCGTAGCCAGGGCTCCGGAATATGGGGGAGGGAGCGGCACATCGCCATTTACGATTGAAAAGTTTAAAAGCAAAATAAATGTTGTCAATATGAGTTCTTAATTCACTCCCATATAACCATATAACCATATAACCATATAACCATATAACCATATAACCATATAACAATATAACAATATAACCATATAACCATATAACCATATAACCATATATCTTGATTCTGTTCCAACCTTCTCATCTTACCTACCCCCCTCACCCCCATCCCACCCAAAAAAAATTATCTCGGCGGTTCTGCGGAAATCCCATCATGATTGAGTCCAGCCAGAGCAGGGTCAGGCCCCCGCCGTGCCCCGCCGAGGCCAATTAATGTGTCCCCTTAAGCGGACGGACATAATGCAGGCAAATTGTCGCAATGTGACAGTCATCAGACTTTTGGGTGATGTCGCCTTCGCCATGGGCGGGAGGGGGTTGCAGGAGGGGCATGTGCCCCTAACCGATCCAACATTTTCAGATTTTATCATCATGATAAAAACCTCAAAGCCAAAAAGTTATGACGATAAACGAGTTCAGTTCTATTTCTTCCCTTTCAACGATTTAATCAAATCGCTCCAGATGCATGGAAGGAACGAGAAAAGTCGGAACATAAAGTAGGACCCCCAAACGGAATTCCTGGCTCCGCCTCTGGCATTCGCCTATCGTCACTCAATCTGAACGGTCACGTGATAGCGAATTAATTAAGCGTCGATGACGGTCATGCACTCACTCGGTCGACAACTGGTCTTCAGTTCGGTTTTCATGAACTGAAACCAAAAGGCAGATGACAGAATAAATGTAAAGTTTGCCCGTTATTAGTGCCCTGTTCATCAGGAGGCCTAGGCCTATGGAGGCCTATCTATAGGCTGCGGGACAGATGCCGCCGCTGTAATTGTGATATTAATGGTCCAGGATGTTGCGGCTATGACTGTGCACACAAAAGTCTACGTTAGTCTAAGTGTGTGGGTTGGTTTCCTGGTTCTTACACTGCAGGGCAGACCCTACTGAACCATTTTATACATCGTCATTATTATTATTATTATTATTATTATTATTATTATTATTATTATTATTATTATTATTATTATTATTATTATTATTATTATTATTATTAATATTATAAGTTCTTGGGTTTTGAGTTGATCTTAGGACCGTTTCTGTTAAGCGCTGCTCTATAGTTCCTAAGTTCCATATTCTGAATCCCTGTTGTTGCTTTCTGAATTTGTCAGCAGAGGATCTGAAGGCCACAGACTGAGGCGTTGAAGTTGAGGCGCTATAGAAGCTCCCATTCAATCATAATACTCTATAATAAGGGAATTATTTGAGAAGAGAAATATGCATTGATCGCTATTAGTTTTCGCTTGATAAGATTCATAATACTGTAGGTCTACTGTATGTCTGTATTAGACTAGAGACCGGTTCTGTCTTTGATATTGGCATGAATATATACCTGCATCATGATCCTAGGTCAAAGGTGAGATCGAGGGGGATGCCATACTAACGTGTTCGACGGTGTCAAGCAGACTTCCTGTCAATTCCGTTGTCTGGAATTTCTGGTATTTCCAGGCGATCAGCCCAGTTGCCATGACGACGTTTATGAGTGCCATGAAGGAAAGCGCCGTTCCGGTGATCCACTTCCATCGTCTCTTTTCCTCTTCGAACCTCGCCAGGACCGGATCCCTCGACCGCTGCTGCTCCAGCTTCCGCCCGTAGGACCCGCGGGCGAAGAACGACAGGTAGTTGTAGTTCGACCCGCCGCCGCCGCCGCCGCCGCCGCCGCCGCCGCCGCCCTGGTCGTAACCGCTGTCGTCGTCGGTGACAGCGGTTGACGCTCCGCTTAAGGACATATCGTCTTCTCCTTCGATTCCAACGGACGGTGCTTGGGCCAGTCAAGTGGTCAGAATCAAAAGCCAGTCAATTCACTTTGTACTGGTTATAGCCTACGAACTCTCCTGTTCAGAGACGACTTTTGCTATAGATTGGGTTTCAAGTCGATATCCAGTTCAATGTTTTATCTCTTTCCTGTTCGTCTCTGAGTCTCTCTCTCTCTCTCTCTGTCTCTCTCTCTCTCTGTCTCTCTCTCTCTCTCTCTCTCTCTCTCTTCTCGGTCTCTGCTGGTAGCTTTAGCCTGTAATAGTTCAGTCTCTATCTGGCGACATCAGTCTAGGCCTAATTGCGAAAGTGTAATTATAGGGCTACTGTAAGATACACATTACACACGCAGAGAGAGAGAGAGACAGAGACAGAGACAGAGACAGAGAGAGAGACAGAGACAGAGACAGAAGACAGAGAGACAGAGAGACAGAGAGGCAGAGAGACAGAGATGTTTGTGCCCTGCTTAACTGCGCACCACAGAGGAAAGTGACTTGGTCGTAAAACTAAATGGCTGAATCCACTGCAGGTTTTTAAAACGTAATTTAACCATCGCTCTGCAAGGTTTTTTCCTAGCGTATTCGGCTAAAGGGCAGAGGTTACACGCTCCTCTCCTCCCCTCCTCCCCCCATCTATCTCGGCAGTGCATTGATGCGGGTCTCTCTCCTTTTCGCCGACGCTCCAAGTTCTGAAAATTAGCTTAACGGAGGTTTTAAAAACACTGCTGGTGCCACCTGGTGAATAAGAAAGAGAAAATACGAAGGAGATGTGTTGGAATCAGATCAGAATCAGAATCCAGTTTATTTTCTTCTTCTCGACATCATACATAGACACTTTGGTAGCAAGTAACAACTTCTAGACGTATAAAAGAAGTCTATTTATTGACTTCTATTAGGTAGTCTCATATTAAGTAGATTATAGGTGTATAAGACAATTGAAATTCAGATTAAGCACTAATAATTTGATAAAGCATTAGCCTACCACTGAAAACTGAATTAAATGAGAAACTAGTGTTGAGAGAAATAAAAACGGTTGATCGAAGGGCAAAGCCCGTAATGTGATCAACCGAGTACCAGTCAGATTCATTCATTCATTCATTCCTTGACAATTTCTATAGCGCTGTAACAAGGCTGAGGCCCACAACAAAAGCGCTTTAACATCTCAACTATAACCCAACCTAAACAGATGCGTTTTTAATCTCGTGATGAAATGCTCGGGAGTATCAGCCGTGGTGGTCTCATCAGGAAGAGAGTTCCACAAGATAGGATTACCCCTAGTGAAAGATCTCTCTCCGAACTTGGCGGTCTTGGATGGGGGAGGAACGTGAAGTTTAACCCCACGACTCGAGCGGAGCGAAGATCTCCTGTCATTACCCTGCGGTCTCTTTACAAGAGAGGCAAGGTACTCAGGACAACACGGGTCATGCAGCGCTCTGTACGTCAGCCAGCATCTTTTGAACACAATCCGCTCAGGGACTCGAAGCCAATGTAGACGATCCCTGAGAAGTGGTGTTACATGTTCGCACCAGCGACATCCGAACACAACCCTCGCCGAGAGATTCAGAACAGACTGCAGCCGATCAAGTTTGCTAACCGGGAGGCCCAACAGGACACTATTGCAATAGTCGATCCTAGTTAGCACCAAGGCCCGGACCAAGTGTACCACTCCGGATACAGGCAGATATCGCCGGACTGATCGGATCCTTCTCAAAAAAAGTGACATCGCCTGATCACATCGTTTACGTGGCTCGAATGAAAGAGTCCCATCAAAGAGTACCCCAACAGCCGCACGCACTCAGAGGGGACAATGGTAACATCACCCATCGCGAACGGTTTGCGACTCACCAGCATCCTTCTCCGAGGGTGCTGACCCACAGGAAACTCAGTTTTTCCCACGTTAAGGGCCAGTCGATTTTCCTCCGCCCACTTCGAGACAGCGACTAGACACTCGATGAACCGTTCCCGAAGCGCCTCCACATCACCAGGAAGGCAGGACGAGTAAATCTGACTGTCATCAGCATAGCTATGGGGTGCCAGTCCAAAGGCCGCAATAATTGATCTCAGATCAGCCGTGTACAGAATAAAAAGTAATGGACCAAGTACTGACCCTTCAGGAACTCCACAGCCAACGTTCCGCCCCATAGAGGTGTTTCCCACCGACACATTACAGATTGCACTCTATCAGAGAGATAGCTGGCTATCCACCGCAAGAATTAAATGAGAACCTAGTGTTGAGACTCGAAAGAAAATGAAAAATGCAGGCCGAGAAAAAGACGATTTCTCAAGCCTAGAAAATGAACGACGATGGCAAGATCAAAATGCAGTACCAAATAAATGTAGATTATGCGTTACAATCATTTTGGCTTCTTAGTACTGAATGATATCCAATATCAAGTTATGAATACTATATCATAAATGTAGATAAAGTACATACAAGTAGATAGATACAAGTAGATAAATGTACATACCACCAAACAATTCTTTACGCTAGAAAAAGGGTATTCAGGGCTGACATAATAATTGTTGTTGGAGGGTTATGAGATGACTTTTAAGTGCCTTTTTAAATTGATGCCATTGGCTTATATATTTTGGGTCAAGAGGGTAAGTCGTTCCAAAGTCTAGGTCCTATAAATCTAGTAGTAAATTTCCTTTTATTGGTTGCAGCAAATGGAATAAAAAGATTGTTTGAATTCCTGAGGTTGAATTTACACTCAGAAGTTTCATGAAAAAGTTTGTTAGATGAGTAGTATAGGGGTAATACGTTTAAAACCGCTTCGGTCATTCTTTATTGTCTCAGATTAAAACTTTAATTCCATATCCGCATCGTTGCTACCTTTTATTAAAACTCACGAAACTTTTGAAATGCTCCCCTAGCGAATGTTCATCGAGCTAAACGTATTGGCACTGAGTCGCCCCTGGCGAATGCCGTCGAAACTGCATAAGTATGCAAAATTTCATCTTCGTCGTCGTCGATTTAAAGAACAGTTTTCATATTCACTGGTCGATATTTCATCAATAGTGAGGCCCTACCCCAGTTTTATTCAATGTTCATGTTTCCAATACACAAGTGCTATGGGGCGGCCGAGAGAAATGCCTGATTCATGACGTCCCCTTATCTTCAACTGCTGAAGGAAAGGGAAATGATGATGATGATGATGATGATGATGATGATGATGATGATGATGATGATGATGATGATGATGATGATGATGATGCGATGCAATGGCGTTATGTCAATTTGGGGGCTGTCGCGATTGAGGCGCTACAGAAGAAGAAGCCCGGTGGGTTATGTTTTGGGTGAAATCCCTGATCTGTGGTTGCCAAGATTGTAGATCCAGGTGGGCAGTCACCAGAAAGTATTTCTATAGAGGATAATAACGGGTATGGTAATTATTAATTGACTCTGTCCTGGCAACAACTGGACTCCTCCTTCTCCTCCTCCTCCTCCTCCTCCTCTACATTTCCTCCATCCATTATGGAAATAGCAGTGCATCGTATATATCGACTGCAATTGGTGACGATGACATTTGTCGTGCCATCGATTTCGAGATCGACGCGTCTTCTCTTCGAAGTGACGCAGCGTGCTCTCCCGGGGCTTAGGCCTACTTAAGCCACCACAACGCCCCTATGGGCCCAACACCCGCCCAACAGCCTCTTAAACTCAAGGCGAAGGATTATAGACCTGCCTACTCTCAGCTCTCTCTCTCCGCCTCTGTCTCTGTCTCTGTCTCTGTCTGTCTGTCTGTCTGTCTGTCTGTCTGTCTGTCTGTCTGTCTCTCTCTCTCTCTCTCTCTCTCTCTCTCTCTCTCTCTCTCTCTCTCTCTCTCTCTCTTTCATATGTGTGGACCAGCAGTCTTGATCTCAGCCTATAGGCATTTGGTTGGCGGATAGAATCTGATGGCGAACTGTGGACAGCAGCATCTGTTGTAATATTTCGATGCGTAAAGATCTTGAACGTAATTTTTCTACTGGTAAGTTACGGTAACTAGGTTACAGTGTAGGCTTTAATTTCACGTTTTTATACAAAATAGGCTCTATTGGTACGTTATCGTTGTTAAAACATAGGTCTACCTGTCTCTCGATATATCGACTGTTTTTAACAATTCATTTCTATAATTTCGAATCACGTGACCTGTAGCTTTTTGTCAGTCGAGACAGAAGTCTTCTGTCGTACGCAGTCTGTATTTAGGCCATCAGCGTGTCTACTGAGATTTGAAGACGATTGTCAAAGTCCAGAGCTCTTAGCGCTTCGGTCTACGTAGGCCTTAAACTTAGCATGATTTAAAGTGGCTTAGAAGGCATTACTGCCTGCCTGCGTGAAAGCCACTAGGGGCACTAACGGGGCTTGAACCCGCTCCGTCAACCTGACGCTCCAGCGCGTAACCCACTCTGCCATCTTCCGCCCCCAGGCCTATCCTTTCTTCTGGATCAACATTAGAAATAAATTTAAGTATCTATGGTTTTAATATTGAGTTGTTGTTTTAAGGGCAAATTAAGGCAGTGTTTTTTCTAGCCACCTAGACATTGGGGGAGTTTAGCATTTGGGGGGCAGACACTGGGGAGGTCATACTACTTGCCAAAATGTCAAAAATCTAGGAGGAAATTTCAAACTTTGGGAGGAGGGGAAATTCCCCAGAGAAGGCCTCTAGAATAAACACTGGTTTTAAGGACATCGTCTATGGCCCTATGCTCTTAAGAGGCCAATGACGTCTTATTATTAAAGAAGTTGTCGCCAGAGCGTTCAATTGAACCGGTTAATCTGAACCAGTGCAGCTCAGTGTTTCACCCAGAGCCCAGGCCTCTGGGGGGGGGGGGCAAATCGACTTTGCTGAAGGGGAAGAGTCACGCAGTTCAATGCAAAAATTTGTCACTTTTGAAATTTGGGGTGGGGTGGGAGGTGGTGTTGAGGCTTTTGGGGGGATGGTGGTGGAATCCCCCCCCCCTAACAGACCCGGATAAAACACTGCCTGGGCTTACAATTAAGTGGAGATCGGTTGAAAGCAATTCTACCTATAAATATACTGAAGCAAAATGATAGTATTGTAGCGATTCGATATTTGTCCTAGGCTGGACGTGAGCCTATCTATGCTAATTGGCTCGTAGGCCGTGTGCCGCTGTGCTGCGTGTCTTGAATTTCCTTAATAAGGCAGATAATTAATTAGGCCGCTTAAGACGCTCGTTGTACAGTGTCCTTCTTATC
This sequence comes from Metaphire vulgaris, assembly GCA_018105865.1. Taxonomy (NCBI): domain Eukaryota; kingdom Metazoa; phylum Annelida; class Clitellata; order Crassiclitellata; family Megascolecidae; genus Metaphire; species Metaphire vulgaris. Next base: position 418,863 of record CM030870.1, on the reverse strand, counting down.
CAGGCTTCAGGTCTTTGTGTGTGTGGGGAGGGGGAATTGACTTGGCTGGAGAAGAAAAGACATAGTTCAATGCAAAAATTTGTGTCAGTGCCAAAATTTGGGAAGGGAAATTTAAGAGGGGGGGTGAAATCTCTCCCTAGCAGGCTTTGAAAAAACACTGTCTTTTCAGAAGTCCTATTGATAAATATCCAGCTATGGCTCTGGATAGGGACTTTCGAATGATCTGCAAGCGGTATAAGGTTTGACAGGCCGCCGAGAGGGGGCAGGAGGGGCAGTTGCACAGCGGCCCGGTGGCCTGCAGGGGGCCCGGACCCGGTGGTGGTGATGATGATGATGATGATGATGATGATGATGATGATGATGATGATGATGATGATGATGATGATGATGATGATGATGCATTAACAAGAGCCTGAACACTGATAAAGACCGACAAGCCAGAAAAAAGGTCATTAACATTTTCACAGACTTGGCAGCCTCAGGGACCCGTGACTTTTTTTTGCACCGGGGCCCGCAAATTCTCTCGGCGGCCCTGAAGTTTGATTTTGAAATTCCCGTGTAACAAGCGACATCTGAATTGCAGATGAAGACAGCGTCTAAGAAGGAGGAGGAGGAGGACGAGGAGGATGAGAAGAAGAAGAAGGCGCGTGTTGTGGATAGGCGAGGGGAGAGCCTGTCCTCTTCTTCTCTTCGTCTTCTTCCTCTTCTCCCCCTCCGTATCGGTTCTCGACCGAAGCCCCCGTCTACTTCGATTCCTCCGCTTGGTCGACCATCCGCCAGAGTTTCCGCATCGCCGTTTCCCATTCGACGGTCTTTGTCTGCGACCGTTTCCTTGGCGACCAAATGGCGACGGAGGTGGCGAAGGAGGTGGCGGCCCTGTCGACGGACAGTCGCTTCCTGTTCGTCGCCGACTCCTCAGCTGGCGGCGGCGGGGCGTCGAGGTCCGTTCACCTGACGGAGCACTGCGCCCAGGTGCACGGGGCGGTCGACTGCATGGCGCTGCTCGTCTATAAGCTGGCCCGCTTCGTGTCGTCTTCGTCGTGGACCAAGGCGACCGTCAAGATCACGGAGTTCCTTGACGACTCGACGCTCCTCTACAACGATCCGTACGTCTCCATCGGGGAAAGGACCCTCAAGTGCCTGTACTTCCCCACTCGGACGAAGCCTGGAGGAGGAGGAGGGAAGAAGGGGGAAGAGAGGGCGGAGGAGGAGAAATGCGTTCATCTGAGAAGCAGTTCCGAGAATCTGGATGTAAGGACGAAGGGAGATCGGTTGATTGCGTTCTGGAAGGACGGAATGACGGAGAGGACGGCAGCTTCGAAGAACAGTTTCGTTATTTGCATCACTTTACACAGGCGCTCGTGAGGGAGGGGCTCATGAGAGAGAGGGGGTCCTTCAAAAGGGATTCTTAGTGAAAATGTTCGACCATTTGTGTTGATTTTCTCGAATTCTCTCGTCTTTTGCTACTAATTGCTAGACCTTCTATCAGGTGTATATATAAGGTGTTATTTATACTGAAAGTGTGACGTCACGCTGGTCCTTACCCTCCCTCTCTCCCCTGTCAGACTGTCACACTCTTAGACCCCCGTCCTCTCCTCGAGCGTGACGTACTTTATGGACGACCCCTTTGTATATGTATTGTATATAAGTCCAATACGTCATTAAATAAGTGATGTCATCTTTAATGAAACTTTTGGTTTGATCTCAACTCTGTTTATGTGGGGGAGGGTGTCCAGTGGCTGTTGGACACCCTTTGTCTCAAAGTTTGGGGGTCCTGATACCCCTTATGATCGCCGCCTATACCACTGGCAACTAGTGGACGAGAATCGTCTCTTCGTCGTCGACTTCATCACCTTAGTATAATGAATATTAATGTTCCCATGAAAGGAGGTAGCCCCCTACCGAATGCAAATGAAACTACAAACGCCCCTGGCGAAAGCGAATTAAACCATAACTCTTTTTATTATTATCTATTTTATTTTATTATTTTATTATTATTTATTATCTTCTCTGCCTTACAACAGATGTTCATCTTTTGAGCCACCGTGGACTAACGGCTTAGAGACTGCAGTCTCTCACTTGACTGAAACTGCTAAAACTGTGACCTCCCTTTCATTAGAAATAATATTTCACCAAGACAACCATTTGAAAAGAAGCAACTTTATTATATTTGTAAAACTTTCATAACACTGAATTAAGACAGTAACAGTAAATGCTGTCTGTAAAAGAACAACAACAAGTATACACTAAAACACTTATTCCCTCCATACACTAGTTTAATAAAAGCCATTCCACATAAAACTTTGCTTAGTAAAATTCTGGTCATAAAATCACATTCTACGTTGTGTCTCGTCCGTTGCATGATTTGCAGTCTATGGTGGCGCTATAGAAGTTTAACATTTCCAACAATGTCGCCTAAAATGCATATTTCTATGAATAGTATCGCATCGTTTGTTTCTCAAAGGCATCGATGATGGCTTTCCTGCACAAATAAAACAAATACAAGACATTAATCATAGTAAATATTGCATCAAATTGCATTGTGTTTATAAGAAGGCATTCATTGGTAAATGTTTGAGATTGAATGTCATCAAACTGCTTCAAGTATCACAGAAATAATTATGTATATCTGTAAAAATTCCGCTCATAACAAAAGTTTCCGTAAGCAGGGCAATTATAACACACACGAGGCTATAAAAAAGCCCGTAAGTTCAGAAAGGTCATTTCTATACCAAAGGATTTAATGCACTACCAATTAGATCATCACTTCAATATTTCTAAAATCAAATTCTGTTCGAATCCTCCGATGATAATAATGCAAGTATCTTCGGTTCTCTTCAGATAAAATACCTGAATTCACCCTGTTTGAAGAGAAACGCCGAAATGTGTCCGGAGTCAATGCAGCGAACCTCTGCCCCAGGCCAAAGCTCCGTCAGGCTGAGGACGGAGTCCCGTGGAACATAGGCGTCCGATTTTCCGACCACGATGATGACGAGCCCCGGATCGACTGGGACCGAGAAATTGCCGAGGTGGGTACATTCGTCCATTATCCCCCTCATGAAGTCCAAGACCTCCCTCTGCTGGTCTTCTCTCGGGAGGAGGACGCGACAGCTGCAGAGGACGGACCCCGGCCAACGGAAGTGGAATGGAAACTGGCAGCGGGTGGGGAGTTTGACTGGACGCGACTAGCAGCCGCCGCCGCTGCTGCTGCTGTTACGCAACCGACCCACTCCCTCCTCCGGCTTAAGAAGAAACTGACTTTGCAGCTCTTCCATTCTGATGACACTCGAAGGGTAATTACGGGCAAAGTTTTGGCCCAACTGGAACGCAGTGTTCACCCGATTCTAGAGACACACACACAACGCAATGCAAAACCATCTCTTATACAGTACACAAAATGCCTAAAAATAATACAAGCCATACAACAGCCCAGAGTCGTCTGTACAAATGCACTACAATCCGACAAATGCAGACTGGATTTCAGAAAATGAAATCTGGATGTCTGTGTGATGGGCTGTTGATGCAGTAAAACAGAAGAATGCTGATTGTGTAATGTAGAGTAAATCAACAGAATATTTGTAAAGCATATCGTCTGAGGAATCGCTCAGAAGCACTGTGTGTTGGCAGAGTCTTTGAGAATTTGCTAAAAATATTTTTTTTCAAACTTCAGAATAATTTTCTACAATGGACTTCTAACTCTCTGAAGCATTAATGTAAGCATGAGGTAATCACTACGTCATTCTACAGAATACAAGGTCCTGGGGTCACTGACCGGGGTCACTGACCGGGGTCACATGGACTCTGAAGTTAAGTTGAGCACCAGAATTCTACAGTAACTTATTAAACGATGGAAAAGAAAAGATCAGAGAGGTCTTTGTCATGCAGTTAACACTATTGCCTCAGTCGATACACTTTTCAGCTGCAAAAGCTGGACAATAATGAAAGAAGATGAACAGCGCATACAGGCATTTGAAATGAAAGGCCTAAGGCAAATAAAGAGAGTTTCTTGGAAAGCAAAGAAAACAAATGAATGGGTATTGGATAAAGCAGGAGTTCAAAGAACCATGCTGGAAACAGTAAAGAAAAGAAAACTGAATTACAGGGGACATATTGACTGTCTACAAAACAGGACTGCCTAGAGAAAGAAATAATACAAGGCACAATGCCAGGATCACGAAAAAGAGGCAGACCAAGAAAAAAATGGGAAGACAATATAAAAGAATGGACAGGACTCACTATAGAACAGGAGACAAGAACAGTAGAAGACCATAACACTTGGAAGAAGGCAGTCCACAACGCAGCCAACCTTCAGAGCGACCACTAAACGATACCTTTTCAGGGCTCTGAATCAGCTTAGAGAGTTCGTCTTCATAGCTGTTATCAGAAAAGTACTGTTGTTGGAGCAACTTCCAAGGAATGGCTCCACTCATCACACCCTAAAACAACCACAGCCAGTTACGCCGAGTTTACACCGGCATTTAAGGAACACACAAACGTAACATCGTAAATATTACACTGAAATTACATTTTCAACTTTTAAACCACTACGAAAGTTTGGTGTAACCCTTTGTTTGCAAAACATTTGCAGATTACCAGAGTGAAGAAGACATTGTGAAGTGGCTACCTGGGTAAAAACGACAGACGCGGTACTCCAGGACAAACATGGAACCAGTGCGATGGGCTTGGACCAGTTCGTCGCAGCAAGAGAAGCCATCTATTGTTTTCACAGATAATGACAGAAATGAAAAGCAACAACTAAACAGACAGACAAGAACACACACAGTCTCCATCTGTGTCGTGTTTTCTCACCTCGGTGAAAATGGACGACGCAGTGCTCCACGACAGAATTGGAACTAAAGAAACTGGTTTGTGCCAACTTGTGGCAGCTGCTGATGCCATCTGGTGAATTAAAAATGAAAAGCATCCAAAAGATGCAGAAATTCAGGTCAAAAATCAAATCACGAAATTAAAACATATAAATATGGCCAAACACAAGTAATTCAGTCAATAAAAATACAAATACAGTGCGGGCAAGGATTCCTAAATCAAACAGCAATTATAATATATGCATGAAATGTACAAAATTCTCAAGAACCATGAAGGGAGAATGGGGGGTGATTATGAAATGATGCCAAATGCCCAATTGACTATTATGTCAACTGTAAGAAATCATCTATTTATAGGCAATGAAGAAGATTCCTGTGATGAAACCCTGAGGAATCCAAAACATCAACAAAAACCAAATTAAAAACCGAAATCAGTGAAACAAATGAACGTGAAGAAGAGCGTATGTTTCTACGTACATGTCCTCCCATGGAAATGCCGGTAATGCCGAGCGGCCCGTAGCCCTGCTGTTCACACCAATGGAACAGCACCAAAGACTCAAGAACAAGAGCTCCTCCCATTACAAACAGATCGGAGACGTTGTGCAGACTAGAGCGACTGAAAGACAGACGGACAAAAGCTACACTTTGCAAGCAAAGGCTTCTCAAATAGACAAATACTCAATTCCATATCAAGCAAATTAATATACAAATCAAATTAATTCATATAAACTAAATGAAAATGTGCTTCCAAAGTAACACTAGAACAGAAATGAAATATCGAATATTAATTATTATCGCTAAGCAACAGAATTACGCTTAAAATTGCATCATTCTTAAATCTGAAAATATCCTTACAGTTGTTGTTTTGGTTTTCTGACTCCATGTAAACACAGACATTAAGGAAAGGCTCTTGGACAACAAAGAAAACAACAACAAAAAGCAACGGCAGCAGCAACAACCACATATCACCGATAAAACAACGATGCAACACAGTAAGTATCACAGAAGATTATAAGAAAATGTATGAGTCTAAAGTGAGTCCTGCATGCTAATTGTAATTCTTGTTTTCAAAGGATATAATACGGATTTTCGAGTATTATTGACGCAATTCCAGCTTCTTTCAGGAGCGGTCGTGCCATCAGAGTTCTGCGTCTCCAGAAATACTAAAATAAAAAAAGTGCAACATGGCAACAAATACAGCCGCACAAAATATGCAACCAGAAGTGAAATCAATGTCAGTTCTATTGAAATGAAAGCAAACTGTGAAATGAATGCAGCAAAAACATACTGATGTTGGAAGTAATCTCAATTTAAAATCATTTCATAATAGAGACACAGAAAGGAAAGGCTAAAATATCAGAAACTGGTCAAGTATAAACTTTTCCTCTGCAATTAATGCGTGTTTCACGAAAGCCTCTGCGCAGTGCCTAGCAATTCAAAGCACGAACCTATCGTGCATCTAAAATATATACCATTTTAAATTAAATTATAAAATTAAATTATAGCAGCATGCATAGTGCAAATGAGCAGCATGCATAAAAACCAGTAAGTAAGTAAAACACATACATGGTCTCCTGTACCGGCCAAATGAAGACAGACAGGCTTCAACTTCCCAGGCCAAACTTTTGGCAAAATAACCTGAAATCTACAACAACAAAGATGATAAAACATTTAATACACATCCACTTAATACACATCCAATTAACCCCTTAACTGGGGATCCCGGATATATCCGTCCATTTTACATTGAGTTACAATTAAATACACGGTTAAGAGGTTAATACACATCCACATCCATTTAATGCACATCCATTTAATCGGATTACAGTAAAATCTCATAAACATTATCAACAGACAACAAATGCCATCATAATATATATTTTCAACGGAACTGAGAAACTCAAATCGACGTATTGTCCAACCAACTGAGGGTGATCTAACTGACCTGGCGATCTCCGTTTCCTTCGGCATGATCCCTGGAAGATGTTTGATGAAAGGAGAGACAAAATGACCTTCCAAAATCCGACAATCCTTTTGTGTTTCATCCTAAAAAATTTCAACAAACAAGATTATGCTGCACGTTCAGTCGCTCCAATCTAACATGATTGTAACTTCAACGGCAAAGTTGAAGTGCAGTGTAACTGTTTTCTATTTTATCCCACATTCAAACATTTTCAAATTGAAATAAGCTCTACGCCAGTCATCCACAAAACAAGACAAAATCAAATGTTTTACAGAAAGCAAAATGAAAATTTCTGCAATCAACTATCACAATAAGGTATTGGGGTATCAGATTATCAGATAGTAGTTGTTTCTCAGCGTGGGCAAAGGCTCAAGAATTCATCGCCAATATCACTTCATGCAACCAGCACATTATCATCTTTTGCAACTGGTCTTAAGACTTAAAACTGCAATTAAAGGTCAACTGAAGCATAAATTACATAAGTTTATGACCTTATCAATATGTATCGGATAATCAGACGAGACAAGATGTTGACATGTATCTCGGCAGGAAATAATCTTTCTGAATTCAAACAGCCTAAAATAATAAAACACAAATTTAATAGAAACCCGTTGTAACTTGTCTGATATAAATCAATGAGATGACTGATTTCTCATATGTACTTAAGACTGTTCACCACGATATCTGTGATGAGAAATTTTCAAATGCAAAATTTAATTGCAAGTGAAATTGACAAAAGCAGTGATAAACAATTTACAGAAATTTAAAAGCAATAAATTTCAACAGAAACAGATTTAACCTCTTTAAGTTGTCTGGGTTTCCCCATCCCTTTGTAAAATATTTTGTCAGCAGAAGTCTTCGGTACAATTGGTCCAACCGACTCATCTTTGCACAAAGATTAGTCTTGTCAAAGATTTCATTTAATCACTCGACACCTGAAATTACATTTCATCAAAATAAACTAAATAGCAACAACAACAACAATAATAATAATACAATAATAATAATAATAATAATAATAATAATAATAATAATAATAATAATAATAATAATAATAATAATAATAATAATGCACTTCTACAGCACCGTTTTCAATACAAAGTAACTCATTTTAGCCATATTATATTTCAGACACCATGTCCAACGCATTGGAAATATAAAATGACGCTATATAATATCGTATCTTGTCCCTTTACGGGTAGAACAATTTGTGTATGCGTTTGTATTTGGCTGATGTGTCAGGTATCTAATAATAAAAGCTAGAGCAGCGCCGACAACATCCAGACCAATGCAACATGACGGAAATTCGTTGCTCAAAATCGACAACCTCTGAAATGCATCTGGGATTCGTCCGATCAGAAGATTTTCTGCGAATAAAAACAGAAATTCCCAGCAACAGATCAGCAAAGGTGACCTAAGCGCAGAACAAAATACAGCGCTACATAAAGAGAACATTAGTGGCCACCGATGTACGAATAAAAATCCCGCTGTATTTTTTTTGGTCGCCATTTTCGTTCGCATTCGCAAATCATCACGATATCATCATCATCATCATCATCATCATCATCATCATCATCATCATCATCATCATCATCATCATCATCATCATCATCATCATCATCATCATCATCATCATCATCACCTGAACTCTGGAACTCATCCCATCACACTCACTTTCAAACAATAAAATCTGTTCTTTGTCTTGTGATGGGTTCAGAGCTTCATTGTTTCCATTCATTGTCTTCATTGTCTCCGCACTGCCTTTTTTATGATTTCTGCATAGGTTTTCTGTCTTCATCATCCAGAACAAAGGCATCATCCTCATCCTTGTTCATCCTTCATTGTCTCAGCCTTCTTCTTTATGATTTCTGGTTTACTTCTTCATCATCCAGAACAAAGGCATCATCCTCATCTGTTCTAAACAATTATTCTCTGTTCTAAACAATTATTCTCTCATAGAAAGTGAATAAAATCTCTCAACACGTGTCCAGTCCAGTGAATGAATACATTAGCATTTAATGGCATGTAATAAATCTATGATAATAATAGTATAAATAATTATATATAGATCTAGTGCATTATATCACGTTTCTTTTGGTTTTGACTATTCGCAGATAGTGCAACATAAATTCACGAGATTTTACTTACTTGTTAGAGCGAATTAAGTAGACTTGATCCATAAATGCGCTACACAATATAATTTCTTAACGTATCCTTGGTAACGACTCCAATGCATTGCAGTCATTTAATTAAGTGGACTTCTGGTCGGTGGCTAATAGATGAGTGCCACTTTTTACGCTGTAATGTAATGACCGTCACTTAACGAGCGAATTATCTGCAAACTCTCTCTGTGTGTAAGGGTCGCTGGCTGTGCTTTCACATGGATACTTTCAGGGACAGTACTCAAGTTCCCGCCACTGAGTACCATTTGGATACTGATGTCAAGGTATGAATACAATAGCAGGTTAGGCTCCAGTTTTTAAAAATTACAATCGAATCTTTGACTGCATACCATATAGATACTGATATGTACGGCCTAACATTCACTCTTCAATGAACCAAGCAAAGTGTATGACCATTTATTTCGATGCGATTTCTCGAAATTCTATACAGTGGCGGCTCCACAAATTCCCAGGGGCCCGCATTAATGAGTGCCTGGTCCCAAATGGCCCCCCAGTTGGGACCCTATACTCAATGCTAGATACATTAAACAGCAAATGGTTGCCCCCATGATTAGAAGTTGCCACCCCAACGATTACTTGCCAAATCCTAGAGCCGCCCTTTTCTATATGTCTTTAGTGTTGAAATTTCATTTACTTGAAAAACTCTTAATAAAGCCAGACTTTGAGGCATCTTGAGAGAGATTCTACTCAGAGGCCAGAGAGAGAGATCGAGAGAGAGCTTGAGAAAGAGAGAGAGAGAAGATCAGAGAGAGAGAGAGAGGCAAGAGAAGAGAGAGTTGAGAGAGCCAGAGAGACCCAAGAAGAGATTTTAAATTTTAGTGTCAACTGCAGAGAGATCATAGAGCAGATTTGGTCCACCGTAGTTTTTAATTTCAGATTATCTGTGAAATTATGAATTTTTCTGTAATATTTATTTTTGTGTTTGACTTTCAGTTAGCTGGAAAGCTTTTAAAGCCAGACTTTGGAAGGCATCTTGAGGCATTCTACTCAAAGGCCAAAACTGCCGAAGATCGCGCTCGATGCTTGGAGCTTCTGACGTCGCTCAACATCAGCAACGTCGTCAATGGCAACAGAACTGAGCGTTGTCATGTTGCCAAGCACCCAAGAAGACGACCAGTTACTGTTAGCGGTTGGTGGCTGCTTGTACCTCATTCAGTAGGTTAAGCACTAACTTATGTGGTTTGTAGATGGATGGGTGAACATCGAATCGACTAATTTTCATATAGATCAGACCTCTATTGCAATACATTGCCATCCGGTAATAGAGTTTTTGACAATCTACAATATTACGCTGTTCTTTGCAGGACATTATGACATTGATTTTGACCCATACATGACCAGTCACAGAAGAGAGTTCCCATGGCAACCACAAAGCAACAATGATGGCAACAGGTGAGTATAGCCTACCTTAAGGCTTAAGCAGGCCTGAGGGGAGGGGGGTGCAGCCGGTACATTGTACTGGGGCGGCAGGCCCATGGAGTTTTCAGGGGCCCAGATCTGGTGACGATAGTGTTTTTTTTGTTTGTCAGGTTTTTCGGAGACTTGATAAATTTTTCTTAAGGGCCCGCAAATTTTTTTGTTCCGGGGCCCAGAATTTCTCTTGGCGGCCCTGGGCTTCAGTTCAAGTGAACTAAATGGCTTGGATTGGATATGTTTAGATTATGAGCAAATGTAGGTCTGTTCATTTTACTTTATCTGTTTTAATTGATTAGACTTTGATTGCTCTAAGAGGATCTAGGAACTTATCCAATGGATTTCTATGTAGAGTGTTTCTTTGCCACAATGTATGCAGGTTTCATTTACTTTTTAATGCTAAGATGAAAATAACATTAAATAAGTAAGGAGTACTTCACAGGAAATTGAACATTTCATCCTTTGATATGTTTGAAGACTGTTTATTCTTTGGCTGTAGTGGCAGCAGCTGTGTAGAATGTTTCCACATCATTTGTTTATTTTATTATCTCAGACCATGGCTATTTCTAGGATTATCAATTTGGGGGGTCGGTAAATTTTGGGGGTCCCTGCTAAAAAAGTCTGGCAAGCAACAAAAAAGGTCATCCCATAGCTGAGATTGGAGGGTGTTGGGGGGGGTGACGGTCTAAAATTTGGGGGTGTTAGGGGTGTAAAAATATCTCTGTCTCGGACTCTTTTATCTTCTTGTGTATCTCTTTATTTTCCATTGACTGCTCGACCTCATCATCTCTATCCTTTTGTTTGGCATCCTTGAGGTTTCTTAAGACTTCAACTGAAGACAGTTATCTGTTCAGCATTTGAGTCTGTCTGAATTGTTACTGACTGCAACCACTGGATCATATCTGGACACATTAGCAAAGCTCTCTCTCTCTCTCTCTCTCTCTCTCTCTCTCTCTCTCTATCTATCTATCTATCTATCTATCTATCTATCTATCTATCTATCTATCTATCTATCTATCTATCTATCTGTTGGTCCAATTTCACTCTGCAGTTGATTTTATTTTCAACTGCATTTTAATTTTCTCAGTATGAGAGAGAGAGAGAGAGAGAGAGAGAGAGAGAGAGAGAGAGAGAGAGAGAGAGAGAGAGCAATACAAGCACTTTGCAATCACTCAGAGCCAAGATTCTAATATTACTGGTGAACGGATTAGTGGATTATGCTTTGCAATATAAGATTAACTGATTTGCCTGCCTTCCTGTCTGCCTGCCTGTCTGTCTGCCTGTCTGTCTGCCTGTCTGTCTGTCTGTCTGTCTGTCTGTCTGTCTGTCTGTCTGTCTGTCTGTCTGTCTGTCTGTCTGTCTGTCTGTCTGTCTGTCTGTCTGTCTGTCTGTCTGTCTGTCTGTCTGTCTGTCTGTCTGTTTTCACTTCTGGCATTATTTGTCAACAGGTTTTGAGTAGCTTAAATAGACTTGAGATTTGATGTTTCTCTTCTGAGACTGACTTCCGCCTTTTGTAATCCAGAATGTAAGATTATCTTAAGACTGAAGTTAACCAGACCTGACCTGACTTTGCTGAATGTCCTACTCTGACACTTAGTCAGACTGACTGCTTCATATTTCAACCAATGCTTACTTAGGAAGTATGTATTCTTTGTTTCACCCTCCACAATAAGAGTTGCATGCAACTCTGGTCTGTTGCAAATGCTGGGATGTAGTCATGTGTTTATGCATGACTAGGATGCTTAGTCACCTACGTCATGTAATGATCATGTCAGCATTTATTTAATAGAAATTTTATATTTTTAAAAATGGTGATTTTCAATTTTTCCAACAGCATCATAAAAGACGTTTAAACCTGAAAAAGTTTTATTCATTTTATTGAAATTTTAATGAAAGAGAGTAAACACAAAAGAGAGGCTTCAGTATTTCTGATTTTAAGTTGTGAACTCTTCGATTTGAGATTTTAATATTTAGCAATATTTAATATTTATGAAAATGAAAATCATTGGTGACAAAACAATTTTTAAATCATTTTAGACCGAGATCTTCTCTTGGAGCCTTTTTTGGCCCAACGTCCAAAATGGAAATGAGCACAACGTACGCTGAGGAATTCCACGAGAAAATCCAGCCACGGATGGATCAAATTCGCAGCGGAACTTCCAGCGGAAACAGAAGAAACAATCCTCATCCACTCCAAGTAGAAAGACTTCTTTGATATTTGGCCGCCGATCACAGATCGACGTTTGCTTTGATCTCAAAAGGCTTTTATTTCACCCTTGTTTCATCGTTTCGCTCTAATCTATCCATCCATCCAATCTTGAGCTTCTATAGCGCCACTTTATAAAGCACACAGGAGCATCAGCTGATAGCAAACCAAATTGAAAGTCATTTAAAACCAGGTCTTCCTGTTAACTTTTCCTTGTCTCTGCATTCATTCTGAATTTCTAAGATGGAATTGTTTGACCAGAGGGAAGAGCAGAGGGAAGAGCAGAGGGAAGAGCAGAGGGAAGAGCAGAGGGAAGAGCAGAGGGAAGAGCAGAGGGAAGAGCAGAGGGAAGAGCAGAGGGAAGAGCAGAGGGAAGAGCAGAGGGAAGAAGCAGAGGGAAGAGCAGAGGGAAGAGCAGAGGGAAGAGCAGAGGGAAGAGCAGAGGGAAGAGCAGAGGGAAGAGCAGAGGGAAGAGCAGAGGGAAGAGCAGAGGGAAGAGCAGAGGGAAGAGCAGAGGGAAGAGCAGAGGGAAGAGCAGAGGGAAGAGCAGAGGGAAGAGCAGAGGGGGAAGAGCAGAGGGAGAGGAGAGGGAAGAGCAGAGGGAAGAGCAGAGGGAAGAGCAGAGGGAAGAGCAGAGGGAAGAGCAGAGGGAAGAGCAGAGGGAAGAGCAGAGGGAAGAGCAGAGGGAAGAGCAGAGGGAAGAGCAGGTCACCTACTTGGTCTGTTATTTTGTCTTGTGGGCTTCATCTACATTTATACATCAACAGCTTTGTACTCTTACTTTGGCTTCGGCCTCTCTTTTTCAAGCGCCTAGGAATAAGGAGCTGCTTTTGAAAGAGCTATAGAAATTAACGAGATTTTTTACTTACTTACTTACTTACTTACTTACTTACTTACTTACTTATTTTACTTACTTACTTACTTGGACACTTTTTTGATGCACATGTGTATGCCATGGCCTCCAATTCAAAATTGGATTCAATTTCATCATCTTTAAATATAAAATGACCTGGACTTTGAAAATATAGACTCAATTTATGGTATATTTCTTATCAAAGTAGAACTCTGTCTTGACTTCTTCTGCACTGAATTTCTTTAGCTCAGTGTTTATATTTATAAATCTATGGTCGTTTGACAGTTAAGCAGTTGATCTTGGGTAAATATTTTTCCACAGGAGTTTATGATCTGGAAGATGAGAAGAGAGAGGAGTGGAAATCCAGGAAACCAGGATATCAGGAGAGTGGATGAGTTGATGGACACGGCACTGTGTGGAAAACTGGAGTCAACCTATCAGAGAGATTACCTCGGGTTACCTTTGGGTATCAGATGGTCGAGTTTTAATAATTAACAGTTTCTGATTTAAATTTCTTTATGAAAAAGTGTTTTACTAATAAAATGGTGAAAAATTAAAAGAATTTACACTGCTTTGAAATATACTTCTACAGAAGGAGGAACATGCATGAGAACATCTAGTAATCTATATAGTATGGTGCTTCAATTATTTATCTATTTATTATCACTATTTATTATCTTCTTTTATATTATAGTTTACAGCTTACCTGATTTGTGATTTCACTTTATTGCATTTTCAGTTTAATTTATGATCATCCAGATAAATTGTGTAGACTTCGTTAAGCTATTAAATAAAATATAGCATTGTCATTTTATTAGCAAATTTCACTTTTTATGAGAAGCAACAAATGTTGTGTGTGTGCGTGTGTGTGTGTGTGAAGAGAGACTTAGTTTTGGTGTATATTTTTTTTGTCAGGGAATCGTCTGCCTCAGTCTCCAGCGCTTCGGATGACTCCGGATTTCAGACCAAAGCCACAATACACTCTTGATACAACATCCAGACTCACTTTCCAGAAGCCTTGCAGAGTTGTTCCTGCGCTTGACGTACCATCCACAAGATACGCCAGCGGAGTAACTCTGACCGGTAGCAATCGACCGGCTGTTGGCGCAGGTATCAGTTGTTGGACAGATTCCTGTTTCTTAATAATTACGCAGACAGAATTTCATGTCTTTTTGGAATTTCACAAGACTGCCAATTGTCAGTTGTCTAAATTTCCCTGCATTTGCGATTTTTCAATATAATGCTACTGTGTTTAGCTCATGTTTTTGTCAAAATTGCTCAATTTTAGCATCTCTCGAATGCAACAGTCAGAGAAATCGTACTTCTAAATACAATACACGGCAGATTGTATCCACTGTACCACTCTAAACCCTATTATTATTATTATTATTATTATTATTATTATTATTATTATTATTTATTTTATAGTTCATTAGTCAAAAAAGTCAAAGTCCTTCTCTAGTCTCACAGGCTCATAGGGCTGATCTCTGTTGCTATGGCCCCCAACCAGGCGTGCAATGCCACGGATACGGGGCTAGTGCATCGCATAGCATACCTGTTTACTGCAGGGATTTTTGCCACTGCTCCTCTTTTTACCACTGCCCTCTAGTGAGTAAGGCTGAGTCGACCTTTTGGGCTCCATGTGGGACTCGAACCTGCGACCTCCTGCGCATAGGAATAAGGAGCTACTTTGGTGCATCTTTTGAAAGCGCTTTAGAAATTAACGAGATTTTACTTACTTACTCCTGCTCCATCACCCAACGTTGTTACCACTCTGCTAACTTCCTGTTCCTAGTTTCTCAGTAATAATAACAAATTAAAATTTTAATCTTGGCACTGTATCATCTATGATGATGATGATGATGGTGGTGGTGGTGGTGGTGGTGGTGGTGGTGGTGGTGGTGGTGGGTGGTGGTGGTGATGATGATGATGGTGGTTGGGGTGGTGGTGGTGATTGATGAGACATTCAGAAAAAATGAAATTTCTGCTAATCTGTTCAGTTCCTGGCGCTTCGAACAGCATCTATATGGACATTAAAAACGGTCGAACGACGTACGAACGCCATTTCACGGATCCAGGTGCAAATAGAGCGACGGATGTTCGCCAATTGGGAAATGGTTAATAATATAATAATAATAATAATAGTAATAATAATAATAATAATAGTAATAATAATAATAGTAATAATAATAATAATAATAATAATAATAATGTGATTTTAAGTGGTTTAGGAGGCAAGTAAGCCTATGTGAAAACCACTGATGTAACCATCTGCATTCAATAACCTAGTTTAGGTTAAGTTTAGTTTTTTATTTTGTTATGGAGCAGAATCATTGGCCAACCATTTGGCAACAATACTGCTGGACACCGGATGAGGTCACAATGCTTTTTGATTTAGCAAATATAACTTAGAAATTAAGACTTTTAGAATTAAATTCTACAGCAGTTGCTCTGACTGCTGGTTGTCCAACTAATCGCCTGATTTGATTGTTAGTTTTATTATTTTCTAGTGATTAAGTTGACTTCTAAAGCGCCATTCTGATCGATTTCTTTGTTTTGGTTTGATGTAATTGCAGACAGAAGAGAACTGACAGAAGTTTTGAAATTCCAGAGACACAGTTGTCCAGCATTCAATTCACGGGCCGTGGTCAGAGCGTGTCCGTCTGTCTCCATCCCGTCCAAGATTCCGAGAAGTAAGTCGCGCGTTCCGCAGTCCACGGCCGTCTCTTTTGCTGACAACGGATTGAAATCAGTAGAAGTTGCTTGACTGTGGACTACTGACGCCCATCGTTGGCGCTATAGAATTAGACTTTCGTCATCTGGTGACTTTATTCTGCAGTTGACTTAAATTGTAACTTCTCATTTTTCAGAAATTCCTACTCAAAGATAGCGTTTGTAGAAATTCAGAGACTCATGGTTTACTCATTTGTACAGGGTGGCACAAAAAACCCGGACTAGTCACATTTAGGTTTGCATTTAACATAGTCCGGTTTTTTTTGTGCCACCCTGTATAAGCCACTTGTCGTTTGGGTCTTGGTTTATAATAATAATAATAATAATAATAATAATAATAATAATAATAATAATAATAATAATAATAATAACAAGGTTTAGAGTGGTTCAGTAGGGTCTGCCCTGTGTGAGAACCACTGTTTGTGAGTTGTTGTTTGATGGAATCATTATTTTTTATATTAAATGTTCGAAAAAGTATTTGATACTTTACTATTGCATGATACACTTATGTGTGATATACTTTACTTCTTCTTATGCATGCTTAGATATAATACTTCCATGAGTGACTCTTTTCTTATCCTAACAATCTATATTTACAAAATCCAAATGGGATTTATAAACTGAATTTTTTTCCTGTCAAGTCTTATTTGCATTTGTTTACTGAATGACAGTTAACAAATGCATGTTTCAGCATTTGAAAACCTCGACAGTTAAGTGGGCGTTATAAATTGTGCAAAGTATTTTTGTCTTTTGCTCCGGTCTCCATAAATCTGTCTGGAGTAAGCTATTTGTATACCAGTGTTTAATTTGCTGCTAAATTTTGGAGTTTCTTTTTACGATGATAGTTTTATTTCTTCTGTTTTTTGTGTGTTTTTGATGGAAGTTTATTTCAAATGTGGTTATTGTATGAATTTGTCTTGCAAGACGCCAGTGGCGGCTCTAGGATTTGGCAAGTGGGGGGCCGTTGGGGTGGCAACTTCTAATCATGGGGGGCCAACTATTTGTTGTTTAATGTATGTAGCATTAAGTATAGGGTCCCAACTGGGGGGGGCACTGGGGGGGCCGGGCTCTCATTAGGGGGGGCACGGGCCCCCCTGGCCCCCCCGGTGGAGCCGCCACTGCAAGACGCTGGCTCTGTCTTTTCAGCTGCTGTGGTCAGATTCTGGTATATTATGGAAACGTCTTTCATGTGCCAATGCCATGACATGTACCATGCATTCAGTGTTCTATACAGGCCTGTTAGGGGCAAGATTCCACCCCACTTCCTAAAGCCTCAACATCCCCCAGAATTTCCCCAAAATTCCCAGCACTTACACAAATCATGCAATGAACTGTGTGTTTTCCCCTCCAGCCAAGTAAATCCCCCCAAGGCTTCAATTTCCCCCCAAAAGGCCTGGAGTCTGGATAAAACACTGCATGCATTTGAAGTTGATATCTACTTTCCTACTTTCAGGGATATTCCGCAATTTAGCGCTTCTTGTATCTATGAATGTCATGACCTTAAAATGTTAGGTTTATATTTATTTACTCTTAATCATTCCGCTGCCATTTTAGCTTTATCTCACATACATGACAACCGAGTCTCACCGTTTTTGCATCACTGCCAATTTCTGTTATTAACCCCTTAACTGGAGATCCCGGATATATCCGCCCATTTTACATTGAGTTACAGTTAAATACACGGTTAAGGGGTTAATATCTGTAGCTTATTCTTTGTTATATTATTCTTTATTATATTCTTTACTACAGGGTGGCACAAAAAACTGCACTGTTTTAAATGCAAACCTAAATGTGACTGATCTGGGTTCTTTTGCACCACCCTGTATATCCTGCATACTATTGGCCTACGTGACTTTATTCTCAAGTATTGTATTTTATAGGATTAGATTAACGTTTGAACTGACTTTTACTGTTTTAGTTTTATTTATTCGGTGGTTATGTTATCGTTGATGTGGTTAATGAAGATGCTTCTGTTGATCAATCAATGTGTATTCTTGGTTATTTGCTCTGAAGTGAAAATCTACACAAGACTTAGACTGGAGAAGGAGGAGGAGGAGGAGGAGGAGGAGGAGGAGGAGGAGGAGGAGGAGGAGGAGGAGGAGGAGGAGGAGGAGTAGCTTCCCTTGCAGAGATTAAACTCAACGTGGAGTGTTTGGCGAGTGGTGTATTTATATTCCCTGAGGCAAATTTTCTCCTCCTCTTTGCTTCCTTACTAAACTGGGGAGCTGCTGAGCTGCTCTCTCAGAGAGAACCAGACATCCTCCCCTTCGTACGGTTTTAAAGTTTACTTTGGAAAAGTATCTCGGAGGACATACACTAACAATACATCGGAAGGAATCTATTAAATACTTGACCCTTTGACCCCTTCGCGTTATCGGGATCAGTTGGACCTCACTTTCAGCTGCTTTCCTGTTAGGCTGCTCAGTGGCGCAGTCATGATTTCGGAATGGGAGGGGGCACATTGACATTTTGGAGTCTAAGCAAACAAAAATTGCATTTCTTTCTCTTCCACACTTCTTTCCCCCCCCCCCAAGTAATCAACGGCCTTGCGCAAATCTCACGACTGGTCCCAGCCAGGGTTTAATCTAGGCCGTTTCCGGGGGGAAATTGCCCTCTCTCTCCCGGACATTTCAAATTGCCCCCTCCGGAAATTTTGGCGTACTACATCAACTAATAGCAGCCCCTAACTGACTTTCCCCACCGGCTTTGTCGGTTTCCCCCCGGGTCCAGGAGTCTAGATTAAACACTGGTCCCAGCTAGGATGGGGGTCGGGCCCCCGTGCTCCTCCGTGACTACGCCAATTAGTCTGCTTAATGGCTGGGCAATTTATATGGCGCGCAATATTTCCATCCAAGTATTGACTGCATTTGAACCTTCTGACGCTGTTCTGTGACTTGGTTTTGACTGGTCATTTTCTGTTCCATGTCTCTTGTGTTTCTCTGTTCCTTATAAATGACCTTTTAATTGACTCTTATAATGACCGGTGATTTTGTGTCAGAGAATCTTGTCGTATGACTCGTTTTTTAAATAAGAGAAAATGGAAGATGCGTATTTTCTGAAGTCGTTCTCTCTAATTAACACTCCAAAGTGTCTTTCTTCTTTGCACGAAACGTATTTACCTGTCGATTGAAATAGCAAATACCTATTTGACAGCGCCTCTGGTTCCCTCCCTCCCTCCCTCCCTCCGGGGGCACCTGCTTTAATTCGTCTTGACTCGGAACACCTTTGTTAATCCTCGAAAGAGGAGCAGGAGGAGGAGGAGGAGGAGGAGGAGAAGGAATTGATCGCTTTACAAGTTTACAATGCTTGTGAAAGGCGTTGGAAAAAACGGAAAAGAAAGAAGAACGAAGGAAGGAAGGAAACCCTATCAGTCTGTCAGCACTTTGGTCGTCAACGACAGAGTAGTTCGACAAGTGAAGAAGAGAAGATTCGTTCGAAAGAGAAAAAAGTCGAAAGAGGACAAAAGGATCAAAAACGAAATGCCTTCCAAAGGTCACCAGCGATCGAGGAAGAAGAAGGCCATAATCAGCTCCTTTGCAGTCGACGTGATGATGATGATGATGATGATGATGATGATGATGATGATGATGATGATGATGATGATGATGATGATGATGATGATGATGATGATGATGATGATGATGATGATGATGATGATGAAGCAAAAGAGTAGAATGAAGAGGCATTCGAATGCGACAACATAATTTTCAATCTCCCTCTCCTCTCTCTCTCTCCCTCTCTCCCTCTCTCCTCTCTCTCTCTCTCTCTCTCCCATCCCGATGACCTTTGACCGTCCTTTGCCCTCTTCCATTGAATGTGCCGTAGATGGCGCTGTTGCCTCAACACACTTAGCATAGTTAAAGTTTAAAGTGCAGTCGACGACGCAATGATCGAGAGATGGAAAAACTGGAATGCGCCGGACGAATTAAGGCAAATTAGCAATTAAAGTAAGTAAGTAAGCACTATTTGCTATTCCCGTCGTTAAGTCGGTTGCTATGGAGCGTCCCGTGACGTCATCCTTCATTAAGACTACAAATTATGGATGTGTTAATTTTATAAATTTTATTTTAAATTTTATAAATGCAGAGGAGAGAGAGAGAGAGAGAGAGAGAGAGAGAGAGAGAGAGAGAGAGAAGCAAAGAAGGAATTAAAAAGAGAAAACGAATAAAGAGACGAAGGAGTCTCTCTTAATAATCCGAGATTAAGTTTTCAGAGGTAGCCTCCCCTCCTCCTCCTCCTCCTCCTCCTCCTCCTCCTCCTCCTCCTCCTCCTCCTCCTCGTCAGGTCTTTTGTTAACCAAGACATTGCCCTTATGTCCCTTGGACTTCGCAACAGATTGTCTTTCGCAGGAAACATCAAGATCAACGAATCAACTCAATACAGAAATTGCCAACTATGGCAATTAATCCGACGTCATTGACATTAGTGCTTTTTTCTCTGAAAAAGGTCTGAGAACTCATTTCACATCTATTTTTTACGTAAGAAGCATTCCATAGAATTCAGAGTTTCCCAAACATTTCAGAACCGCGGCCCAATTCAGCGAGTTTGTAACCAGTGGCGGCTCCACCGGGGCGGCCAGGGGGGCCCGTGCCCCCTATTGGTGCCTGCCCCCAGTGTCCCCCCAGTTGGACCCTATACTTAATGCTACATACATTAACCAACAAATGATTGTCCCCCCATGATTAGAAGTTGCCACCCCAATGGCCCCCCCACTTGCCAAATCCTAGAGCCACCACTGTTTGTAACCGCGCCGCCACCCTAATCATAGCATGTAATATTTTTAATGCATTAGGCCATCTGGCGAACTTTAGTTGAACAGAGTCTTCTAAGTTTTGAATAAATGGCAAAACAAAGGTTCTGATTCAATTTGATTTATAGAAAATATTTTAGGCAGAATTATTCAAATTTCTACCAAATAAGACAAAATGAGAGAAATAAATAATGAAATTTCTTGAAAATTATCTTTTAAAATTTTTTCGAGGAACATACCTTTTTTACGCATCTTAGAAATCCTATGAGTACGGCAAAATCGCTTAACCGTCAGGTTTATAGAAGGAATTAGAGGGAGATTCCCTAATTGTTAGTGGAGTTTCAGAACAAAATGGTCGGAATACGCTTTTCTTGCGTTATTTGCAAAATAAGATTAAATGTAAAAATTACTATAGGCGAGGATTTCCCAAACTTTTTGTAACTGCGACCAATTCAACGGCCTTGGTAGCATGTTGTGACCCTGCAAACGGATTGTCAACTCAAATTGGATAAAACACTAATCATTTTAATATTTTAAAGCCGTATATGGAGGATTGCATGCATATGAATTTCTTAAAACCTAAGCCTACTTGCAACTGTCAAGGTTTGTGGCATTGTGGTATTGGTTAGAAAATGACACATTTGAATCTAATTTCGCGCCACCCCCCGTGACCCATTAGACCGAGAGCCCTGCGACAAACTTTTGGGTGGCGACCCACAGTTTGGGAAACACTGCCATAGATACTGTATATTGGTAGAATAGCAGTATACGTCGCACTTGGTCTATTTATATTGGGCAATGTAGCTCGTTGTTTTAAAACGGAATCTGCAATTGAATCTGTTCCCGTGCATTCCACCGAACAAAAGAACGGGGATGGTAACACGCGTTATTATAGAAGACGCGTTATTGCATATCGATATACGCGAATCTGGCAAAAAACTTGTGGGAAAGCTGTTCTCGCGCGTTCCCACTGGAAAAAGGCTCTGGTTAACACAGAAAGGGAAAAAGCAGAGTTCAAGGTTCAGAGGTCACGACGAATGCTCTGAGCATAGCCGCCATCGGCATAGAGGAAGCACCTGCCAACAGGTGTCTCTGCAGTAGCTCTGACTCAGCAACGATGCAAACACGGCCCTATTGAAATGGGGCCAAACGCCCTGTATCCATCCAATGGCCCTTGAGAGAGAGACTAATACAGCGTTTCATGCAACAGTTGCTACCCCATTTGGTTCTTCATTTTTCAACTGGGACATTGGGCGACACCCTCTAATTAAAGGAACCAAATTGTCAGATCAATTAATAATGGTTCCAAACCGCCCATTAAAAGGCAATCGTTTCTCTACGAAGCAGGCCCCTGGGACCCGGGTTCCTTGGGACCAGGGTTCCTTGGAGCCCTGGTCCTCTAGGAGCTGACAGGCACTTATATATATATATATATATATATATATATATATATATATATATATATAGAGAGAGAGAGAGAGAGAGAGAGAGAGAGAGAGAGAGAAGTCCCTGGGTCAGATGGGATTGAAAGGGTTAATTACCCGTCTCCAGGGTCCTCGGTGGTCAAAGAATCCTCTCTCCATGCATTGAAATGCCGTTGACGTATGTAGTATTAAGCCTCTGACGCTGGATTAATCGAAGGTAAAAAGGTAAAGGTAGTAACCCTGACTCGATTTCGAGCGTAGTGTCCGGCGCTGATCTCCGTGTAATAGACAAACAGCAGCGACGCAGATGGATTACACCATTAATATTGAGATTGGATTGTCATTGCTTTCTCAAGACCCGCGTTTTATCTTCGCAGCTTAACGCTGTACCAATTTATCGACGCCTAAGCGATGAACGGCTTGGTTGGCCGCCGACACCACGACTGGATCCCGAGATGGTCACCCATCCAAGTACTAACCGCGCTCGACGTTGCTTAACTTCGGTGTTCTGACGGGAACCGATCGCACAGCGCCACGTAGGCCGGATTTAATCAAAGAGTAAACTAGAATTTATGTATGAATGTATTTCAATGTATTTTACGAATTAATGTTTCAGTTGGAAAACAAGGTAAGCGCTAATTATCATCTATTTACCATTTTTGTTTCCTGTATTTCGTTATTTATGGTTTTAATAATTCTCTCCGTGGTTTTCATCTTAACAGATTGCCTACTTCGTCACGTGTCTTGCTGAGTGACAACGACCAGCAGCGCCACGTCGTGACGCCTGTCAACCGCTGCCGATGAAGCGCCCTCTGTGGGTGGGGGGGGAGTGACAGTGCTCTGTGTCCATCATCATGCAGGGCATCACCTGTTGTGTCATCCGTCTGCTGGTCATTTTCTCTTCCTTTATTCCTGAAATAGTTCTTTGAACGGAGGATAATCTTGTTGCCGAGTCTTGAAAAAGTATGACGAAATGATTCCGGCAAACTTCATGATTGTCTGACTCTGTCTTTGTCTCTGTCTCTGTCTCTGTCTCTGTCTCTCTCTCTCTCTCTCTCTCTCTCTGTCTCTCTGTCTGTCTCTCTGTCTGTCTCTCTGTCTGTCTCTCTGTCTGTCTCTCTGTCTGTCTCTCTGTCTGTCTCTCTGTCTCTCGGTCGGTCTATGTCTGTCTCTCTGTATCTGTCTGTCTGTCTGTCTGTCTGTCTCTCTCTCTCTCTCTCTCTCTCTCTCTCTCTCTCTCTCTCTCTCTCTCTCTCTCTCTCTCTTCGTCCAGTATAACTGCTGATATTGCGCATTTGAAAGGCGTGTTTTCCACAAATGTAGACCAGCATTTATTGACATACTTACTCAATCCTTCCTATCTTTCTTTATCTGGACATGTGTTCCGTGCATTTTGTCTCTCCGTCTATTAACAGAGGCCTTTGTATGCTTGAATAACGAGCCGAGCGCCCTGCAATGTCATTTCTACGCATTTATTTGTTGCAAATTATTTGTTTTTTGCATTTAAATCCGTTTCTATTGGGAATAAGTCATCCTGAGAATTCGAATCTGTCTCTGTATACAGTTCTCGAAGGAGACGTCTCATCAAATCTTTTCCATTTCAAAGTCTCTTCGGCGTTTCCATTGGAATTTCATCCTACAATAGACACCTCCGTCGATTGCATCGCTCTCTCCATGGCTGCTCCAGTTCTCCGACTGTCCTGTTGTCTGTCTGTCTGTCTGCGTGTCTTTCTGTCTGTCTGTCTGTCTGTATTTTGCCAGTACTCGGGAGTTCCTTTCATGTTTTCTAAAGCAGTCAAACTTAGATTTTCTCATATCCAGCTCCTCTGTTGGATCTCAACACAGACACTGACCGAAATTATAATAATTTATTATACTGTATCTATGCTTATTCGATGTCTTTACGTTGGTCAATTTTATTTTCTTATTATATAAAATTCCACGTAGGCCTATAATTAATTGCAAAAATGCCGTTTGTTTGCCTGTATGTGTCCGTCAATGTCTGTCTGTCCGCCACTGTCAGGGGCTCTAGGATTTGGGTTAAACCCGTTGGACGGCGCAACTTTTAATGTATTCCCAACAATTTGTATTTTTAGGCGATTTTGGCATTTTTGGGGTGGGTCTCAACCTGGCGGCTATTGACGAAATTTTGTTTCAAAACCCCCCTTCCGGAAATCCTGGCTACGCCACTAGTGTCCGTCCGTCTGTCTGTCTGTAGGTTTGTTTATCCGGTGTTTCTCATTTTATGAAAGCCGGAGTATTTTATGCTAGATATGATTTTCTTTGGTTCCTTGCCATTGAGCTGTTCTAAGTCAGGTCGAAGGCTGAAGATGACTGAGGTCCACTTGAAACCTTACGTTCAGTTCGTTCCTATCATTCATCAGCCGATGATTTCTGCTTCGGCTGTTTCTCTATAATCATAACTGACGCCAGAATGAACAAGAGTTGGCTTGTCTTCAGAGTAAGCATCTTTCCACAATCAATTGCTCAAGTAGTAATAATAATTCCTTTCGAGGAACTCAACTATAGAAGTTTGCTGAAGATGATTAGTCTACACCCATTGCCACAATCTGGATTATAGGGGAGAGACAGAGACAGGCGGGGGTCACGTGACGTTTGTCAGCCCCTTGTCCCTCTGTCGACGATCGGCAGAACTGATCTTTGATGGTTCGTTCTGATGTCTGGATTTAATTTCGCAGGAGAGGCGAAGGGGCGATCGAGTGACGATGGAGACCGCCCTAAGGTGTTCACAGTTCGCTAAATCACTCGGAGGGAAGGAGGAGGAGGAGGAGGAGGAGGAGGAGGAGGGGAGGTCAGCTGCATCTGATCGCCTCCGGCTATTTTAAATCGACCAACTGATGAAAATTGAAAACCATTTGATGAATAAAAGAGACGCAGAAGCAGAAGAAGAACAAACATCCGTTGGATGGAGAGGGGCAGAAGGATTATCCGCCGCGGACAACAGAGCAGAGGCCCAGGCTTCAGGGGCCTGGGCCCTTGGGACCCCTTCGCGTCGATGGGGTCCATAAAGAGCTCAAGGAGACGAATAGCAGGCTTTGGTCTTTGGTCAGATTCTAAATTTTGTGAGCAAACGATAAATGGTCAGAATTCGAACAAAAGCACTTTGAAACTCCTTCTGGTCATCAGTGGCGTATTTAGGGTCAGACGTGGCCATGGGTCCATGTTCTAAAACCCAACCCAACCCATCACTATTCAAGCCCAACCCAACCCACGGAAACAACTGGGTTACTTGACCCAACCCAATCCAGACAAAAGATAATCACGAAAAGACGGAAACGGTTGAAACCATAGAATTTGTTTAAACCATTGAAAGGCGTTGAATATTATAGCGTAACTCTGACGACGATTACATGAAAAAAGATAACATTTTGCATAACATTCTCACGGAAGAAACTTGACTCATTTTCTTGCCCAAACAGACCCAATCCACGAAAATGAAAATTTCTGACCCAACCCATGGGTGAACCCAACCCATGTCTATGTCTGCCTAGACACCCTAGAGCATGGCAGATGGGGGGGGGGCGCAGATGCCCTTGGACACCACTTGCTCTCAGCGTAGAAAGAGAAGAAACTGAGAAAACGGACTTGTTGAGGGCACATCGTAGACCGGTTCACGTCAGTAAAAGCAAGAAAAGTGCTAATCAAAGACCGTCTGATTTGATTATCCGACGTCAGCAACGCAGGGCGCCAGGCATATTCCCTGGGTTCGCCCCTGTTCTGTTCTTTTGTTAAACTTAATCGATGATCGCCCTCATTCAATATTTCTCTCCGAGTCTTTTCCCTAAGCCTCGCTTTCAAAGTAATTGCTATATTTAGGAAAAGCAGAGATTAAATGTCGGCGGAGGAGAAGTCATCTTGTTTAGCCTGTGTATATCTCTGATATTTACTTTCCCCTCGGCAGATTCAGTAGAGACGTACACTGTATATGCCTCGAGGCTTTATTATAGCGGTCTTACTGTGCGTGCGACGGAGATGAGGAGAATGGAACATTGCGCGGTTTATGGTCTAAATATTTTAAGTCCGATATAAATGACCGTGGCTAATGACGACGACCGAAGGAGTTTTCATTTGAATGCAGTTCATCTTGTTTATTTCGATCGAAGAGTCTCTTGTGACCATTAATATTCCTTTCTTTTTCTCATCCGGATTCTTTTCTGCTTCGGAAACAGCCGAACATCTGCGTCGGTTTCTACAGCTGCGAGTCATCGAATCGAATCTCTGTCTCTCTCTCTCTCTCTCTCTCTCTCTCTCTCTCTCTCTCTCTCTCTCTCTCTCTCTCTCTCTCTCTCTCTCTCTCTCTCTCTCTCTCTCTCTCTCTCGTAGCGTCGTCTCGGGTGAATTGGATCAGTTGAAGCACCCGGTCGATCCCCAGGCGCCTTCCTTGGCAGAGGCGGGCGGCTGAGGCGGGGACCGTGGGAAGCGACCTGGTGGTGACTGCCGTCTTTCTTTCGGCGCCAGGCCTCCGGTCGGTCGTTGTCTGGGGGGTTGATGCGTGATGCATTTACGAGAGAGAGAGAGAGAGAAGAAGGTGCAGTTTTAACGGTGTCTTCCTCCGCCGTCATGCTCCGCTGACCCCGGTGAGGGGAGGGAGGGAGGGCGGTCGCCGACTTCTGCCCTCTTTGAGAGTCAACGGCCATCGGCCGCCGTCTTCGAAGTCAAAGAAGCTCCGTTATAATTACTAAGTTATATAGGCAACCGCTTGAGAAGGAGGAGGAGCGGAGAATGAGGAGGAGGAGGAGGAAGAGGAGGAGGAGGAGGAGGAGAGTTAATGCCTTCGGATGCTCTTTGTCGCTAGATGGCTTTGAGTCAATTAAGTTTGTTGTTGAGGGCGATGTGTCACGATTTGCGTCGGAATGCTGCTATTGCCGGCGTCTTCGGTACTTTTCAGTGTCTTAATAATAAGTACCGCGTACCAATGAGACGGTATACGGGTTCCATCGAAGGCCCGGGGCTTTGTAGACCCTCTGAGTGTCTCCCATCAGAAGGCTCTCATGGCGATGTCTCTCATGGCTTTTGACAAACCCACTGGATAATTGACAAAATCCGCTGCCCCTGCCTCGTGACGCTTTGAGGCACCGATAGTCACCTGCGCCACAACAGCTTCCTCTCTAAGGTATATACTTTGTTTGGGCAAAATACCTTCGCTGGGGGCGGGGGGGGGGGAGGAAAGGGACCCGTCTACGCGGGATTGGTAAACATCTGTAGCCGGAGGGCACATCTGGACCTTTGTGTTGTGTGGCAATGGTTTTGATTTGCAGCTGTTTTGAAACGTGAATCTGAGATTTGCATTCGATATGTCGCTTAGTCTAAACATTGACTTGCGTCACATTGTCCCTGCAGAGTCTCTCGCTGACATTCTGCGTCTTTGATCTATTGCGAACACATCTACAGTCTACATCGACCAGTGGTCGTCTCGACGACCACCTCCTTCTACAGTCTACACTCTACACTCTACACTCTATACATCATACTCAGTTCTACAGCACAGCGACATCGTCTTCGAGTTTTATCTTTTGGTGTATAGGACCTCGTTTTTGGCGCTGTTTTGCCTCGGCAGCGAAACTCCACCTGCTTTACCTGAAGGCTCCTTACCTAGGTGAGGCGGGCGGAGGTGAGCAGACAGGAGTTCCAGTCGTGGACCTTTAGACAACAGCTGATGTAGACTGCTTTCTTTCAATGTAACTGACAATGCAGATATATGAACTCACAACAACAATCCGCTCAAACAACATAATAATTATGCACTTCTATAGCACCATTTCTAATACTCAAGGGTATCAATCGATGGTAGATAGATGGTACATACAACTATAATAATCGACAACTTTGATCACCCTCAATATAAATATATATAATAAATAAATAAAAATATACACCCTCAATATATATATATATATATATATATATATATATATATATATATATATATACAGTATATATATATACATACAGTATATATATACATACAGTATATATATATATAGTATATATTCTTATTCCTTCGGCTCTGTCCATGCGCCTGTGTTCTGTAGACATTTGAAGACGCTTAATAGGGGCGGGGTGTGTGTGCTTTCTTGACTGGGGATAACCCGGATAAGGTACTGAACCGAACGTGGTGTAGACTGTAGAGAGCATTCCACTCCTCGGTTTTCATTTCGCCAGCAACAGGATCCGTAAGAGGAACAGGTGAGATGCAAAGTTACAGACACGAAAACAACGAGGCAACGAGGTGCTGCTGATCACGTGACCAGGCGTTGATAGAATCTCCTCCGGGAGACGAGGAAGAGGAGGAGGAGGAGAGGTGTAGCCCAGGGCAGGCGTTTGTGTATTTATTTAATTCCTTCTTCTTCCTCTGCTTTTCCCCATTTGTCCGTCATGATGAGAAGTGTAAGAGAATGCGACGACCAGCGTCTCTTATAGTAAACGCGTACAACGGTTGACGCCACATCAGAGATGGACATGGGTTGGGTTAACCCATGGGTTGGGTTGGGTTGGGTTGGGTTGGATTGGGTTGGGTCATACATTTAGACAGTTGTGGTGGGTTGGGTTGGGTTGGGTTGCAAAACGCTGATTTGCACGTGGCACAGTGCACACACCATACATTGGTTATAAAAAAATGGTTATCGTTTTCCGCATTTTCATGTAACAAATTGCCGCCGAACTGTCGCTGGCAATACTGGCTTATGACGGCTCTTAGTTAAGCGATTGGCGGGTGGGGGGTTATATTCAGGACTGTCTTGAGCCCCTGGTTCTATTGATCCAAACACAGTTGTTCCTATATAATAAGGCATTAAAGGCATAAGTCTATCTCCTTTGATACATAAAACCCCCTCGCTGTTGTGGCCGTTGTGTTCTCGATCTTGTGCAGCGTCATATGCCTATAGGTAAATGTTGATCCGCAGTCACGAAATATTTGCATAAGACCGGTGGAAGTAAATAATTCAAGGCATTGGAATCGAGAGTCGAAATTGATGAAAGAAGGAAGTAACTTTCTTTGAACGAAGTAACTCTCTTTGAACCATCCACTGTGAATCCATCTTAATCCCCTTATTGACTCCAATAACATTTATGAGCTACTGCGTGGGAGTGCGTGCGAACTTGCTAAGCAAATGCTATAATGGCTCCAGGGTTCCTTATTCGTTAGTCTTTCGACATTTAAAGCTGAATTTTAGATAGTATAAGTACAAATTATAACACGGACGTCTACCTAAGCTTCCTTTGCACGCCAATGATAATTATAATGGCGGAAAACATAGGCCATACAGCGACATATGAGAGGTAATTTTTTAAAATGATTTGTATGCAGTAATTGACAAATTGTTGCTTAGCAATAAATTTGCTGAAAATGTTTATTTGAAGCTTGGGTGGGTTGGATTGGGTTGGGTGAATACTTGCAATTGCCGGCATGGGTTGGTTGGGTTGGGTTGGAGATTTGATGGGTCGGGTTGGGTTGGGTTCTAAAAAATGGACCCATGTCCATCTCTGCGCCACATCCTCCTTGTTCTTAGTCAGTCCTCTTCGTTATTAAGTCGAATATTTCAGAGGATCAGGAGATTCTATCAACAAATGGTCACGTGATTAGCAATGGCAAACTGCCTCGTTTTCGCCTTAGCAACTTGAAAGAAAGCAACGGAGAGGACGCGGGATCAGAGGGCAAAGGTCGCATTCGCTGCTGAACTCATGGGTTGACATTTACCCTCCCCCCGCTGTGTCGTAAAGCACTGCAGAGGCGGTCGGTCTTTTCTCCCGGGGGAATTCGATGTCCGGAAGATCGCAGTTACATATTCCGAGATCTTCAACAGAAGAAGAAAAGAAGGAACGCCCATCCTATGCGTTTGTTCCCTTTAAGAAGCTTCGAACAGAGAGACAAGGCTCTCTTTCTCAGCGGCTTTCTCGTTGACATCTGTTTAGTTTCCTTGTCCGTTCCTTCGTACCTGTCCTTCCGTTCGTTTGTCCGTCCAATCGCACTGTGCTGTTGGTGTGTTTGTTGGGATGATCCTAGATCCTGGATGGTCCCGCCAGAGAACCAGAAGATTCCCAGATGAGATGTTCAGTGCTTCTAAGGGTATACCCGATGGCGGTCAGCAGCAGCAGCAGCGGACAAGGCTTGTTCAATGTCCATGTGGCCATTTGATTTTCCCATCTGTTCTTCTCCTTTTGGCGTTTCAAGTGTGCTGTTATAGCATACACAGAGTGGTCCAGTTCGGTGATTTGTGACAGAATTCTTCGTTTTCCTGAAGAATCGTAGAAATTAACTTTGAAAAGTATAAACTTTGTATTATTGTCTTCGATGAAATTTTAAAAAAAGAGTCAACATTTCCTTGGCACAGGAGGTCCATGTGCCGGCCTAAGCTCCCTAAGACAGCTTGCCCTCCCTTTTACCACCTGATAGGCTCTTGAATCAGAGCAGGGCCTCGGGAAAAGAATGACGAAAGAATCTGCTGAACAGGTGGGCAGCGCTGTCGGTTGGCAGGAATGACGGCAGACGACAAACGAAAGTAGATGTAGGGTCTAGAGACAGAAGATGTTTTAAAATTGCTATGTAATTGGCAAAAGACGATGGCTATTTAAATGTAATGAAATCAGTGATTACTGATTACAGTTATTCAATCATGATCAATAGCATAGGGATGCGTTGTCCAGTAACCAGTGTTACAAATGCTTCTGTTAGGGGAGGTCGGGGTTAGTTGTTACAGAGATACACACGTTGATACGCACACGCACGCACACACGCACACACAAGTTGACAAAACAAATCGTCTCAACTAGCCCCGACCTCCCCTATAATCAGCCACAACTAGTGGCTTGTTGTGGCCTTGATTTTTCATTTGCCAAGCACGAACTGTCTACAATTGCGGTCCTTGCTTGCCATAAGGATAAGCTGATGTTTTGAATTCCATGCAGATACCTGATAGCTGATGACGTAGGTGGACGATATAAAGGTATAAATGCAGAAGATGTGCACCTGAGTACAGACATACATATCACGGTTTTGGTGGAAAAGAAGGAAATCTTGTTTAAGAGCATTTCGAAAGCTGTTCGGGGAATCTCTTGACTCAACGGATTCTCTCGGGTCAGGAGTCAAATTATCAGAAGCAGCTTTCTCCCCCTTCTTCTTCCTCTTCTTTGTCTTCTGTTTCTTTGTTTCTTCTTCTGTTTCTTCTTCGTCCGCCTCCTCCTCCTCCTCTTCTTCTTCTATCTCGAAATGACGTCTTTTACTTACTTGTTTATGAATATTCGATCAGTTTGAACTCTGAAGTGGAGATTTTTGCCATTTTCAGGAGAATATTAACTCTTACTTCCTGCGTTAAATGATGCATTTGGACAGAAATAGAAGCTGCTATAATTATTCTCGCAGCTGTACTCCCCATATGGGGCCTACAGTACGTGGCCCATAGAACGGTTTCTAATACAGAGGCGCATCGTGCGTTGTTTGGACAACCCGAATGACAACCGTGTTATCTCGAGCCATTTATTCCGTTTCTCGTATTTATGTAGATCCAGAAGATACGAGTCAATATACCGGATTCCAATGTGTCTCTGTTGGGTTGAATGGGGAACTGATACAGCGCTAGACTGCGCTCTCTTGGCCGCTGATAAAAAAGCAACAACCAAAGCTACGCCATTTTGAATCAGAATGACAGCCATGGCTGTCTATGCTGTTTAGTGGCAATTTAGGCCCAAATGTGGTGGGGCTACCCTCTACTCCCTCGTGGTGAATGCTCTAAAGAGGTGTTCTACATATTTTATATATTCTGTGTCAAGAGGAGATGGTTGATGGAGGAGAGAGAGAGAGAGAGAGAGAGAGAGAGAGAGAGAGAGAGAGAGAGAGAGAGAGAGAGAGAGAGAGAGAGAGAGAGAAGAGAGGCTGGTGTCAATTTATCCGATACTTTTATGAGTTTTGGTTTAATTATTTCGATTGGAGTATGTTAAAGTGTTGAGTTGAAGAAGTGCAGAGCTCCGGGAATCATTCTTAATTGAGTGAGAAACTTTTAAAGCCGAAGTTGAAAACTAAGCGATGGCGTTTCAAAGCACTTCACGTGTTCAACGAAAGAAACAAGAAAAGCATCACTCAAATATTATTATCATTTTTAAGGCAATTCGAAGATTGGCGACCAGTCGTCAGAAATTCAGAATACCACCACCACCATCATCATCATCATCATCATCATCATCATCATCATCATCATCATCGTCAGCAGCAGCAGCGGCAGAGATGTCGTCCGTTGATCCTCTTCCGTTGATATTCATAGGCAGAGGATCGTCGCTGAAATTGCTGAATCCTCTTCCAATCAGTCTAATCTGTTGCCAATAATATCTGCCCTTCTATAAATAGCCTCTCTTTCGGTCGAATGAAAATAACTTCGCCTCGTTTTCATCCGAAGAGCAACCATCATCAAATTCAATTAATAGTGGAGTTGAAGAGGAGGAGAAGGAGAAGGAGGAGGAGGAGGAGGAGGAGGAGGAGGAGAATGGGAGGAGAAGAAGGACGAAAAGGACGAGAAAGAGGAGGAGGAAGAAGAGGAGGAGGGCCGAGACGGACGGAAGACTCGAAGGGCTGGGGCGAAACTTCTTACTTCTTGACTTCTTACTTCTTGACTTCTTACTTCTTGACTTCTTACTTCTTGACTTCTTACTTCTTGACTTCTTACTTCTTGACTTCTTACTTCTTGACTTCTTACTTCTTGACTTCTTACTTCTTGACTTCTTACTTCTTGACTTCTTAAATTCTTGACTTCTTTGACTTCTTGACTTCTTACTTGACTTTACTTGACTTCTTACTTGACTTCTTACTTCTTGACTTCTTACCTCTTGACTTCTTACTTCTTGACTTCTTACTTCTTGACTTCTTACTTCTTGACTTCTTACTTCTTGACTTCTTACTTCTTGACTTTCAGGGGCGTAGCTGGGTTTTTGGCTGAGTGGGTCTAATGATTTAATCAGAGGGTCTCTAGGACCCGGCTCAGACTACCCCTCCTTCCAAACAACATTTCTCTACGGATTTGCGCGATTTGCTCGGGTGCCCCTGCCCGAGGCTGGGTGGGTCCGGACCCGCGGACCCACTCTCCCAGCGCCGCCCCTGCGTAGACTTGCCCTGTGACGACGTCTTATACTCTTATACGGCGTTTCATATCATCATTTCCACTCATTTTGTATCTGATGAAAATGAATTTCGAGATCTCACGCAAATCTCGCGCACTTCTCGTCGACGTTAATTTACGAGAAAACACTCGAAGACAATTCATTTCCACGTTCAGGTGCCTCCGATTCCCACCCCCTTTCCCCACCAGCATCCTCTGCCCCTCCGTCCCTCTCTGCCCCTCCTCGCTCTCGAATTTACACCTCAGTAACATGAGATAGTTGCGGGGAAGGTAGAATATCCGGCGTCTAACCTGTGCAGTGAAGCTGCTGCTGCTGCAGTGATTACCAAAGTGTCTAGGCCTACTCCAGATGCTTTGACGCCAGTCGAGCAGCTGCTTCCGGGGTCACTGGTCATGCGCAATGGGCATTTTCATTTTCACTGAAAAGGTCGTTGTAACAAACGTTTCATATTTGTTGTTTTCAATTTGAGTTAAGTCTAGTTTGTACAAGACATAGATGTATGTATATATATATATATATATATATATATATATATATATCTATATATATATATATATATATATAATATATCTTATATATATATATATACACAGTGTTTTGTCCAGACCTTTTAGGGGGAGATTACCTCATCAACCTCAAATCCCCAAATTTAAGCAATGGCACAAATTTTTGTACGGAAACGTATCTCTTCCCCTCCATCCAAGTCAATTCCCAAGGTCTGGGGTCTGGATAAAGCACTATATATATATATATATATATATATATATATATATATATATATATATATATAATATATAAGTACTATATATATATATATATATATATATATATATATATATATATATATATATATATATATATATACTGTATGGATTCTTTCAACGTTGAAGAGAGGGGGAAAAGGCGAGAGACGTTGGATTCTTAGTTGAAGCTGTGCTTAGATTAAAGAATTAATCGATCAGCAGAATATATTTTGTCTTTAGTAAATAAAGTTCTAAAGTTTAATTATTTTTCCATTTTATTATCTTGATGTTCCTGAATGAGATCTTTCTAAATATGAAGTTCTTTTCCAAATGAGCGCTTGGAGGATTTCACCTTCAGTGCTCTATAACATTCCAATTATCACTTTGTCTATCGCTGGAGATTTTACAATTACGGCGCTTCTGAGAACGCCTCTCTCTCTCTCTCTCTCTCGTTCTTCTTCCTCTTCTTCGACAGAACACTTTTCATTCCATTTTCTCAGAGATCGCATCGTTCGAATGCGTTGATTGTCTGATTGACGTCTCCTAACGAGACACGTCGAATGCCGACCGGGACACAAACGCTGTCTTCGAGCGCGGACGGCGACCATACAGAACCACCCCGGTCAAGACTAGGCCGGGGCCGGCAGGGGCCAGGAGCCGGGGCCAGCAGGGGCCGGCCTGTGCGCACCACTCCGCTCACGACAGAGAAGAGGGAGGGAGGGAGGGAGGAGGGAGTAAGAGAGGGATAGACCGTCAGAGAGTCGACGATGTTGAAGAAAACTAGACGGAAGAAGTATTCTGCCGCGTGCATTTGTCCCGCCGAGAGGGAGTACGTCATTTTGCATCGGATGCCAGCCGTTTCATGTGTCGCCGCTTAATTGAGAGAAAGACGGGGAGAGTGTTGCAACCGACGGAAACTCTGGCGTTGGTTTCGAACGCCAGAGGAGATAATCATATTGCGCTCTCGAAGGAATCGGTCACTTCGAGGGTAAGTCACTATTCTGTCTTTAGATTTTATTTTCTAATTTAATTCGACAATAATAGAAGAAGACAGTTTGAGAGAAAAGAAATAACATTTGTGTGGTGAAGTGTGGTTGGTTTGGTCTCTGTGGGTTTTCCTGTTCTTTTCGAAAACCCGAACTAAGAATCTACAGTACGAGATTTTGAGTTTCTCTCAAACTGTACAAAGTGACCGATTAATATACAAAGGATTTCGATGTAAATGTTGACGAATTGTGCATAGAAGACATCGATATAATGACGACGCAGTCAGACGAATTTCAAGAAAAGATTACGCAAAGTCTACGAATAACTCTGTTGTTTTTTAAATGATTTATTCCAAACAGAGACATTCCAACCTCCAAGTAATTCCACAAATCAGTGGCGCAGCCAGGGCTCCGGAATAGGGGCGAACCAAGGCTTCTCGAGTCGGACATTTCCAGTTCACGTGGATATTCAGGGTGGGGCGGGCGTCGTCGTTAGTTCCCCCAACTGTTTCCCATTATTTGTACTGTATTGTTTAGGCCTATTTTATTCTTCAATGCATCGATGCTAGAAAATACCAATATCTGTGTTACTCTCACATTTCTTGGAAGATTTTACTCTTATTCGCATTAGTATAGCCAATCATTGCATTAACGATTAGAAGTCTCGGATAGGATAAGTGAATCTGTCCCGCATCCTTGACATATATGGGGGGCAAAGCGCCTGTTTACTCCGCGGATTAATCCACTACTCAACTGCTATCGCCATCTGGCGAAAGAGGGCTGAGTCGACCTTAGCGCTCCTGCGGGTCTCGAACCCGCGACCTTCTGCTCTATCGTCCAACGTTGTTACCACTCTGCTAACTTCCCGCAGTATTTGCTGGTAATTATTCCGAACGGCCGCAGAAACGGGGCAATTAAAGAACCACTTTGGAGCCTAATGAGGTCTTTCTATTAGTGTCAGTGACGTCACCTGGGCTGGGGTCAATTGAAGACCGCTCCTCCAAATGCCCCATTGGAGGGAGGTCTATTATTGATATCTTATCGGCGATTATCTTATCTCTTCGATTAATTCGAACGGATGATTGTTACTGCTGTCAGGGTCTTTAAGTGTTTATAATGAGATATGTCTGCTGAATAAAGGTGTTATTAGAAATGCCTATCAATTTCACAAATTAACGCCTGACTTTGTGTCACTAAATAAGAATTATATGGCGCTGTTTGTGATTAAATCGCAATCATAAACGTTGACAATCCGTCGTTTCTCCTGTAGAATATTATATCGTATACTGAGCTGTTTATGAAATGGCGATTCCTTATTAAGTGACATCTGTCAATCGACGAGACATTGATTAAGCTGCGTCGTCATGTTCAGGCGTCATGCACTGTTACTTGACTGATGTTTATAAGCGAATTACCAGATTACCGTTATTATCAGAGCAGCTTATTAATGCGGAGAAAAAAAGAGCAGAGAGAGAGAGAAAAAAATATCTCAATTATGTAGCGCATGTCTTGTATCAATCAGACTTCAAAAGAATTGCAAATCATCAATACGGAGGGAGACAGAGACAGAGGCAGCCAGATAGACAGACAGACAGACAGACAGACAGACACAGAGAGAGAGAGGAAGGTTTATCTATCGAGCGCTTTAACTGAAGAACAAAAGATGAAAGATGAAAGATGAAGAGCATAGAGACGCTAATTGTTATTAATGTACGAAGTGCTGAGTGGAATACTGAGAACATAATCGAATGGGGGAGGGGAAGGGGGAGGGGGTTTGAATAAGAACCTGAAGCAGCTTATCTCTCAAAATGTCTTGAATTCGGATAATTGCAGACGGACGATTAGAATGCATAACGATGGATTTGTGTCACAGCAGTTGAAGTAGGAATTTCCAAAATGGCTCTATAGAAGCTCTGTGGTCTGCAGAATCAGGGCCGCCGAGAGAATTCCCGGGCCCCGGTGCCAAAAATAGTCACGGGCCCCTGACTTGACAAGTGTGTGTGTGAAAAAGTTGATTATCTTTTTTTGCTTGTCAGTCACTCTATGGCATTAATAACTTAACATGATCGGTTTTCAGGGTTCAGACTATTGTTAATGCATCATCACCATCATCATCATAACCGGACCCGGGCCCTTCGAGCTCCATGGGCCCAGGAACAATGTACCGGCTGAACCCGCCCCTCTCTCCTCCAGCTGGTCTCCTGTCTTTGCTCGCTGCGATGGATTCGTCTTGATGGAAAGACTCTCTGTCACTTGTCCTTGTCTCCATTTCAACATTTCATCTTCATTCGTTGACATCTGTTGACTTTCTGTTGACGCCTCTTTATGTTCTTCTGATTTGATCGACAAATTCTTCTTAATTATTATTTTACAAATGTGATTAATTTCATCATTTCAATTGTCAGCGGAGTCTTCGATGACAATCTGAGGCAGGAACTGTTAACGGAAGATAAACAGTGGGACCACAGCCCCCTACCACTCCTCCCTCCCTCTTTCCCTCCCCCTCCCTAAGGCCACGAGGGTCACGTCCCTGTACGCTCTTGTTAAAGCCACACCCGACATTTGTCGAGAAATAAGAGACGTGGCGACACCTGTCGACCTGACGACGACTCTCCACGGGATTCGCAACTCTACACCAACGCACCCTCTCTCCCTCTCTCCCTCTCTCCCTCTCTCTCCCCGTGGTTCATTGATACGGCGGAGGGCGGGGAGGCGGACTGACGTCACGCGCAATGGCCGTCATGCAGTCGTCACTATACGAGTGACGGTCGAATCAGAAAGGATGTCTGCTCCTCCGCGGAGTCTTTTGCGGATTGATTTTGTCTTCATTTCCGGATAATCTGTGACACCGTTTTTCTAATAATTAGTTCCCTGGGAGAGGCAGAGGAGGGAGGGGGCAGTTGGACACTTTTCCTCTGTTTCGATGAAGATTATCTGTTGTGAAGATGCGTCATCCCACCACCACCACCACCACCACCACCACCCACCACCAGCCAGCAGCAGCAGCGGCAGCAGCAGCAGCATTTATTAGGCGCCCGTCTGTTAGACTTGGCCGTTTCATGTTGTCTGATATTTCCATAATCGCGATTGGTTCGGATTGAGGTTATTCAGTGCGTTGCACTTTCCCTGTTGCACTGTTGTTTCTGGTGTTGTTGTCCGTTGTTTCGATCGGTTTAGTCGATGTACGCTGTAAGATCAAAGGGACAGAGAGATGCTCAAACGTTTTTGAGGTCGGTCCACGTTCGATCTTCCATCGTTCGTCATGAGGGTGCATTGCTTTAACAAGCAAGGTCCTGTTATTCCTCTGCCTACCATATCCAGTCTATAGTAGGTAACTACGGGTCGCCTTAATAGATTGTTATTTATTTATTTATTTATTTATTTATTTATTTATTCAGGCCAATTTTTTGCGCCACCCTGTAGGCCTACACCACACCGCACCCTGAATGGCTGAAACTTTTGCGTTTGAGTTGAGAGGCGATGACGATGATGATGATGATGATGATGATGGTGGGTGGTGATGATGGTGATGATGATGATGATGATGATGATGATGATGTGATGATGGTAATGACGTTTTCAGACGTAGAAATTAGAGCAAGCCAAAGATCTTCTCATTCAATTCATATAGCGCTTGGTGTTTATATCATACAACGAATTAACGTTTCCTCACATGACCTCATTCCGTGCACTTTGACCGCTTTCACGACGTCAGTTTGCACTGCGCCGCGTAAGATATCGAGTGTTTCTGATTTCTCTTCTTATTTCCAGTAATCGAAGTCGTTGTCATGGAAACTCTCTCATTCACCTTTACGGTGACAATCTCAGCATGTGATAATCAACACCGACCGTCGTTTCCATAGCAACATGCGCTTGACGTCGTCTTCGTCCGTCGTCGTCGTCGTCGTCGTCTGGGTCTGTTGCGTAGCGACCGTCGTCATGGCGACGGAGCGCACCCTCCATTACAACGTCAGCGAAGAAGTAGACCCGGGAACTGTGGTCGGCGACTTCAAAAGGGATTACTACGCGTCGAGGGCAGAGGCGGCGGCGGCGGAAGGACACGACCTAAGCGCCCTCACTTTCTCCTTCCGGTCGGCGTCACGGTACTTCCGGATCGACGTCATGACGGGCGTCATCGTGACGCTCAGGCGAATCGACCGAGAACAGCTGTG
Organism: Metaphire vulgaris; assembly: GCA_018105865.1. Classification (NCBI taxonomy): domain Eukaryota; kingdom Metazoa; phylum Annelida; class Clitellata; order Crassiclitellata; family Megascolecidae; genus Metaphire; species Metaphire vulgaris. The sequence continues at coordinate 379,487 of CM030870.1, read as the reverse complement.
CGCTCGACAGACGCAGTCATGTGACGCCTTCGAACAGACGCTTGACGTCATCGTGACGCCCACCGAGTATTTCGTCATCGCCAAGGTCAAGGTCACCGTCAATGACGTCAACGACAACGCACCGACGTTTCCGGTCGCCGAAGTGTCGCTCGTCGTTTGGGACAATTCGCCGCTAGGGGCGCTCTTCCAGCTGCCCTACGCCGAGGACTTGGACAGCGGGGCTCTCGGGGTGCAGGGCTACTCGCTAGAGGGCGACGGCGGCGGCGGCGGCCGGGGAAAGTTCGACCTCAAGGTCACGGACATGCTGGACGGGTCACATGACGTCCGTCTTCAGCTGAAGGAGAGGCTGGTGGCGGAGGTGCAGAGGACGTTCAGTCTGACGGTGGTGGCTAAGGATGGCGGAAGTCCTGTCAGGACGGGGACGGTCAGGGTCGAAGTGACTGTCAGAGCGGTGGCAGACGTCAGGCCGAGATTCGACAGGCCATTCACCGCCAGCGTCGTCGAGAACTGTCCCTTGGGGCGCTGGGTCACTCAGGTGCAGGCGGTCAGCGCCTCCTCCTCCGCCGCCGGAAGTCACCAGGTCCTGTACAGCCTCCTGAATCGACCACCGGAAGTCGGAGGAGACCGGAAGCTGTTTCGCATCGATCCTCGCAGCGGAAGTGTCTACGTCGCCGGGTCCATTGACTACGAGACCGATCACGTGTTTCCGTTGACCGTCGTCGCCGCCGCCAGTGGACGCTCTGCGATGACGTCACTGACCGTAGAAGTGGTCGACGTCAACGACAACGCACCGGAAATAGCCGTCAACACGCTTCTGAGGTCGGGTCGAGGTCAGGTCACGGAGAATGCGCCGAACGGAACGTTCGTCGCCCACGTGACCGTAAGGGACCCGGACTCCGGGGACAACGGATGGAGCGCCTGTCTGACCACCTCCACCCTCTTCCTCCTCCAGGAACTCTCCCCCTCCGAGTACAAGATGACGACGACGGTGAGTCTCGACCGAGAGGAAGAGACGCGACACAGGGTCAAGGTCGTCTGCCATGACTTTGGAACGCCCTCGTTGACCTCTTCAGGTCGCTCTGACGGTCGACGTCCTCGACGAGAACGACAACGATCCGCGGTTCCCAAGGGACGGGTACTCAGTGGCGAAGGGCGAAGACTTCCCGCCCGGCTCCGTCCTCACGACGATCTCTGCCTCCGACGCCGATGACGTCATCAACGCTCTTCTTTCCTATTCTTTGACGTCACTCGACGTGCCGCCGAGCGACGTTCTCGCCATCGATTACGTCACCGGTGACGTCAGAGTCGTGGCGCCGCTGGACTACGAGGCCAAAGTACAGCACGAGTACCTCGTGACCGTCAAGGACGGCGGAACCCCGAAGAGGTCGGCGACGGCGACCTTGACCTTGACCCTGATCGACGTCAACGACGGAGTGCCGAGGTTCTCCAGGAGCAGTTACCTGTTCAGCGTCGTGGATGGAAGACCGCCTGGATCGCTGGTTGGAAGAGTGGAAGCGACGGACACGGACAGGTCAGAGGTCAACCGGAACTCGACCTTCGTGGTCGAGGACTCGGCGGTCTTCGAGGTCGACCCTCTGAGCGGCTGGATTCGAGCGAAGCGGGTGCTTGGGAAGGGAGAGGCATTTGAATTCAGCGTCGATGTCGTTAACCTCTACTCTTCGGTTCAGTTGAACAGTTCGGTGAACGTGACGGTCGTCGTGAACCGCACTCTTCCTTCGTTCATCTTTCCCTCGTCCGTCAATCACTCCGTCCTCGTGGACCTGGATTCCGTCAAGGTCGGTGACGTCATCGCAGAGGTCAGAGTTGAACGGCGTCACGACGACGACGCAGACCTCAGGTATGGCTTGGCATTTGAGGCAGCGGAGGGGGAGGAGGATGAGGAGGTGGAAGGACACCTTTTCCACCTGGAAGAGAGAACTGGAAGGCTGTTCCTCTCCGGAGAACCTGTCCTGGATCGCATCTACCGTCTGACGATCAAAGTCCAGGCAGACGCTGACGTAGAATGCGCGCTCACGGGTAGACTGGACGTGCACGTGACCTCCTCCTCCTCCTCCTCCTCCTCCTCCTCTTTCCATCTTCTTCGATTGAGGTCTTGGTTTGACCAGAGAGAGACTCTGATGACGTTGGTGGGTGTCGTCGTCGGCGTCGTCGTCGTCGTCGTCATCATCTCTATCGCTGTCTGTATGAAGGTCAAGAGGTCAAAGCAGTCGAAGAGCAGAGGGCAGTACGACTGTCGCTACAGTGTCAACAGGGCTCCTAAGAAGGTCAAAGGTGACGGGGGCAGCGGTGACGTCATCAAGGGCAGCGAATCAGTTGTTCTTCAGAATTGCATCTTAATGAGCAATTCCTCGAAGCAGAAAACGCCGATCAAGAAAAAGGAAGTGACGTTTTCAATCGATGACGTAGACGATGACGAAATAGACGAAAAGATGTTCGGCATGTACAAAGGGAACCAGTTTATCTATCCCAAGGTAGGTGACCAGCGTGTTAAAGTTGCCACATTATATTATAATCTATGCATGTAACAGAGAATAGCGTACAGGAGGTTATTGAATCAGTCGCAACTGTCCATCTAGCAACGGTAATGAGTCAAACGAAGAGCTCATTGGTCAGGCCACCTGGCGGCCGATGCAGAAACATCTCTATCTGTTGACGTTGTCACTAATAGCAGTGGCCGTGTGTTGCTAGCGTTCCAAGCGGCAGAAACAATCCCACGGTAGTGCGGCGATCGCAAGTTTCTAGCTAAACTGGTGGTCAGCTTCGGTTTCACAACATAAGCGCTCGAAATGTCAGTAATGGCCGTGTATTATTTAGCGCCATATAATTGGCCTTTGAAGCCAACACTGGCCTGTGTGTTTGTGTGTGAGTTCGTGTGTGTGTGTGTGTGTGTGTGTGTGTGTGTGTGTGTGTGTGTGTGTGTGTGTGTGTGTGTGTGTGTGTGTGTGTGTGATCGACTGCATTGGCACCAAGAGGCCAATGGCAGAAACAAAGAAACAGGTCATTTCGAGGCAGAATAAAAGGACTTTAGGACATTAGTAGCATTGGCTTCTTATTAAAAATTGAAGCTTCTTGCTATCTGAGCCGATGTCTAATTTAGCGCCTTTTATTTATACGTGACTTATTTCTAATGGAAAATTGTCTTAGGTGGACGACACTTCTTTGCGTATAATTTTTCCGCCACAAATCACATCCGAACAAAGGGAGAAATTATGGGGTTACGCATGCAGTTCTCAAGTTGGGGACGTTGCATCCGCCCTCCCCAATATGCCCATGTCAGCTCCCCTCCCCCCATTTCGTGTGCTTGAGTTAATAGGATGGGTGGGCAAAATCGCCCTGTGTTTGAGGGGTGGGGAATATCCAGTTCCGAGGGTATCAGATTAGGTTTGACATCGAAACAAAGCAAATCGACGTCTGACATTCAGCAGAGGCGGTCATAAATTCACGCGAGTGTTTTCCGTTTTCTCCGGCCACATCCTCCAGGCCTCGCCGATCAGATAAAAGCCAAGTGCTGCAGTTGAGGGTGTCGTATGAATTAATGCTTCTATCCGTGATTATCTGACCGTGTCTAGTTAAGTCCCTGGGTGCACGTCAATAAAAGACAGACATTCAGTCAGAACGTTTCCATTATAATTATATAGCGCTGATGAATTTTGATGATTTAGCATCGATTGGACGTTTATCTTCTTCCATTTAGTCAGAATCTGAAACAGTCGAATATAACAACGCAATTAACTCAGTTTATTTCGAAGTCCAATATCAGTTTTTCTTCCTATTAATTTTGCCATGCGTTTGATTCGTCATTTGATCGGCCTACTTGGCGTTGTGCGAGTGGTTTCTGTCAGAACACCGAAGTTAAGCAACGCGGAGCGCGGTTAGTACTTGGATGGTTGACCATCCAGGGATCCAGTCGTGGTGTCGGCGGCCAACCAAGCCGTTCATCGCTTGGGCGTCGATAGATTGGTAGCAGCGTTAAGCTGCGAAGGGTAAAACGCGGGTCTAGATAAAGCAATGGCAACCTACTCTAGATTAATGGCGTAAGCCACCTGCATCGCTGCTTGCCTAGTAACGGAGATCAGCGCCGGAAGCCTTACGCTCGCTAGAGTATAATTGGACTACTTGTGCATTGTTAATTCTTGCGATAATCGTCAGTTATTTAGTCCTTCAGCTGCAATCCTTCTTCCTGCTTAGATTTTGCATTATGCACGGGTAGTTTAGGCTTCTTTTTCTGACTGAACACGTCTACAGCCAAAGCGTTTGAGACTTTTTGCAGCAGCTCCGCCTTGTGACCCCGTGACCCGCCTTTAATGGCTCAGCATCTAATATTATTATGTTACGGTGGCCACCTGCGTCTGGAGCCATTTCGCAAGTTGTCAAATAAACCAGATTTTGCACAAATTGCAGTCATATTTAAGTTGAAATCGAGTGAAACTGATGCGATACTTTGTTTCTGAGTGCAGTCATGCGTGAAGAGTTCCTGTGACGCTCTGTTGAATTCGCCCGAAGATAGCGACAGCATCGGGTCAGACAGCGGCAAAGGGGCCAGCGAAGAGGGAGACACCTCCGCCCCTCCGGGGCCAACAGATACGCTCCCAGGGGCCACCATGGCCTCCACAATGAAGGTCAGGATGAATTCTCTCTCATATAATAATAATAATAATAATAATAATAATAATAATAATAATAATAATAATAATCATCGTCATCATCATCATCATAATCATAATCATAATCATACTAACGAGGTTTAAAGTGGTTCAGGAGGGCTTGCCCTGTGTGAGAAGTTGAGAACCACAGTTGTACCCTTCCCATCTAATACTCTATACTGCTGAGGTTTACTGTATTTTGAAATTATGCATACGTACAGTATATATTGCGCATATTGTCTATAATAATATATACTTTCCTGCTAAATTATTTCAATTGGAAGAATAGCATTAAATGCATTTCACGAAGCCTCGATCACCTGAACGCGGTTTGTGAATCATCAAATTCATATAATAATATTGGACTCCTAAGTCTTCTTCTATCATGTATAGGCTAATCTGCGAAGACGTACAAAATGCACTTTTCATGAACATTACTACACCGGGTGCGTTTTTACAACAGTAGAAAAGATCCTTCCATTGAGTCGGAAGGGGGGGGACTAAACCCCCGAGGCTTTCAATCTCCATTTCCCTGCAATCGCTGCAAATAATCGAGGAATTAGTGAGAAGAGAGCAATTATAATTTCTGTTATTTGGGACGGTCTCTTATCTAGCGCTGTTCTTCGCTTACATGCTCTGTTCCTTCAATTCGCAGACTTGCGATTAACAACTGTGCTGCGGTTGTCTTCTCTGTTGTTCGTCGTCTTCTCTGTTGTTCGTTGTCTTCTCTGTTGTTCGTCGTCTTCTCTGTTGTTCGTTGTCTTCTCTGTTGTTCGTTGTCTTCTCTGTTGTTCGTTGTCTTCTCTGTTGTTCGTTGTCTTCTCTGTTGTTCGTTGTCTTCTCTGTTGTTCGTTGTCTTCTCTGTTGTTCGTTGTCTTCTCTGTTGTTCGTTGTCTTCTCTGTTGTTCGTTGTCTTCTCTGTTGTTCGTTGTCACTCTTTCGTTCATGAGTTTGAAAGTTTCTCTGGTTCATTTGCTCTAAAGACGCAGATTCTGGGGGCCGGCCGGGGGGAGGGGAAGAGGGGAGTAACATCTCCCGGAGGGATCCACTCCATTATGGCAACGGCGTCCTCTCGTCCCCTTTCCCTGTTACGCTCCATCGATTATATCTTGATTGATTCCAAACGCAGTGTGACGTCACTGTTCTACAGCGCCATCTATCTATTAACGCCCCCGTATTCTGGTTATGAATTGCTCTGTCTGTCTCTCTGCCTCTGTCTCTCTGTTTCTGTCTGTCTCTGTCTGTCTGTCTCTCTCTCTCCCTCTCTCTCTCTCTTCTATTTGGCAACTTCAATTACTTTATTTTGCGTCGCTGAATATTGTCCGATGGCAGTTATGATAGTAGTAATAATCGTGATGTTCGGTATATCAGACTCTGCGAATGACACGTGATCGATGACGGTCACGTGGTCAGTCGATCATGTGACCAATATTATGAGTGACTGAGTGCGTGAATCAGTGATGGATGAATGAATGAAGTTGATGAATCGATAGAAGTGCTATTTGCTCGATCGGATTGATCAATTGAGACACTTGCAGCCAGAGAAAACTCTTTGCTTAGCTATGTTCTGCTATACGACTGAAGCTTTAGAGAGAGAGAGAGAGAGAGAGAGAGAGAGAGAGAGAGAGAGAGAGAGAGAGAGAGAGAGAGACTTAAGGCCCTGTCTTACTGTTTGTCAGTTCGGATTTGACAGATATATCATGAACTACATTGAAAGAACTGAAGCTAAATTAAAATGTTCGATTGTTATTTTTATGTATTTTTGTAGTAATTTAAAAAAATCAGTGTTATTTTAAAAATCACAAACTGTTGAAAGCCCTGTTTTAGTATAATATATTAGAAATCATCAAATAAACTGCGTTTTCATGTTCTATTAGAAGTCTCTTGAAACTCTTTGCATCGTTAGAAACCTTCGGCCATTTTGATTATTCGCTTCCATTAATAAGCATCATTAGTATTTGTCAATTTGTCTATTGTAGAATCAGTTAGAATCACTTCGCCTCAGACATCTTTAACAAAGGGTTCAAAGGTCACACTCATTACTCCTCCTCCTCCCCCTCCTCCACAGATGATCCCCAACTCCAGAATACCACCTCAACCCACCGCCACAAACACCAGTTCAATGGCCATGCCATCTATGGTGACTTTTAAGAGCTGTTACCCACTATCTTACTCACCGACAGGCCTTCATCATCATTCGACCGAAGCGGAGTGCAGCAGCGCCCCTGGCGAGTGCGACGGTCATTCGCCAGGCGGCGCCAGAGCAGCGCTGAGTTCCGATGGAGCAAGGAGACTGCGTCGAAGCGACGCGGAATTCGCGACCGACGTATGAACCGAATGACCTCCGATGATGACGTCATCGAATCCACGAAGACATCAAATATTTTATTAAAGGAAACGAAAGAAACATTTCTGAAAAGAAACTATTGCTCAAATAGAATGAGACCCCAAAAATTCTTTGCTTTGAAGAAAGATTTTCTCTCTGACAATTTCTTGCATAAGTTCTATGTGAGATGTGTTTTTTTCGAATTATTTCGGGGAGTTAGAGGAAGGTTCAGCTCCTCTTCCCACTCTCCCATTTGGATTGAACATTTTGGTTTTGAGCTGAACGACCCTCGGTGGAGGACGAAGATTTTAACATTCGAATATTTTGGAAGCATTTTAAACATTGACTGCTTATAATAATGATGCTGGAAAAGTGAATGATAGAATGAACCTTTCACTTGCAATGAACTCGGCTTGTCTTCTCATTTACATTGCACTTCGGAGGATCGTAATTGTGTCAAATGTTAGTGAATGCGCCACCTGGCGAATGACTGAGAACTGCGATTCGACGTTGATCATTACAATGTTTGACATTACAAATTTCAAAAGATTTAAAAGTGACATTGGCAGAAGATTCCATTTTTTCAAGTCCAGGCACTTTCTTTTATGAATTATTATTATTATTATTATTATTATTATTATTATTATTATTATTAGTAGTAGTAGTAGTAGTAGTAGTAGTAGTAGTAGTAGTAGTAGTAGTAGTAGTATTGAACTTCTATAGCGCCATTTTTATAATACACTTAACATTAGTCGATGGTTGTCGGAATATTAAAGAGCCAAGACGTAGATCGGAAGCGGTCACCTGAACCGATGTGACGTCAGTGTGGTTTCAGTTATTGATTATTTTTCAGTTACAGTTAAAAAGTTATTGAAATTATTTTTCAGTTACAGTTTCAGGTATAGTTAATTATTTTTCAGTTATTTTCAGTTAATCGCCATTGAACACATTAATGAAATTTTGATGATTTTCTTAATAAGCAATAGGCCCTAACTCTGTTCTCTCTAATTCATTGAAAAATCTACTTATATGTCCATATTTTCACCTGCATGCAGAGATGGTCTTGGGTCCATTTTTTAGAACCCAACCCAAGCCACTATAACTGCCTAATTTTCTGACCCAACCCAACCCAACCAATAGATGCAAGAAACGTCATTGATATAGACGAGTAATGGCATCGGTGAGTTCTAGAATATCGCGATTTGCCCTTTACCCCTTTGATCACAGGAAACCAGAACCAGTGTTCTTCAAGTTAACTATAATAGTAACTAAAAGCACCGAATAACTGGAAAAAATTTCAGTTAATTGTAACTTTAACTGTAACTGGAAAATGATTAATAACTTTTGTTATAACTGTAATAGAATAAAGTTGAGAAGTTAAGAAATAGAAAAGTTATTGAAACTGAAAAATAATTTTTCAAGTGAGTATGATTAGGCCCCTATTATAATTATCAGTGCAGTCTTCTGTGTCAGATGTACTTGTGGCCCTGTGGGTCACGATTCAGGACTGTGTGTATGTGTGTGTGTGTGTGTTGTGCTTGTTTATAGACGCGTCCGTATCAAAGACGATGGGCGTCTATGTGTGTTGTCACTTTGTGTGTGTTTTTGGCTCCTCCTTTCTCAAACCAGAGCTTGCCACCGGTTAAGGCGGAGTTAATTCAGGTCTAAAGTTCAGACCTCATATAAACACGGTCATAAGTGATGACGAACTGGAACAGTGGCGTAATTACCATTGGGCCATTTGGACCATGGCCCCCCTTTGGTCTTGGCCTAGCCTGTCCTCAGACCCTGACAAGCAAAAAAAGGTCGTCAACTTTTTCCAAAGTTGTAAACTTGTCAGGTCAAAAGTGTCTGCCCCCCTACCAAAATTCTAAATACGCCACTGAACTGGAACAGCTGTTGTTCAACAATTCCGACAAATCAGCAATTGAATTCCCTCGTTTTCCTTGCACACGTACTCAAGCAGTCGAGAGGTCTGTTAAGACCGATACAGAGTCAGCATTGACGGTTGTTGGACAACATGCAAGAGATGGATTAGTCCGAGCAAAATTTGAAGCTAGGAAGACAATGTCCGCATTCACAGCAAAGCGTGATTTCGTTACTAAACAATTTCTTTTCCAATGCAAACTAATGTGAACATTCTGAATATAACTTTGGTCCAGCGCTATCTGTGATTACAGTGAATAGACCACACCAATTTACACAGTTTAAGCTGAAGTATTACAAGAAGTATTAATGTTGTTCAGTGTTCACGTTCACTCTTGGTAGATATATAAAAAAATTCTTACTTTCGCATATTAATAATGTAACTGACTCTGTGGAGGGTAGAAGATGTATACATATGAAGCTCATATTTGTCCTTTTTATCTATATGTTGTTATGGAACTTTCATTAGGTATTGGATTCCTTAATTACAATTTTTATGTTTTACCCCAATACTTTCACTACATCCGTCTTTAAATCGTCCGGTAGAGGGCAGAAGACAGTGGCAGCTCGTTGCCATACAGTAGGCATATGAACCAGTGTAGTGGACGCTTCAGATGTACTTCTAACAATCGGATGATACCACCCTTATGTCCCGTGTTGACTGCCGTTCCATCGCAACCTATGACTGCCAACGATTGGATGCTTATCTTTCTTTCTTCTAAGAAATCCGATATGCTCTTCTGTATACACGCAGCATTGCCACGCACTGGAGCAATATGTCCCAGATAGTCTGAGTTGGGTTCTTCAATCAGCACTTTGTGCTCTTCAAAAACAGTCCTGCGATGCAGCTTAATTACCTCCAACCTCTTTCTGCATTAATAGGGTCTTGTCTTTTCTGCCATCAAAGTACAAACCGCGAAGATTCGTGGTTCTGTTTGCAGACTCCGCGATCAGATCTTCACGCAGCCTTTTTCTTTATCTTCGAAGTTTTGATCGGTCAATAACTTCAGATTTATCGCCAGGTGTTACCATTCCAAAGTCTGTAAGTATGCCTGATGCAATGTCTGCCGCTGTAGCTCTATTGACCATCGACTGGTGCAGATGTACTACTACAATGGCGCTAAAGAAGTCTACTACTGCTATCAGATATTCCCTATCTTTCTGCAACTTGAAACTGCAAATATTGGACAGTTCGGCGATTTTCTCCGACTACTTTCAGCCATAATAATTCCGCATTTACTGATAAAAACAATAATTAGCAGGGCATCGTCTTCAACTAGGCCACCTGTAGTCGTGCGCGACGTATATTTGCAAAATCGTGGCTTATGCACATTAGTAAAAATAGACTTATAGTAATGTTAATATGAAATGTTGCACCCGAAAATGGCTTCAAATTTCAAAAAATCAATATGGCGTCTTTAAATCGTCCGGTAGAGGGCAGAAGACGTCAACATGTGACTGCCAAATTTCTTGCAGTACTTGTGCGCTATCATAGGCAACTTTTGATCACTATTGGAATTAAAAATTCAAAAAAGTTTTTTTCACTCCACCCTAATGGGCAACAGGGCAATTGCCAATTGCACTAATTGGTCTACATTTCTTTGTTGACAGTTCACACTAATCTGATTCATCTTTGATAGTGCATTTCCTTACGATTAAATTTTAATCAATAAAAATTTAATATTTGCGCAAAATGTTTAAGCCGTTAAGTGGGCGCAGACGTGAAAGCGACGGAGTCTGGAATGTTGTTGCATATGATGCATCCAACGGACAAGTCCATGTGAGAGAGAGAGAGAGAGAGAGAGAGAGAGAGAGAGAGAGAGAGACAGAGAGACAGAGAGAGAGAGAGAGAGAGAGAGAGCTGCTTTTGCTCACCGAAAGGAAAGAATGCAACAAAACTCGTGAATCATTTGAAGGCTAAGCATAAGGAAACTGCAGCCGAATTAGAAGCCAGAGAGAAAAATGCCACAAGTGTATTGCTTTGTATTTTTTATTAAATAATATGAAATGAGATATGAGACTAAGAGAACTCTAACTGTAACTATAACTGAAAAATCATTAACTATTAATTAACTGTAACTTTTAAAAAGTTAACTTTAACTGTAACTTAAACGGAAAAAAACACAACTGAAACTGAAACTGAAAAACCATAACTTAAATAACACTGACCAGAACATGCCTTAATAGCATTGTTAATAAATTATCTCGGCGGTTTCGAGTCTTGGCGGAATACAGGACACGTTTATCTGATCTTAGTTGTTAAGCAAGGTATGTGTCAGGCTGTCAGCTCTGGTACAAGCACACCTCCATCCCCGGTGCTGGGCAGAGGAAGTTCTTATGCAATTTAGGGTGTGTGCGGGGAATGGACATTTTCCCCTCTAGACCTAATCCCTCGGACATTACCCCCTCCCTCCGGTACACCCGATGAAATGACACCCCCGGAAATAATCCCCCTTTGTTTTACTTAATAGGCTTTGACGAACTCTAATGGCGTTGTGATGAAAGAGAATTAAGTGTCGCTATCAATATTTAAATGTTTTCTATTGAAATCAAAATTTAAATCAAAATTGAAATCGTTTCTACTCACCGGTCGTCTTTGAAGCTTTCATTTATATTCGTTCTAGTCAATACTTCTCGTGATTTTCCTATAAATCCGCCGCTTTGGAAAGTTTGGACACCTAATTCGTTTTTAGCATTCTAGACTAATAGGTTTATACCAACGTTTCCCAGCCCATCCCAACCCAAACCACCATAACTGCCTAAATTCCTGACCCAACCAAACCCAGCCCATGAGTTAACCCAACCAATGGCCATCTCTGCATGCATGTCCATCAAAACACGACATAAATAATTTCGGAAAATCGAGAGTTTCAATGCGTTTAATCGCAGATCTTTTTATCTGGTGTTTGACTTTTTAAGTTTGTCATTTTTCAGTTATTTTAAACTATTTCAGTTATTTATTTTTCAGTTACAGTTACAGTTACAGTTAACTGATTTGTTATTTTTAAGTTAACTGCTATTTCAGTTACAGTTACAGTTAACTGAAACCACACTGTGTGACGTCATCTTCGCGAAAGGCGCTTCCGTTTCCGTTTGCATTTAGGGCACCGGAAGTAGTTCATCTGCCGGTTGCAAAAATAAGACGGATCTGTTTCTATCGCTGCCCGGAAGTTCGACTGACTAAAGCGCCACCTGGCGAATGCCGTCGTAAGCAGCCCCATGCGAGAGAATCCTCGTCTGTTGCTTCTTTAATCGCACGAACGGAAGATCATTCTGGTCACGTGATCAATGAGTCATCGGGTAGTAATTAGTCTGTGGCGATCGGTTGTGAAGAGAAAATGGAAGAGAGAGAGAGACAGACAAACAGACAGACAGACAGGGAGAGACAGAGACAGAGAGAGAGAGAGAGAGAGACAGACAGACAGACAGAGAGAAAGAGAGAACAACGACTCACCTGTCAATCAAGGTGAGTTCTTTGGTCAGTCGATCGGACATTTCCTCGCAGACGATAAAATTGCACTTCTAAAAATAGCAACAGGATATGAAGGCAATTTTTAAAATAAGTATAATATGGTTAACAGTCTTAAAATAAACGAATAAAAATGAAAATATTGGATGAAATCAGTCGATGGCTGAATTAATAACACTAACCTATAACCCTAAAGGTGCGCATTTTGAGCAGTGGTTTTTCTACTGGTCTACCAATCTTGAGGTCCGTGGTTCAACTCCCGGCCGCGGCAGAAAATTGACGGAATTGTTTCTAAATATCATCCCAGTCGACTAAAGCTGTGAATGAGTACATCGGTCGTGTTAACTCGGTGGAAGGAAAGGCGGCGAGGGAAATACGCGTTTAAACCGCCTCATTCAGCCGTTGCACTGTAAAAATGAAGGCGCTTAACCCTTTGGTTCTCCGTATTAACTTCACTGAGCCAAAATGGATGGTACCTTTTTTACTATAAAAATATCGACAGAAGCAGAATAATTCATCAATGAACCTCTTCTCATTATAGAAGTCGTTTACTGGTACCATTGGTCATGTAGCAGGCAGTGGCGTAAACCTGGCGTCAACATTGGGGTGGGGCCTGGACAAGAATCGTCGATAAAGCCAGATCAGACCCCCAGTACGTCTCCCAAAAAGTCTTGGCGAGCAAAAAAGCGACATCCTTATATTTTCCCCTGGCCAAATAACAACTGATCAGCAAGAAAAAGGTAATCCGTAATGAGTGATTTTATCGTTTTAAGGCACTAAACATTGGGGGGTTATTTGATACTCTGTCCCCCTCTAACCAATTATTGGGGAAACCGTCCCCCCGTGTTTTACGCCCTTGGTCACGAGGTCAAGAACGCACTCATAACTATCTCATGGGTTCCTAAGTCTCATTTGAAATTGACGTCACTTTCCAAGATGAAAATGTTTAAAACATTCTGCATTTGGAAGGAGGAGGAGGGCAGGAGGGGGGGGGGAGGGCGGGAGAAGACGCTGCCGCTGTTTAAGGAAAAAGATCACTCTAATGACAGCAACTGTTAGAAATTATATGATTGAGATGAGAAGAGATCGTTCAGTTGACACTCCGTTATAAGACACATCAACTGCGTGTTCGTTAGATAGGCTTTGTGATCGCCTTGGAGTGACTGCCACGCATAGGCGTAAACTTAGATGAAAAATTGGGGGAGGGGGCTCTCAAAATGTGGGAATTCGTGCCTAGCAACCTAGTAGAAGTTTACGTCTGCGTTGCCATGACGACAGCCATGTCATCCGAATCTTGCTTTTAGCACTTTGTCTTCTAGTCTTCTCTAAAATCTCTGGCGTTCGTCCCTAGACAGCGTTCGACCAGCGCTGCTCCCTCGAATGCCGCCGATGCACTCGAGTGCGCCTGGACCAGCCCCAGAGACAGACGGACGGACGGACGCAGCCGCCGGAAGGAACCAGCGCAACCACCTGACCATGCATCACCCCCCGCCCCCCCCGACCGGCCAGGGCAGAAGGTGAAGGTCATCGCAGAAAGAAAGAACTCGGGAGGACAGGCAGTCTCACCTGACGTCAACGAAAATCGAATCAAAATGAACGCGGAGTCTAAGATGAAGAGATTAAGAGCATTATATTTAGGGAATCATGTATAGCCATCCTTTGTATAGCGCCCTCGTCTTTGATTATGCAATGTCTACGACGGCGCTATATAAATAGTCCGATATACATATATACATGCATGCCCATTGTATCAAGTATATACTGCATGTACAATGATTGTATATGTATGTGTGTATGTGTATGTACCTAAGAAAATTTGTGGAAATTGAAAACCTGATTATTATCATGACATCATTTATTATAATTGATTATTTGTCGGCTGTTTATTATTATTTATTTAAATAGAACTATTTATTAAAGAATGGACTTTAAAGAAACCGAATATCTTTTATTATTTTTATCATTATAACTATTTATAACTATTCATTTGTTGGGCATTTGTTAACAAGTTAACAACATGGAAACGTCTGATACTGCTATAAATGACCGCAGTTTGAAGTCGCAAGCTCCAGTGACCAGAGTAGAAGATGACGCGTTTTGCTGTCCCCACCATTGTTAAAACATCTGATAAGTAAATCTTGTTGCCGATGTTCGAATTAAAAATTATCCGAACTTGTCACCCGTCTTCTCAGCAAAATGGAAAACTAAACACTTGTTTATTTTAATGGAGTATTTACCCAGAGGAGAACTAGTCTCACACTAGAGAAAATTCGCCAGCAATGCAGAATGCGACACATTCGTGAATATTCATAAGGTGAAGCTGGTTCCCTGAGCAGCAAGTAGAATACAAAGAAAAAATCACGAAAGAAAACGCATTGGCGGGATCTCGTTAAAATATCGGAGAACCCGTTTTCAAGACCAATTTTCCCCTTCGTCGGTGGCAAAATATATAATAAAAAAACTTGTCGTCGATTTTCTTTAAAATGGCCTTCACCTTTTTCCGATTGACGTAATTAATTTTGTCCACTGCTGGCTGTTTACGTCTGGTCTCGTGTCAAAAAGAGTCAGACGTTTTGATTGATGATCGGTTTTTGTCAGAACAGTTTTTGGTGGCCGTCAGCAAATCGTGATTCGTGATTGTATAAATTCATAAGAGTAAATTGTCGGTGAAGATATTTCCGGTCATTCTACTTTTTACGTCACGAAAAGTTACATCCCTATAAATAGTCCGATATACATATTTACATAAACTCATGCGCATTGTATCAAGCGAAATACTGCATTTACAATGATTGGATGATGTATGGTCGTGTATGTTTCCTCTTCCGGTTTCAAACAGGAAGAATTTATCTCAAAGAGCCGAAATTCCGATCAGAGCTAAGGACCTGTTATGTTCTATCATTACATCATCTGCTGCAATTGACGCATTTGTCGGCAGTACAATTATAGATTTATCTTCGAAATAGAACCTGAAAAGCAAAGAATGGACTTTAAAGAAACCGCAATGTCTTTTATATTCTGTCGCAGATAAAGTGGCAATTTATGTTCCTTGCTGCTCTTATAGAACCACTTCGTCTCCATGGAAACGTCTGATACTGCTACTAATAGACCGCAGTTTGGTTAAAAGCTCAGGTGACCAGAGGAGAAGATGACGCCTCCCCCTCCCCCTCCCCCTTCCCCACCATTCTAAAATGACATCTGACGACGAGTTCCCCCGCGAATCGAATCAGTTTTGTTGCACGGATCCGGAGATGTTGAATTAAAGGGTTATAACCCATAATAGGGCGTGCAACTTATTCAGAGTCCGATGACTTCTTCTCAGCAGTTTCAAATGGAAATAGCTCCACCGCATGCACTTCCGTTTATCAAATATTAATGGAGTCTCTTTCACGATGGAAGAGGAGAACTAAGAAAAATTAAAGAGGCAGACATAAAGAGGCAGACGATCAAAGAGCGACATATCAATGCAGAATGCCAGAATGCAGACGATCAAAGAGGCATACGATATATATATATATATATATATATATATATATATCAAATATATATATCATATATATATACGATCAAAGAGGCAGACGATCAAAGAGGCAGACGATCAAAGAGGCAGACGATCAAAGAGGCAGACGATCAAAGAGGCAGACGATCAAAGAGGCAGACATCAAAGTCAGATTAATCGTCTTAAAGAGGCGATTCAAAGATTCAAACAAGAAAAACGATCAAAGAGGCAAAGAACGATCAAAGAAAACGATCAAAAGAGAATCAAAAACAGCGATCAAAGAGGCAGACGATCTCTCTCTCTCTCTCTCGATCAAAGAGGCTCTCAAAGAGGCTCTCAAAGAGGCTCTCTCCAGAGACCTGAGGCAGACGATCAAAGAGGCAGACGATCAAAGAGGCAGATACTCAGTCGAATAGTAAGCGATTGTTTGGAAAACCGTTGTCGTCTGATTGTATACAGTTTAAAATGGCCTTCAGCAGTCGTTTTTCCGATTGACGTCAACTTGTCAAGAGATGTCAAGAGACGTAACAGGCGTGTCATCACTCGACGTCTAGTCTCGTGTCATCAAAGCGTCAGACGCTGTCAGTCTGATTGATGATCGGTCATTCAATTGTCACGCAGTCAGCCAGTCATTTGGTGGCCGTCAGCAAATCGTGATTCGTGATTGTATATGCAATGCATAAGAGTAAATCGCCGAATGTCGGTGAAGATTGATGACGTCTGAAAGTGGTCATCTTTTCTACTCTTCTTACGTCACGAAAAGAGATCGATTTTGACGTAAAGGGGGAGGGTAAAAATGACGTCATCGGCCTTCCATCTTTTAACGCATAAAAAAATTCGATTTCTTTGGCGGCTGAGGAATCGAAAAACATTGAGAAAAAGGAATCATCTTAAAAGCGGTCGGATGACGTAACAGGTCGTCTGAGTGTTTCCTCTTCCGGTTTCAAACAGGAAGAATATTATCTCAAAGAGCCGATCATAGACTACTGATCGTTCATTGCAGTCTTGATGGTTAGACGTCGTAATTCTTTAGATATCTGAACATTCCGGATGAAGCTGCAACAGCTTCCGTCCTTGGATTAAGTTCTCGATGGATTCTATAGCGCCTCTATATTACCCAGGAAATCGATGTCGCTCACATCTTCAAAGAGAAACGATCAGAAACAAAAAGAACTGATAAGAATTGTGGTGATTTAATACAATTAGCTATTCTTTTCATCATGTCTAGAATTCTATTTAAACATGGTTCCTTCTACTGTAACTGAAGTCTTCGACTGGTTCGTTCGATCGGCGCTGAACTTAACAGATTTAGACAATCTCCTCGTCTCCTCCATCCTCCTCCTCCTCCTCCTCCTCCCAGGGTTTAATCTAGGCCGTTTTTCTATTTACGTTGCAGATTTTCCCGAAATGGTCAAATTCACCCAGTTTGTTGGCATTTGGCAAGACTATTCTTGTGTAATAACAGCAGCCTGATTCCAAGAATGTGATCCGACTTGGCTCCCCCCCTTGTCATAATTTTTCCTAAAATGAGTTCAGAATCCTTAAGTCTCCTTGATTAAACAAAACTTCTGCAACTATTACCTCTTCTTCCTCCTGAATCCTCCTCTCTTTTGCCACACTAGAAATCAGAAAAATGACTCCTCCATTTAACTCTTCCTCTTCTAAATGTGTCTTCCTCTTCTTCTTCTTCCTGCTTAATTACTTCTCCTTCTTTCATGATTGGTGCGCAGTTGCCTTTGTCCCCGAGCATCGCTTATTTAATTAAGGAATCTAAACTCTCGTTCAGCTCCACCGCGTGATGTGCGGAGATGCCATCTGCAGTCAACCACACTCCGTGGTTATAATCCATAATAGGGCGATGCAAGTTGGAATCATGACTAAATCAACTAAGTCTTAGATAAGTTAGACAGGGCAACAGTTTTTTTCTTATCTTTTGGACGACGTCACTGTGCCAGGTGACAGACAGGAGATGATAGAAAAATCCCACCCCAACCCCCATCCCCACCCCCATCTCCACCTCCAAGTCCACCTCTGACTTCTGAGACTCCAAAATGTTTTTTGGTTGCTTCTCTTTTACGTCGACAGTTTTTAAGTCAAATTTGCAAAAAGCCTGACCTTTCAAAGAAACCAGTATTATCGCTTTAAACAGACGATCAAAGAGGCAGACGATCAAAGAGGCAGACGATCAAAGAGGCAGACGATCAAAGAGGCAGACGATCAAAGAGACAGACTCAGATTGACCGCTGACTGTTTTGGCGCCTTTCCTGCTTTTGATGTTTGCTTTTTCATCTTGGTCTTGAAGACGTCAATATATGAATGCGCTTAATTATATTAATTGCTGGTTGTGCGTTTAATTGACCACAGAGCAATGGCCGACCAATAGCCTGCTCCTCATTCCACTTTATTGTCTGGGCAAGGGAGGGAGAGGTTAGAAAGAGAAAATAAAAAGGCCAAGGGTTGCCTTCCATAAATTATGGGGTGATAAGAAGAACGGGGTTTTTAGAAAAGAAACGTTAAACGCTCCGGTCTAATAACAGTTTTGATTAAACAATATTTGCGCATTTTGCAATGTTGAAAACGCTGGAAATTATAATATATAGTTAAAAAAACAGAGAATTAATGACAACTGGAGCAAATATCAGAGACGGTGCGTAAAAAGTACTGCTATGTGAGGAACGGAGATGTAGACGTGACGAGGGAGGATTTGTTTCATAATTGAAAGAGGAGAAGGAGGAAGAGGAGGAGGAGGAGGAGGAGGAAGAAGAAGAAGAGGTATTCTTACGAATTTACTAAGGCTTCTAATCTATATTTTCTCTCCTCCTTCTCCTCCCTGCCTTCCATCCTCTATTACTTCTGTCTCCTCCTCCTCCTTCCACTCTTTCTCAAAAAAAGCAACGAAGGATGATGATGATGATGATGATGATGATGATGATGATGATGATGATGATGATGATGAAGGAGGAGGAGGAGAAAGAGCAGGAGGAGAAGAGGAAGAAGAGGAAGAAGATCTACACAGAAGCTCCTCTTCTTCTTCTTTTTCTTCTTCTTCTTCTTCTTACTCCTCCTCCTCCTCCTTTTTATTATGCAACAACTCCCCTACCCTATCCCTACATCTCCGTCCCTCGTAGCCTGCCAATGCAGCCAAGCAGTGTTGCCAGATCCCAAAAAATTTTCCCGCCGAAACGTCGTGTGAAACTATAGCCAAAATGCCAATTTAACCCGCCAAAAAGCGAAACCGGGCGATGGTAAGTGGTTTTTTTGTATCATTCGAAGAACAAAACTTTTTGCTAAGAAATTTTAACAGAAAATAGCCAAAAATATAGCCAAAAATGTTTTTAAAGCAGCCCAAAAATAGCCAACTATTAATTATTATTTATTATTTATTTTGTGGTAGAATAAATCTACATAGTCTACAAGTTTTCTGCATCTTCCTCATTGTTTTTGCAGGAGTAAATGTCTTGAAACGTTTCGACATAATTTCTGATGGTTTGAAGCTGTTGCAGCCGCAATCGTTCATCGACATATTATTATGAGCGAATAGTCATGAATGACACAAGTAACTCCTGACCCATTCTATTTCTTGAATCGGATTCAATAGCTACATTTGAGAAAGCCTTCTCTCCACTGCAGCTGGTCTGAATTACTTGAATTAATCGGAAGACGGAAGTTGTGAAAATATTTGGAAAATACCGATTAATATTACAGAATTTACAGAAATTCCGACTTCCGAGCGGCGACTCTGGCGAGTTCTGAACTAACAGAACCGTTTGAAATAACACTATTGAACTACGACAATAAGTGTTGCCACCAATGTTCCCTCTAATTTTTCGAGACCGTGAGCGCACCAGATTTTCGTGAGCGGAAATAGTTTCGTCATGAGCGCTTACATCAATATCAATCAATCAATGCTATATTTTGTATACCAGTGGTGCATTCTTTTTCGGACTGTTATATTTCTGAAATCCTTCAGGCCAATCGGACCAACTCAACTGACGACTGCCATTTATTTTTGCTTCAAGTTTATTACAATTTAGTACAAAATCACTTTTTAGTTGAGATAACAACAAAACTACTGTAAAGTGTCTTATACAATATCAGTACAAACATTTATGGTTAATGGTTAATATAAGTTTCTAAACATAAAGTTTATAGTTATACGCTATGTTAAAAATTAATCATATTTAGCAGAATCTAAAGTATTCTTATAGTAGTCTTATAAGACTTATAGAAACAGTTCATAATCTAACGTTATAGGCCCAAACTTAGTGTACAATAACCGAAAACATTGGACCATTGTATCTGTCACTAGCAGTTTTAACTTTGCCTAGGAGTTTGAAAGATTGAAACCAGGAAGTCAGAAGATGGCTGTTTGCACCTCTGCAACCAGCTTACAGATATCGATTGGCATAGCAGTCATACAACGTTTTTCTGCAGCTAAGAAAAGTGACCCAGTCTACTCGTCATGACCGCAGCAAAATTTAGAGATATGAACACTATAGATTTAATTTTTAAACAAAATCCTGGGCTCTAAAACCGTCACGAACGGCATTGAGAAGGCGTGACATATTGGTATTTTCATTTAGTTCTCAGGCCACGTGAGTCGTCGCGAAGGATGTGACCCGAAAGAAGACGTTAACCACTGATGTATACCAATAATAAATGTAAGAAATTAAACAGTACTTATATCAATATATTTCAAATTCAATATATCGTTGGCGAAAATGAAAGTTATTCAAAACCTAATTAAAAGTAAAGAGATTTGATAAAACTAATATATACTAGATTTGTTCACGTCTGTCTTTAGTCAAATTAATTATCAACAAAATGTCATAAATGAAATAATTTGGTGTCCTTGATAAATTGAATCACGTAAGAAAAAATAACCAAATCACCCAATGGGCGCTGTTCATATGATGGCGCCTATTATGGAAAAGGAGCTGCAGCCTGCAGGCTGCGCATGCGCACAAATATCAGCAGATATAAACGACACTGATTGGGCAAAACAAACGCGTTGGCGTCTAGGGATAAATAAACAATCACGACTAACTCTGCTCATGCCTAAATAAATAAATCACCTCAGTCAAATGAACCTACCGAAATCATACTTTGGGAAACCATGTAATACCCGTTGAGCAAAATAAATTGTGCGCAAACAAAGAAATGTTGTGCGCGCAAACTAAGTGTTGCGCGCGCGCACCTTAGAGGGAACATTGGTTGCCACTGCTGTTTTTTCCTAAATCTAATCTAGATAAATCGCCTAAACGAAAAGCGTTAACAGCGGGCATGCAACCTAAAAATAGCGAAAAAATATCCCGCAAATTTTAGGGTATAGCCAAAGAAACCGCACACGAAAAATTGCCCGCCAAGAACGTCGTAAACTGGCCAAATTTGGCGGCAAACTAGCCAATCTGGCAACACTGCAGTGCCAAGCTAAACGGGCGAAAATTGAAAAGAAAGACACGAGAGAGAAAGACGCCACCTATCGGCCGTCTTCCGCCAACCACTGCGCCGCCGACGGAGAGGGTGGGGATGGTGTGGGGTCGTCCGTTAACGAGATTTCCGGCAAAACAGCAAATATGGCGTCGTGCTTCCAACGGACGCTCTCTCTCTCTGGTTCTGTCTGTCTGTCTGTCTGTCTGTCTGTCTGTCTGTCTGTCTGCAGCCATTTCGCTGGTTACAATTCGTGCTCAAACAGTATAATAAACAGCCAGGACCACACAAACACATGTCTGCCTGTCTGTCTGTCTGTCTGTCTGTCTGTCTGTCTGTCTGTTTTTCTCACCCTCTCCGACCAATAAAATTAATATCGAAGAGCATTTCGAAATGTGTTAATTACACTGAAAAGTGCTTTTACGAAATTTAGCGAAATGTAATCGTCTAGTTCCCCTGTCGATCGGTAGAGGCGCAAAATTTCTCTAAACCGATTAGAGTTTCCATTCTGCGACTGTTTCTTGCTCCTCTCTTCGTCTTTGGTTTTTATGTAGCGCCATCGCAGACGCAGCCTCCCAAGGAGCGTCTCTAACAACAACTGCTGACGAATGGAACAAGCGTCAAATGGCCAAACATAAACCGTCGCCCTCGTCGTTTTCCCTGGCGACGCCCTCTTTCCCTCTCCTCCTCTCCCTCTGCTTCTCCTCTCCCTCTTCTCTCCCTCTCCCTCTCCCTCTCCTTATGGACGGAGGAAATTGACGGTCGTCTGCGCGTACAAAAGCTCTTCAGAACACAACGACATAATGAGTCTCCACTGTACCATTACACAAATACGCACAGATATAAAGACTCTGCCAATGAACGACTCTCTGTCTGTTTGTCTGTCTTGTCTGTCTGTCTATGGCTGTCACTGTCTTTCTCTGTCTTTCTCTGTCTCTGTCTGTCTCTGTCTGTCTCTGTCTGACTGTCTCTGTCTGACTGTCTCTGTCTGTCTGTATGTCTGTCTCTCTCTCCTCTCTCTCTCTCTCTCTATATATATATATATATATATATATATATATATATATATATATATATATATATATATATCCTTATGAGAACGCATGGACTGTGGTACGCGAGATTAAGTACCGGTGCAGAATTAATGGTACGTTGGTCGCTACCAGTTGTCAGCGCTGACAAAGGTGATGACGGAATGACGCAGAACGAAATAAAAGCAGAAAATCGTTCATTTAAAAGCAGTTAGTTATTTACACATGAACTCTATTTCGTCAGATTGCATCGAAATTCAATATTGGAAAAGTGTCGTCGACAGTTATCATAACTGGGGTTTAGAATAAGGAGGGACATTATGGCAATTTGACTGACTCGACTGTATTCGTTGTGAGATGAGACTCAGTCGAAAGAATTCGTCGCATCAGAGACATATATTCGAATCCCGTGGGCAGAGGAAGAAAAGAAGAGACAGGCAGACAGGCAGACAGACAGACAGACAGACAGAAAGACAGACAGAGACAGAGGCAGACCAGTGTTTAATCTAGACTCCTGAACTCCGGAGGGAGAAAACTGACAAAGCCGGGGGAAACTGACAAAGCCGGGGGAATTCTGTTAGGGGCTGCTGTTAGTTGATGTTGTATGCAAAAATTTCCGGAAGGGGAATTTGAAATTTCCGGGGGAAAAGGGCAATTTTCTCTCGGAAACGGCCTAGGTAGCTGAGGCAGGCAGACAGAGACACAGACATGTAGAGAGACATAGACAGAGGCAGAGACAGAGAGAGACATTTAGAAGTGCAGAGGATACATTCCGAGGGTTAATTTGACTGGATGCGCCTAAGAGCTTCAAGGAGAGTCACTATGCGACGGTCACACACACACACACACACACCCACTAAGCATCCCCAGCAACACACAATGCCCACTAAGCATTCCCAGCAACCTCCTCCTCCTCCTCCTCCTCTACAACAACAACAGCAGTCAGTGTATGGAGGAGGAGGAGGAGGAGGAGGAGGAGGAGGAGGAGGAGGAGGAGGAGGAGACTGAGACAGCTCCACGCAGCTTAATACTACTACCACTACCACTACTGCTTTGCCTCTGTCTGTCTGTCTGTCTGTCTGTCTGTCTCTCTGCTGTGGCTGGCTCTGTGTTTCTCTCTCCGTCGTTAGAGGGAGATAGACGTCGAATGAATGTCGTCGAGGACTGTGGTCGATGATTTCCCATCTCCTGTCTGTGACGAAATAGAAGACATCGACAGGTAACTGAAACTGAACAGATGTCTCTGATTCTCTTAGACAGCCGCCATTTTGGCATTCCCTGTATTAAAACTTAAAAAAAGAAATAGTACGATGTTCAGATAAAAACCCGCCAATTAACATGTTCTAAGTAAACATAACTTCTATAGCGCCATTATAGAAATCTTACTGACATCAGCTGAGAGACGAACAAATGAACAGCTGCGTTTACTGTATATGTATAAGTATGTTCAATTTATGCAGCGCCTTGATCTAATACTTTGCGCACAGTTCACTAAATTCATCTAGAACTTGCATTGGTTGACACAGATTATATATATATATATATATATATATATATATATATATATATATATATATACAATCTGCGTCGACCAATGCAATACAATACATAATATATATATATATATATATATATATATATATATATATATATATATATATATATATATGAGAGCAAATGCTTTTCAATAGGAGAATTTTTCAAATAGATATCAACGGCCGGAAGTGCCGGAAGTGAAGAAAAGAACCGGAAACAAGTACCGGAAGGAAGTATACTGATGTCATAGACATGACTCGACCGCCTGGCGCGCCAGGTGACTTCGATTCGTGCTTATAATGCGGTCGCCATATTTAGACATCACGTGATCGAGGATTCATGACTATTGTAACGTTCTTCTGGTCTTCGTTTCTCTTTAATCGGATATAAAGAAAGAACTGGGCGAAGAACTGGGGCGCACTTAGAAAACGGAAACCACGAATGACGTCACGTGTCGTCACGGAATTTCATTCCCATAGACGATGCCCCAATGATGACGTCACTATTTAAGAGCTGGACTGAGAACTCTTCTGATGCAAAAAATGACGTCAACGACGTCGTCACGGAATTTCAAAGATGACGTCAGCACAGAGACGAAGAGGACATATAGAAGAGGACAATGATGACGACACATATTTAGAAGAGGACTGGACTGATAGAAGGACATCTTCTGAGGACATAAAAACATATAGAAGAGGACATAGAAGAGGACATATAGAACGAATGAACGTATAGATGACGTAGAAGAAGAGGACATATAGAAGAGGACATAGAAGACATATAGACGCGATGACGAAGAGGACATCGAAGAGACACATATAGAAGTTGACGTCATCGAGGACATAGTAGAAGTTTAGAAGAAGATGAAGAGGAGCACAGAAGAGGACATATAGAAGAGGACATATAGAAGAGGACATATAGAAGAGGACATAGAAGAGGACATATAGAGGACATAGAAGAGGACATATAGAAGAGGACATAGAAGAGGACATATAGAAGAGGACATAGAAGAGGACATAGAAGAGGACATATAGAAGAGGACATAGAAGAGGACATATAGAAGGGGAGGATGAATTCCACTTCGTCTTCGTCGTTTGAATCGATCGTTTTGTTTCAGTTCTATTGTTGGACTGTCCTCGGCTCTGGCATCGCTGTCCTTGGCCTCATCTTCAATGGCCTTTCCGTTGCCGTTGTCCTTCAGCCGCAGATGATGTCCTCGGCGTCCGTCTATTTGACGGCTCTTGCCATCTTCGACTCCTGTGTCCTTGCGTCCTTCGTCCTCTTCATGTCCCTTCCTGTCATCTACGAGGCGACCGGTTGCATGGAGTGGTACTACCGCCTCTATTCGTCCGTACATCCCGTTGCCTATCCTCTGGCGTTGACCTCTCAGACGGGGTCAGTCTACACCACCCTCGCCCTCACCATAGAGCGCTGCGTTGCCGTGTGCCGACCTCTGGCGGTCGCCAAGGTCTGCACGATCTCTCGAGCCAAGAAGGCGGTGTCGCTCGTCGCCGTACTGTCGGTACTCTTCAACGTACCGAGACTACTCGAGTACCAGCTGATCGACGCCTGGGACGACCGGATAAACGCCTCGGCGACCACCTACGCCTACACTTCGATCGGACAGAGCATCTACTTCCGCTACGTTTACTTCATCGGCTGCCACATCAACGTCATGATGATATTCCCCTTTATCGCCCTCCTCGTACTCAACGTCCTGTTGGTCCGAGCGGTCCGGATCTCCCGCCAGGACCCGATCCGTAAGCTGACGACGCCGTCTGCCGGACAGCACCGGGAGCAGACGCTAACCCGGATGCTGATAGCGGAAGTGGGTGCGTTCCTGGTCTGTCAGTCACTGTCGGTCGTCGACAACATCTTGATGGCCGTCCTTCCGGACGAAACGATCCGTAGTCCGGTATTCGTCCGACTCAGCTGCGTCAGTGGACTTCTCGTGATCGTCAACAGCGCCAGCAACTTCGGTCTCTACTGTCTGTTCGGAAAGAAGTTCCGACAGGCGTTGTCGCATCTTCTCCTCCGCGGGCGCTTCGTTTCCTGGCGGAGGAGGAAGAATTCCGGGCGCGGAGGAGGAGGAGGAGGTGTGATGCGGTCGGCGTCGCTGCTGCTGCTGCAGTGGTCGTCTTCGTCGAGACAGACCGGAAGATCAAGGGCGGAGCTTATCGTCGAATGCGGATCAAACAGGGCGCAGCTCCTCTTCCGGTCACGTGACAGAGAATCGAAGCGTCATCCGGACAGACCGGAAGTCTCGAATTCCGACGGAGAGACGACGACGACGCCATTTGCGATGACGTCATCGTGAAGCGAAGCGTCACGTAACCACCGTAGAAGAGAAATTCTCCTTCCTCTTCTACTGTTCGACATTTCTTAATTAATAATAGAATAGCATTTGGCGTCTCTCTTAATTAAACTAAACAGGGATTGAATCAATCTAAAAATTCATTTTGTTTTCGAGACTGATTTCTTTTGCATTTCTAGTTCGTTGAGCGACTTCTTTGGAACCGTAAAACGCTTGAGCCTCTTACCCACTATAGAGTAACAAAGAACGGGGTGGGGGTGGGGGTGGGGGTGGGGGTGGGGTGTCGATTGGAATACAGAGCGTGGACTTTGTGGTGGGAATCTCAACCTGTGTTGCCGTTGATTTTTTTATTCGTCAGGTGAGACACGCAATTGGATTTTTCACTTAAGTCCTGAATTTCAGACTGCATGGCAAAATGAAAGAGAGCTCCTAATGAAAGCTCACTCACACAAACAGAGATGCCTTTGATGAGAGAAAGTCCTCTTCAACATCAGCTTCATAATCCTTATAAGAGCAGAGATGATAACAAGGACTCAACCCTAAAGGCCAGGACAAGAACCAACGACTTGTTATAATTGTCCTTTAGGACTCCTTAAGGCCAGGATCAAGGCCAAGGACTAATATCACTGCCTAGGAGTGAGGACAAATGGTGAAGGAATTTATACTCACGCACTTCTTAGAGTCTTTTGCTTTTAACAAATTCTTGCGACTCCTGAACTCAGAGGTAACACTTTCAAAACTCAGAAGACAGGAGAAGTCAATTTGTAGGAAGCAGGGGCGTAGCTATAGGGTCATTAGGGTGTCCTGCGCCCGGAAACAATATATTGACGGCATCCCCCTCAACCTCATCTTTGAGAAGGAAAAAGGTCATCGCTTCTCAACTTCAAGAAAAATCTGACAAGCAAAAAAGAAAGGTCTTCACATCAGTTGCAACTGGGGACGACTTTAGGTTAAAGCTACGGGGGTATCCGGCGCCCGGGGACGAATCATGATGACGACGCCCCCCCCCTCGACTCCACGACAGGAAAAGTAATCATATTTAGGCGTCTGTTTGCTTTTTTCCTTCCGTAAACCCGATTTTGGCGCCCGCCCCCAGTTCGGCGCCCGGGGACATATGTTCCCCCTGCCTACCTCCCTCCCCCTTACCTCCCTCCCTCCCTCCCTCCCTAGCTACGCCTCTGTGTGGATGCAAATGATCACGAAAGAACTGAATTAGTTAGAGCCAAACACTTCGATTGCTTCTTTGTTGAATCAGAAGAATTCCGATTTCTGTAGAAGGAACCATATCGCTGAACTTTGCCTTGACCTAATTTTCACAATGATCTATGACGTCATCGGTAGATCGGGTCAAAGGTCATCGGTTCGGCTGAGTTCCGGTCTTAGAACTCGGCTCCATCTTAAGACTGCGTCCACTGTACTGTCAATGTCATCCCCTCCTTCACCCCCTCTTCCTCAAAGTCCAGCGCAGAATCATCCGATGGTCTTTGGCTGCGTCAGGACGAAGTCAGAAAGTCCTCATGATCATGGAGCAGAGGCAGGAATCGAAAGGCGCTAGATAAAGCGCAGCAGGACTTAGAGATGTCTTGAGAGTCTCTTTCGACGTAAAACGGTTTTCAAGATATTAGGAAATTCACATCGGATACAAGGCGTCTCCATGGCAACGCAATTGAGGCGCACAAACTGAATTCACCCGAAATAAAAAGAAAAGAAAATAATGTTACGTTTCATCGATGGTCTTACTCTTCGTCGTCCTCTTATTCTTCGATATCTATCTTCTGCTCCTCGTGCTCCTTTCCCTCTTCTTCCTCTTCCACCTCCTCCTCCTCTTCCTCCTCCTCTACCCCTCGTCCTCCTCTTCCCTAGATCCTTGTGAAGATAATGCGCGAATAGATTTGAACGGATTTCGACTATCGGCGTCCTTGCCTCAGCAGAGTCATGTCAGTCAGGCCAATTGCATGACGCGGCGGCGTCAATTCGATCGGCAGATGACAGGATGACAGGAAAAGCCTCCGTGCCATTGCGTGACGTCAGTTGCATGACATCGAATGACGCTCTCTGAAATTCTTCTCTCGTTCCGTCTTGACAACACTCTAATTGACAATGACAACCAGGAGAGAGACAGGCAGGCAGGCAGGCAGACAGACAGACAGACAGACGGAGAGAGAGGGAGAGACGGAGAGGATGAGTTGTGTTTTGATTTAAAAGTTGTGTAAATTGAGGACTCTATAGTGAGGATTTCATTCGGGCGGCGACTGCAGAGAGTCCTTGTTTTTCTTTTGCATTCGATTTCCAGAGGCGTTCAGTTTCCTAAACGCATCAAATGGTCCTCTGTTGATTCAAAATTATATCCAAAAACCAGAGGAGAGAGAGGGACAGAGAGAGAGAGAGAGAGAGAGAGAGACAGAAGGACAAGGAGACAGAGGACCAGCCAGAGAGACAGAGGATCAGAAAGACAGAGAGAGAAAGAGCAACAGAGAGACAAAGACAGAAGGCCGGAGGGGCAGAAAAACTGAGGATCAGAGGAGCAGAAAGACTGAGAGAGAGAGAGAGAGAGAGAGAGAGAGAGAGAGAGAGAGAGAGAGAGAGAGAGAGAGAGAGAGAGAGAGAGAGAGAGAGAGAGAGAGAGGACCAGAGAAACAGAGAATCAGAGGGACAGAAAGACAGAGGGACAGAGGGCCACAGCGCCATTCAGTAGGACATGAAATAATCTCTAATGCACGAATAATGATGATGATGAGTATGATAATTGGTTGAGATTAGGAGCATATTATTTCCAGACTCCGTGACTGCATATTGGAGAGTCACCCTTCCCCGCCCCACTGATGACAATTTCTCATTGACCTTGCACGACTATCACGACCAGTTCAGGCCCGAGTGGGTGGCCAGCCCCCCTCCCTCTTCCCCTTCGTGACCCTCGTGGCTACGCGATTGTCAAGTGACGTCAGAACTTCAAAGTGTCGTGTTGCGTTGAAAGCTGTTTGATCGTATCACGTGACTCGTTGTCACGTAGGCATAGTGGGCGGATCAATAGACCGTATCATCATCGTCGTCGTCGTCGTCGTCATCATCATCACGACTACAAGCGAAATGTCTGTTTGAAAAGAAAGATTTTTTCCAAATGAAAGAAAAAACTTTTGCTCAAACGTCTAATATTGTGAATCCGCAAATGATCACGTGATCAGGTTTAAGATCCAAGTGTGGATGAGTGGAAAAAGGATACGATCTGCAGGTAGACAGGTAGGCGACTGCACCTGCTGCTGCTGCTGCTGCTGCTGCCGATCAGTGGCCAAGT